>JACGWO010000012.1:4334866-4742366 GCA_034509735.1 Sesamum alatum | reverse complement strand
ATAAACCACCATTTATTAAAGAAAAATAACCTTTTCTTTTATAATAGTATAGATAGATTACCCTCATTCATTAAGTATTTTTGTAAATTAATTTTATAAAGTATCTATTTAATTATTTTGCATAATATTATTTTAGATCACACAATTAACAAATATGTGGTTAATGATCTACTAAACTTTGATCCAAAATAGATCATATACAAAAATTGACCAAAATATGCAATTTAAACACACTGATTAATATATATTAATATTTTTATTTTTTTAGTTATTCACGCATCGTGTGTGCGTGGACTGCCAGTTATCTAAAAAAAAACTTAATCAATAATTTAGTATTTTTGATAATTTTTTTTTGTAATTCAGTAAAACAAAATGCATTTGTTTCAAAATTCACCATAAAATAGAATTATACTCTATATCTCATATTTTAGTTTTAGATGATATTAAAATATTCTATTTTGGTTTATATTATCTAACAACAAGCTTAATTCAACAATTTAGTTTTAGATGATATTAAAATATTCTATTTTTGTAAATAAATATTTTTTTTCGAGAGAACGGCCACACGGGTACTAACATTAAAAGGCAGAAATGTCACATATGTACAAGGCAGAGAAAAACGACATACGTGAGAAGGAAGATGAAAGCACAAAGCTAAAAGAAAGAAAAAAACGAAAACAAAACAACAGCTACTCTACGGGATAAGAAGATTTCGTCGGGCCATGGCGAGTAGTTCCGATGCGTCGCCGACGCCTCCTTTGTACAGACAACGGTTGCAGTGAGTCCAGAGAGCCCAACAGATGGTTAGGAAGCGCGCGAAAGTTTCTCGGTCAAGCCCGCGATGCACCTGGCGCAACCACGCGTCCGCTCCAAGTGACCAACCACACACAGCGGCGCTCGGGATGTCTGACAGGGCCCAAGTCAGCCGGGAAAAAGAACACTCCACTAGGATATGAAGGATGTCCCCCTCAGCATCACCACACCAAACACAAACCCCATCCACTGCAACACCATGTCTCCTCAAATTAGCCTGCGTCGGCAGCGCATCGTGGCAGCAGCGCCAGGCAAATAACAGGACTTTCGGAAGGGCCCGAGTGCGCCAGAGGAAGCCCCAACCCTGCTATGCAGAAACTGTTCTTGGACCAGCCTGAAGGCCAAGCTGCACGGCGAGGGCATAAGCATTCTTGACCGAGAAGCGCAACTGTGGGTCGAAATGCCAGCCCCAGGTATCGGTTGCGCCATCCCAAATCCTGGTAGTCAGTATCCATTCAACATCACGGGGGAGAACTCATTTCGAATTCGCGCAGCGTCCCACAGGCCCGGCCCCGCAAGCAGATCCACCACCAAAGTACCTGGCGTCAACGTGAGGGCTGGGAATATCGGGCGGAAGCCAGAGGGGCGTGGAATCCAGGGGTCAAGGGAGATCTGGGTTGTATGTCCATTGCCGATGAGCCGTCGGGCTCCCGCACTGAGAAGAGGGAGAGCACAACATATAGATCTCCAGGCGAAGGACTGACCTCCGCTCACCACTGGTAGGTCGAGGACCGAGGACTCGGGAAAATATTTCGGCTGCAACACACGGTACAATATAGTGTCGGTCCGGGTTAGGAGACGCCATGTTTGCTTGCAGAGAAGGGCCTCGTTAAAATCCTTGAGTCTGTGGATCACTAAGCCCCCCTCGTCCCTGGGGCGACAAACCTCGTGCCAAGCCTTCCAATGAATCTTGCGGTCCCTATCTTGGTCCCAAAAGAAGGCCTCCGTCATGCGCTCAATCTCCCAAAGTAGGGTATCCGACAGCCGGAAACAACTCATGGCGTAGGTGGGGATGGCCTGGATAACTGCTTTAATCATCACCACACGTCCAGCTTGCGAAAGTCACTTCGCCGCCCAGCCATTGAAAGCTCCCCAAATCCGATCCTTCAACCCCTCAAAGACCGCCTTCTTCGACTTACCCACCACTGCCAGCAAGCCGAGGTCTTTGTCATGCTTATCAACCACCGGGATCCCCAGAAGGATGGACGTAGTAGGGGTGTTCCGATTGAATATCGCGGCCGACTTATCCAAATTGATAGCAAGTCCCGACACAACCTCAAAAGTGAGCAAGACCGAGCGGATACCGAGCAAGGCCTCCCGCGTAGCCTGGCAGAACAGGAGGGTGTCGTCGGCGAAGAGAAGATGCGTCAGACGGGGCCCTTGGCGGCAGGTCTGGACGCCGCAGAGCCGACCCCGGCACTCCTCCACTTCAATAAGACTGCTAAAAACCTCTGCACATCACATAAACAAATAGGGGGAAAGGGGATCCCCTTGACGGAGACCCCTTTCCGGTTCAGAGCACCAAAGCAATCACCATTAAGTAAAAAGGAATACGACACGGTCGACACACATTTCATGACAAGGGAGACAAAACAATGGAGGAAACCTAGTCTAAGGAGCACTCGTTCAATAAAAATCTACTTTACCCGGTCGTAGGCTTTACTGATGTCAAGCTTAAGCGAGGCGTAGCCGGTCGGCCCCTGGTATTTGTGTGCTAGGAAATGGTTTAGTTCATGGGCAACGAGCACGTTATCTGTGATGAGCCGGCCCGGGACAAACGCTGACTGGTGGGGCAAGATAATTGAATCAAGAAGAGGTTTAATGCGGTTGGCTAGGACTTTGGACACGAGTTTGTAGGTGACATTACAAAGGCTAATGGGGTGGAAGGCAGACACTGTTTCCGTGTTGGGGATTTTCGGGAGGAGGACAATTAAGCACACATGCAGTAGTAGCAGGACCCACAATATGCTAAAAGTTCTGAAAGAAAATGGGAGACATACCGTCTGGCCCCGGGGATTTCAACGGGTGCATATGGGAAAGTGCAGTCTTCACCTCATCCGCAGCGAAGGGGCGGCGGAGCTCCAGAATTGCCGCGTCCGAAACCTTCACTTGCAAGCAGGTGAGGTAATCATCTATCGCTTGAGGGTCGGGGGCAGTGGAGCGAAAGACACCGGAGAAGTGGTTCACGATAACGCCCTGGATTTCTGACTTTTTGGTGAAATAGCGGCCCTGATCATCTTTGAGGCACTTAATTAACTTGTGTCATCGTCGTAGGACTTCGGTGGTTGAGCCACCCGCGTCCCCTTGCCATCCATCCTGGATCTGACTTTCGCAATCGGCTGACCTGGCCCAATCAGCCTCAAGACACCTACGAAACACTTCCATTTGCCACTAGGCACGGCGGATTCCTTACGCCAGAGCAAGACCACACCCCCTCCGCGGCCGCGGGCCGCCATACCCACGCCAAAATAATTAGTCTAATGTTTTAACTATTCGTATCTCCTAGTAGAGGACTTAGTGTTGGAGATAAAAAACCAAGCCAGGGTTGTCTTGATGGATAAGCTCCCAGAGCTTGTGAACTGTCCAAGGGGACCCCAACCCCTGACAGTTCAACACTAAGAGATTCATGATTTACGCAGCCCCGCCGATAGAATATCTGACTCCTCATCCACTAACAATAGTCGCCGCTTCCCGTTCCTCGGAATCTCCCCTTTCGGTCCCAAAACTGAGCAGCCCCTAGTCCGTTTCCTTGAGACTACCCGGCCAGAACCCCGCGGCCGTCCACGGCGGCCTAGCCCTCTCTGTCTCGGTGGTCCGTGAGCATTGAACTGGAGCGGAACTGTCATCAGATCATCCCCTAACCTGTCAACGCCAAAACCCTGTGTTGTCAAGAGCCCCGTAGACCTGGTCTCCAGAATAGTCGACGAAACAAACTCCACTGAGTCCTCTGTACCCATATCCTCCACAACCGGACTCCCAACCGTAGCAACTGGGGACGTCATGGTCCCCGGAACCAGCCCCTCATCCCCTATCGACGGACCGTCAGATCTTCCTTCGCCAACCATGCCTGCTCCCTGCATAGTACCCCCTGGAACCCCTGTACAAGCCTGGCGGAAAAGACACTCCGGGCTGAAGCTAGCGGCTGAGGTAGGCGGAACTGCTGGCCGGTGCGCCTGCCCCTCGTCCTCCAGGTCCACCGCGGCCCCCTGTCTGAACCCGGAGAAAGAACCAAAAATAGTTGCACCCCGCTGAGAACCTGAACCAGATGCCCTCGGGACTTCGGCCGCACGTCGCAGGGGCATCCCCCGCCCCCAAACCGGGAGTGGCGCTCGCAGCCAAGGACCATATGGTGAATCCTGACCCGGGTCAACAAAGCCTTCCTCAAATTGCAGCTCACAGTACTTAGCAATATGTCCGAGTTTGCCACAGAGATAGCAGAAGTTCGGCAGGCGCTCATAGTGAGGTGCACCAGAAGCTCGTCCCCCATGGTTGAACTAAGAGGGAGGGCACACGATAGTGACCGGGAAACATTGATAGCCACTCGTAAGCGGAGAGTCACCCCCTAGGCGCAACCTGTGTCATCCATATCCAAGTCCCGGAACCTGCCGATCCTGTTACCAATCAGCGTTGTGACCCCCAAATTCATCATACTCAACGGCAGCTCGTGAACATGCACATGGAACTCACACCAATTAAGATCCACCCGCTGCGGGTTCTCATGCTCCCGGATCTCACTCAGAATGAGGACATTTTTCTCGAAACTCCACAGACATCCCTCCAAAGCCCTATTCTGGTCGATGATGTGGTTGAAACGAAGAAGAAAACGCCCACCCCAAGCTGGCGTAATTCCATACCTTTCATCGGACTGAGCATGCCCTGGACCGACGTACTGAAGGCTTCAAACCGGGGAACCCGAGAGCAGAGGAGCCTCCTAACCAAACACAACCGGTGAGAATCCGAGTCCGGATGCCACAAGCCTCCTAGCAGCACCAGCTTTTGGTCTTCATCATCGGTCAGGCGCAACCGTCCCCATAACCACGCGATGGCCTCGTCCACGCCCGGACCCTCAAACGAACCAACAACAGCCACACGTCGTTGTGCCCCCAACCGGTCTTGGCCACGGCACAGCCGTCAGTCCTCTGCCCACACACTGGAACCAGGCGAAGAGTGCACACCCCTGCCGCACCTGGAAGAAACCACAGAGACAGATAATAAACAATAAGGGGTGAGAATGAGTTTAGGCCAAAACTTATGAGGACAAGAGAGCAGCGCAGGAAAAGGAAAAGACGCATAAAAACTAAAGGAGATGAGTAGGGCTGCTCGCGTGGAGGCCTAGGAAGATAACGATCGGAGCCCCGATGGAAACTCGGAATCCTGCGCACACAAGACACCCAGGAAACTGTCCGCTGTCGTTCGCTGCGCCCAATGCCAGTAGAGCCACCCACCGTGCAGGGGAGGCTGAAGAAACTCACGGGTGAAGGCCGTCGGAGAAGAAGATCGCCAGCCCACAGAGATGTGGCGATGGGAAAACTGTAAAACAGAAAAGGACTCTCAGAAATAGAGAGAACGCAAACTCTCATAAGAGAGAACTCAATAACATACTATTATTAGAAATAGACTAAATACTTAAATCAACTTTATACGTCTATAAATAAATATTTAACATAATACATATGAATTTGTTGTTATATTCAATATCACTACAATAAAATGCATTTTGTTATTTGTTAACGCTATATTCATTTAATGTATATAAAATATATATTAATTATCTCCGTATTTATTAGATAAAAATAAGCAAATCACTTAACTTATTAAAATTTAAAAAAAAAATGTATTAACTTTAGATTTAATTTTAGAATTTGGGGGAACTTCTTTCTCTCTTTGTCTCTCTATTCGATCCTTTGCATGAATCTCGTCTCAGCTCTCTCTATCTCTCTCTCTCCCCGATCGATTAAAAAAAAATCGCCATCTACGGCGCCCCGTCTCCAAGCTCCAGGTGATTTTTCTTCTTTATAAATGTTCTTTTAAGTTTATTAAAACTTTTTTTTGAGCTTATTGTTTATATTTGCAAGTTTTTACTTTCGGAGTTTGTTATTGTGGAGTTTTCCTGAGCAAGTTTTCCCTTTCAAGTTGTTTGATGAAATGTCTGATTGCACTTTAACTAGGCACTCTCCCCACAACTAGTAACATACTGCCCATAAGCAATTTTGAATCTTGAGAGATTCATCTGAAAAAAAAAAAAAAAAAAAAAAAAAAAAGCACTCTGATTGTTGGGGGGGAAAAAACACGAGAAAATGGAGTATATGGTGATAAGTAGTCATTGGATTGATCCAAATTGACAATAGAAATTGTACTCAATTTTGTTCGCATTCCACCCCTCGTCGAGGTCATGAAATTGCTAATGCTATTTGGCGTTGCTTAAAAGATTGGAATATTCAGAGTAAAATTCATACAGTATCTGTTGACAATGCTTCTACCAATAACTCTGCCATTTACCATCTGAAGATTTATGCACAAAGAAAGAAAAAGTTTTTTTGCGAGGGAAAATTAGTTCATTTTAGATGTTGTGCTCATATTCTCCTCATAGCTCAAAATGGTATTTCTGAAATTAAAAACATCGTTGAAGTGATACGTGACAGCATAAAGTATGTTTAGTGATCAGATGCAAGGCTTTTGTTATTTTTTGAGATTGTGAAACAACTGAACTTCCAGAAAGAAAGTTGGTTGATGATTGTCGAACAAGGTGGAACTCTACATATGAGATGTTGTCTACAACAATCAAGTTCAATGATGTTTTTTCAAAATTTGCCACTAAAGATCCACACATCATTTATGGGAGTGACTATCCAACTTTATACTTGTTTTTTAATGGAGTCAGCTTATTGAAACTGCTATTAGATGAGAAGTCATTAGACAATATAGTTTTATTTGAGATATAGTTGAAAGAATGAATATCAAAATTTGATTAATAACGGGGTGAGACTAATTTATTGATGTCAATAGCAACCATTCTTGATCTGAGGTGTAAGATGAAAGCGCTTGAGTTTTGTTTCCCTAAGCTATATTCTTCCGAAAAAGTAGAAAGGAAAATTAGCTTTGTTTGTAAGTTCTTGCATGAACTCTATTCTATATACGCATTGATATATAATGATGAAGGTGAGTCGCGTGGGCAAATACAAGGGGGCAGTTCTCAAGGTCAAAGTACTAGTAATATTGGAATATCAAGAGGTTGGTCTCAATATGGTGACTTTTTACAGTCAATTCAATCTGTTCAGCCTAAAAAATCAGAACTCGATATGTATCTTGAAGAAAGTTGTTATTCATTCAAAAAAGACAACAAAATTGGAAGGAAATTTGATGTCTTAGAATGGTGGAAAATTAACTCGGTTAAGTACAAGGTCTTATCATTTATGGTCCGAGGCTACTTTTAGTGCTAGAAGTAGAGTCATTGACAAGTATCGTGCTTCGTTGACTCCAGAAACAGTTCAAGTATTAATATGTGGATGAGATTGGTTGAGAAAGTATTTTCGAGTAAAGAAAAAGACAAATGTATTATTTGACTGTGATTAACTCTTTTTAGTTATATGATAATATTACTATTGTTGTTTTGTACTAAAATTTTGCATATTGAATTGTAGAATGACAAGAAAGCAATACATGTATTCCTCCCAAGTGTTAATGATGCTTCTGAAATATGATATTTTTGTTAAGGAGAAATAGTACTTTTGGTCTCATAAGTTAGGTCTGTTTCATTTTTGGTATCATTCATTACGGGAGTAGCACTTTTAGTCCCGTAACTAATGAAAATTAACACTTTTGCTCCAAATCTATATTTCTGTCTATAATTTAATGGAGTTGCCACTTTTTCGTTAATTTTTTGTGTTGGATGCAAATTTGTCGCCATTCCTTGTTTGGTGACATTATTGGAGGCCATGTAATATAACTAACATCGTCAGAAAAAAATCAGAGTTTGAAAAAAATTAGGACAAAAAAAGGGTTTTTCTCTCCTCACCCACAAAAGTTAAATCCCATCCCTCCAATTGAATTTAACACTAATATTTAGATTTTTTTTTTATTTTCTATATTATCTAATATTATTCCTATATCATATATAAATATATATATATTAAATTGCTATGATTAATTAAAAATAATAAATCTTTTTACAATCTTGTAAATTTATTTACCGTGTATGAGTGATCAATTATATTACTTGGTGGGAGCATTATTGAGTTAAACACTCAGTTTTCTATTAGATTCAATAGTTTAATAATATATATAACAAATTCTTGTAAAAATTAAATATAAAATATACTACTTGAAATAATTTTTATTATTTTTTGAGGAAAAATGTTTTTTATTGACAAAAGAAAAATACAATATTAGCAAAAATATTATATTTTTAACAAATGGGGATCAAACGTTTTTAAATTAATTAAACTTGTTTTAGAAGTTTTTTTTGTTTTTTTGAACACTACTCAATTTAATTTTTATCTATTTTTCTCTGCAATTTTTATGGACGAGGAGAGAAAAACCTTTTCTTTGCCTTAATTTCCTTCAAACTTTGATTTTTTTCCTCATAATGTTAGTTATATTGTCCTCCAATAATGTCACCAAGCATGAAATGACGGCAAATTTTTTTCGAACGCAAAAAATTAAAGAAAAAATGGCAATTTCGTTATATTGTAGACGAAAATATGGACGTGGCCAAAAATGTTAATTTTCATCAGTTACGGAACTAAAAGTGGTATTCCCGTAATGAATGCTACCAAAAGTGAAACAGGCCTAACTTATGGGGCTAAAAGTGTGATTTTCCCTTTTTGGTAATAAAAATGCATATTGTGTGAGTTTGGTTTGGTTCTTTTTCCTCTTAATCATTTATTACATCCTTAACTATTTTTTTTTTATCTAAAAATACATTTTTAACTTTGATACAAAAAAATTTATTCTAACTGATGAATTTTTTTTTTTTTTCAAATTTTGCAGTTACTTCAAGATCTTTGTATATTTAAGTTGGAATTTGATAAATGTGGAGAGCATCCGTGTATAGTTGTTGCTATGTTTGATTACAAAGTTTTGGCTTTTTTAATTATTTAAATGAGTTGGTCGTGACCTGTTAAATCATTGGAACGATGCAACTGTGAGATTTAAATGAAGTGAATTTTGTTGACGGTAGTCCGAAAACTGAGTAGTTGTATGGAACTGTTGTCACTTTTCATTGAAATAGTCCATATTTTATTTTAAATTATGATGTTTTAGAAAAAAAAAAAAAAATGAGAACAAGCTCAAGCTCAAGCCTATATATTTCAGGCTCGTCAAGCTCGATTCATTTGCACCCTCTAACAAATATTTTAAATGTACTAAGATGAATCTTGGTCTCCCTACGATCTCTTTCAAGAGTATCGAACGTGACCAGAATCCAATTAGATGGACAGTAGAATTTATAATTTTCAATTTCCAAAGGGACGTCCACTCCACACAATAG
This sequence comes from Sesamum alatum, assembly GCA_034509735.1. Taxonomy (NCBI): domain Eukaryota; kingdom Viridiplantae; phylum Streptophyta; class Magnoliopsida; order Lamiales; family Pedaliaceae; genus Sesamum; species Sesamum alatum. The sequence goes on along the minus strand of JACGWO010000012.1, from coordinate 4,733,065 downwards.
AACTACCTCTAATTATGCCTTTCTCTTGGCCCATAAATTTAATTGGGAGAGCCACTCAATTTCGTGACTTGCTCTGTCGAAATTGCTTCCCAAGTCAAGCAACTATCCGCCTCTTGGACTATATAGCAACTAAATTCAAATGACCTTTTTAGGGGCAAAAAAAATATAAAAAAAGTCAAGTATGAAAGTGTCTTTTTTGATTGACTGACATTTGAACCAAAACAGTTACAAGTCTCCAAGTCAAAAGTAAAAAATAGGCATAACAAAGAAGTTGCTACTGCTGCAGAGAGTCAGATTGTTGGTTAACTTTGTACCTACACAACAACAAAGCAACATAATAACAAATCAATATTCTCTTTGTTAAGGAAAAAAAATGGTAATTTGTCTAGGCATACAAAGCTTACCTGTACAACTTTGTCTTGTCAGCAAAGCACCACCATTAGGACATGAATCTATAGTTGAGGCTCTTTAGAAATGATCATGAACTCTGTCACACTAGTTTGCCTCGGAGACGAATTGCCAGCAGTGCTTCCCTCTTTGAATACATCGTTCATGTCACCATCTCTATAGCTGGTGTTCGGGACCACCTTCAGCAGAATCAGATGCATGGATAATCTTTCCGAACAACTGAAATGAATTTGCACCAACTTTGGTTGAAGAATTGTTTTCCTGCATGGCAACAAGATCAACACCACTGAGATGAACACTACTGCTCTGAGTACAAGGTGATATATTTTCAGAATGTGGAGTGCCGATGTTTAGTACTGTTGAGACAGTTCTCAGTTCTGGTTCAGTGTGATTGGTAAGGAGTTGAGTGAACGTTTGGAAAGAGTTATCACTCTGGGAATGGGATGAGCTGGGTACGCAAAACTGCTCTCGCCTGGCTCCCTGCATGCTTGTAGGAAAAGGAGAATAATAGTTGAGTATTGGCGAATTCATATGCCCCGCCATTGATCGGGCTAATTCTGTCATAGGGAAGCAAAATTCTTCTTCTCCATCAGTTATCATTTCTGAATTTTGTAAAGCTTTGAACTTCTTCGGAGGGGGAAATGCAGAATGAAGATGTGACGTTGGCGGGATATACTCGACTTGCCAAGGGTTCACTCTCTTCATATTCATCAAAGATTCGGGTTCATCCCATGTCACCTGCAGAAGAAAACTGAGAGCTTTGGAACATAAAAAAAATCAAGAATCAGGAATGCAGAATTAGGACTTCCAGTATGGCAAAATGGAGTCAGAATGAAGCATTCAATCAAATTTCAACTTAGGAAAATTGCCAATTGGCAATCCAATTTCCAGTAGTGACATAAGATCAATCCAATAACTTCTAAAAATGTAAAAAGATCACTACTACACTGAAGAAACTGACATCAATCTGTGGGGAAAACATCTATGGTAAAGATGATCTTGGACTTTTCCATTGCTAATACAATACAATAAATATCAAACACTCTAATTCTATTAGATTTCCCCAATCATCAGAAATAGCAAAACTCTTGATTAAATCTAGGGTAAATTACAATTTCTTTTATCCCACTTGACACCAATAAAAGGGAAAGACAGAACAAGAACTACGCCGTAAATCTTTACATGAAACAAAAAGCAAACAAAGAACAGAAGTAGAACAAAGGAACCACAAGAGTAAAGTACTACTCAACCAAAAGTTTCATTGAAAAGAAATGTGGCAAAGCCATCTTTCTCGGTGGCCTAACTGGAAAGAACTTATGATGCAACAAAAGCCATGCATTTCACCACTCGAAACCCCTTCCCACTTCTTTGACTGCCATTAGTTTTTACGGCACCGTGCCAGATCAAATGTTCAAGTTAAAGGCCAAAATCGTGGAAAATTAATATTATGGATCAAAAGCAAATAAGCGGCTATATATAGGGACCAAAAATATAACTTTCCTGATGAAAACTGATCATCATCAGCTCAAACAAATTCACAGTTCAATTGAGGCAACAATAGTTCAACCAAAACCATCATCCTATACATTAAACTGCTCCTAATGATCATCATAAGAACTCAAATTACGACAGCAGAAATTTAAATTCAATCAAGTCCAAATTAAATAACGAAAGAATATATTGAACTATCGAACCTACTAATCCAATGATGATATAATAATCACATATTAATATCATAGAAAATCAACATGCACGCACATTAGTATGATCTCGTGGTGTACCTGAAGCATGCGCCAAGGAGAACCGCACCACGGCCCACTACCCGGCAACGCCGTGGCCGCAACCGTTCCTTGGAACCATGTCATCCGAGATGAATCCTCAGTCTCCACAGCCATTTTCACTCGCATTCCCACGCTCCAACATATCCGCAAAGCATCCTCAACCTTCTCCGCACTCACTACAAAATCTGGCGATCCAAACCTAGGATAATGCACTACTTCGAATGCTACTCCTTCGTCCGAATTCTTTATCGCTTCCAACACCACATCATTACTGCTATCGCCAGAGGAGTCTCCACCATCCCAACAGCTGTTGCTGCCGAACCGTCCGGCTCTCCTTATTCCAGTAAACAGCTCATTCGTCGACGTTTTCCTCATAAATACAACGGAATCTCCCGCGATTAGACGCTTGGCGTTGACGAACTTGCTCCAGCCCGTCGTGAGCAAATGGCGGCGCGGGGTGCCTCGGTAGATGTGTCGAAACTCCCATGCATTGTTACGAGTGTCTTTCATTATCAAATTCTGAACAGGCGGGTCGGACGCAAAATCCAGCGCCGGGAAAATCGAGTCGGCGCAGAATCTCGGAACTGAAAATCCTCCGCCGTTGTTCGCGTCGGAGGGAGTTAGAACCTTCGCGAATGAAACCACGTCGTTTTCGTCTCCATCACATGCTATAGTGCAATTCAGTCGTTTCTCCCAGGAGTGGAGGGGCTGGAGCAGGAATTTGACGAAAACTTGGTCGGAGAAAGGGTGAGAAAGCAGACGAACGGAGAGGACTTGGCAGGGAATGAACGGCCGTTTGAGTTTAATATTGTGATTTTCCACGGCGGTGGCGGCGGAGGAGTGCTGTTCCACGTGGCCTTGCGGAAAGTAGTAGACGTAGGAATTAAGAGGTGGAATCTGGAAGGAGGCGCCGGCGACAGCGCGCCATACGGCGGCGTCGACTTCGGTGGCGGCGGAGGAAGAGGTCGACATTGGAGGTGGTGGTGGCGCAGGAGGAGTTGTTTTATGTATAAGTGACGTATAGAGGTAGGAGTGACGAGGTGAAGAATGAAGGATAATTTATAGTATTCCGAAAATGCCCCCAGCTTTGTCTGGTAATTACGGGGAACCGTGAATAACAGTCTTGTAGCAAAGGTTGGGGGAATTGGATTCTCCACGCGCTTTCTGCGCGCTTGCATCTCCAAAATAGGTTTACATAAATTAATTTTAATTAAAAAAATAGGAAGTGTAATTTGAGTGGTTTATTTCTTGATTTTTTAAGATTTATATTTTTTATTTCCTATGAAAAAAATTATATTTATTCTATTAGCGCGTGATGGAACTGTTTATTCAATTTTCGTTGACACGTTCTCATTTTTACAAATATCATCATAATATGTTTTTCACGTCCGTTACAATTATTTGGCGGTTGATTATGACATGCGATGACGATTGAGGCAACCATTAACCCTAATTATAGAAATCTACAATCGTGAATGTTAGTGTGATTACAAAAATTAAATTCAATAACGTGTGCGTAATAATTCTGGTTGTTCGACATTACTCTCAAGTAATTATTTTCTCTCCTTGCATCATTAATTTTGTCCTAAATATACTTTAATAAGTGTGTTGTTTTCTTGCATTGGAAAGCCAAACAAATAATTTTTTTGATGAAATAATCAACAATAGATCATTTTTTTTAAAAGTATCCCTAACATATATACATTATTACAATTTTGAAAGAAGACAAGATTACTTTTAAAATTATGTACGAACACCGTAACACGCTTCATTATCTTAAGAAAAAAATTAACTCTGATAATCATAGCAACAATCGATTACCCACGTTGTAAGTAAAATATTACTTTACGAATAAAATTTTACAAATCAGGCAAATTTAAGGAAATATATTTTTTCTTTTTGAATTTTTAAAAAAGAAACGATATTAATATATTGTTTGTATATAAATATTATATATATATATATGCAAAACATAAATATATATTAATATACAATAAAAAAAGAAAAAAAGGAAAAAATGGGAGAATAAATAGAGTAGGGGCGGATGGGATGGGATTTGGAGCAAAAGGGTAGGCGGGGAAATCGGAGGAGACAGAGTACGAGGAAGTTCGAGTGCACACCAAACCAAACAAATTAGGCTCATTTATGTTGAGTATTTTGAATTAAACGAATGATATGATTATTTTTAATTAAATAAATGATAGGGTTAAATATATTTTGTACCCCTGCATTATACATGTAGTTTTATTTAGACTTCTAAAGTATGAAAGTAACAAAAAGACCCCTGATAAAATAATTTAACATTAAAAGGACAAAAATGCCCTTTCTCACTTATCTCCAATACATTTCATTTTATTCCCTAAGGCCCCATTTACTTTGCATTATTAGCTTGTATAAGAAAATTAGTATAGGACAATATGTTGTTTACTTTCATGTATGGGGGCCCTGTACAAATTCAGGGTCCGGTACTAATCACTGTTACACTTACATAACTTATACCACCAAAAGTGGTGGTATAAATTATATCAAATTTTATACAACCATTAATGCATGTGGGTAAAGTCCATTTTGCCCTCTAATAAGACAAAATATTTGCTCACCTAACACTCAACACTCAACCCCTCTTTGCCTTTTGACCACATTTCTTCATTTCTCCTTCATCAGTGAACGAGAGCAGCAGCAATGAAGAAGAAGGTGAGTTCTTCTTCATCTTCTCCCATTCTTCTTCTTCATTTTCATTGTGTACTCTAGAGTTTTACATTTTATAAGATGAATGTGTTTACCGATTATTTTTTTTTATTTTGATTTTTCATAAAATTAATTTCTTTTAATTTTGCAGACAAATTCGTAAAAATTAAGCACCAAAATGAAACTTTATTTTTCCAAATTAAACACCATTTAAATCTGTAATTTGCAGGCGAAATTTTTCATAATTAGCAGGCGTATTTCAAAGCAATAAAAATTGAAAGTGAAAGAAAATTAATTTCTTTTAATTTTTGCCGACAAATTCGTAATAAAAACTAAAACTGAAAGAAATAAGATGAACAATTGAAAGTTCTCAAACAAATGTTCTTACAATAGTAATTGAATGTTCTTAAAAAAAATTAATTTTCAAAATTAGAGAACTTACGAAAATCACAACAATTACATAAACAACTATAAAATATTTTCAAGATATTCAGGTTCTCACCGATGATACTTGGAGGAGGTGAGAGTACTTCAAAGAAATTGAAATGAATGAGGATCAACTAAACTCTTCTTGCAAAGAGGTGGGTGAAATGATTTTAGGCCCTTTTATTAAATTATTGAAGGGCAAATGGGTATTTTTCCATAAAAAATAAATTAATACAACAAAGTAAACACTACACAGATTTTATCACAATTTTTTAATACATGTAAGTAAACACATTACAATTAATACAAGATTTTTTTTTATCATTCATTTAATTCAAGATAATCCTATCACTCATATAATTATGTCCTCAAAGTAAATATGGCCTAAATGTATATTTTATTACTTCGCCAAAACTACTTTTAGAGATTGAAAATTTTACTCAAATTTTATTTAAAAAATAATATTTAAAATTTATAATTTTTTTATTAATTATGTAATACAAAAAAATTTTACAATCGCACTATATGGATATATATTTTACAAAGTAAATTATTTATGTTAAAAAATACATGTAATATGTGTAAATAAATAATGCATATAATTTTATAAAAAAATATGTTATATAACCTATAATTTTTTGTTTAGGTAAACGTACGCATAATTAAATGATATCATATCATTACTCAAAAGATTATAGAATATTATAGATTAATTGTATTATAGATTTGCATATTTATAGTATATTATGTTTGATGTAATATTATTAATTGTATCAAAAATATTATTTTTTCAAAAAAAAGTTCAACATATATATAACAACACAAGTAAAAATTATGTAAATTTTTAAACATTATGTAAAAAATATAAGGTCTGTAAATTTATAGAATGTTATACAGATTTTATACCAATTATAAAAATAATAAATTTTGATAGTATTTATGTTAAATAATAATTTTATACCAATTATGTCTTAGGGGAATGATTGAAATAAACATATTTTAGGGGTGTAAATAAGGACATTTTCATCATAAAAAAAATAATCCATATCATGAGGGGCCTTTTTATTACATTTTATAGTTTAGGGGGGTAAATGCACTTTATGCATAGTTCAGGGGTGTAAAGTGTATTTAACCCTAAATGATAAAAACATTCAGTATTAATTATAAGGTGGTTATTTGCACGTATTATTGCAACAGGATAAAGTTCGTCAAATATTTACTTTGATGCATATACATGTTTTGGGTGCGAAAATTACCTTTTAAGATGGATATACATGTTTTGCATAAATCATTACTCATTAGGATAACTTATGCCACCTCCAAAGGTAGGATGAGATATACAACTTGAAAAGTGTTTAGTATAGGACTTTCATTTTATATCGGACCCCATCCTTTAAAAGTTGTAATGAGCTATACTATTTTTCTTATTCAAGTTGATACATCAAAGTAAATGAGACCTCAAGGGTTTTAATTTGTGATTGCTTGTACTTTTAGGCCCCGTTTACTTTGAGGATGGAATTAAGTGAATGATAGGATTATCTTAAACTAAACGAATGATAAAAAAAAGTCATGTATAAATTATAAGGTGTTAACTTACATGTAGTAATAAATTCTGATAAAATTTGTGTAGTATTTATTTTATTGTATTTACTTGTATTGGATGACAAAATTACGCATTAATCCTTCACTAATTAAAACATAGAGACAAGCAATTCATCCCAACCCCATTGCAAAAAAAAAGGCCTTATTCAAAAGAAGTTTTTAGTGGTTCTGCTCCTCTTGTTCACGAAATTAGCCCGTTCTTTCGGTTAGCGCAAATTTAGGTAATTATTTTTCAATTTATTGCTCTACTTTAATTTGTTGTTTGTATTTCATGTGCAAATTATTTTTTTTAATTTCTTTTCTTTCTTTTTGGTTTTTTGTTTTGAAATTTGAAATTTGCGAATTTTTTGTTTTAATTTGTGAAATTTCTTTCTTTCTTGGGTATTGTTTTTTAATTTTTTTTTCTAAAAATTTCTAAAATTTTTAGAATTGGCCTACAATTTTGAATTGAAGTTATAACATCATTTTACAAATTATTTTACAGCTTCCACTAATTAATGTCAAACGGCGAAGTACATCTTGGTCTTCTAGAAATGATGTTACATTTGGGAATACGAAAACTAGTCGCCGCACGGCTTGTAATGTTCGCGGAAGTGCCGAGTTATGCTTATGTGGCAATATTATCGTCAACAAAACATCTTGGCTAACGCAAATCCAGGGAGTCGATTTCGCGGTTGCTCCGGCGCAAATATATGGTTTTTTATTTTATCCTAATTCCGTTTTGTGTTTACCTACCTAACGTTTCAATATTTCAGGATCGTTAATGTGGTATTTTCGAATGGATTGACACCCCGATGTGTGATCATAGTGTTGCTATCATTTTTTGGTTTACTAAAAAAAATGCTCACGAGGCTAAAATTGCAATGCTACGAGGTGAACTGAGGAAGGCCTTACGATAGAAAAAAATAAGTTTAGTTGTTGCTATGTTCTTATTTGTAATCCTTCTCGTAGTATTCGCTTTATATATAAATATAGTTTGGAAGTAGTGAGTTTTCTTTTACGAACATGTGAATGACAAGAAAACTCGTGCGTGCTTGTAGCAATAGATGTGTATTATGGTAGCTTTTGTTATGAGCATTACTTATTACCTTTCAAATGGAATATGTTCCATTTCTCATCCTTACGTTGTATGAAAAGTGAATTTCAACGGCAGCCTTTTTTCTTGTCAAGCTTATATATTTTGGACTAGTTCTTTCACGTGAACATTTCTCTCATTTTTTAATAGTTGATAGACATGACAATTCATCTTTCACTATTTATTTTCAAGTATATATATATATATATATATATTTGCTATTATCTTGTGTTAGTATATACAAATTCACTTTGAAAACTATTCTACAAAAAAAATAGGATCAAATGTCGCTACATTGCAACATAGAGTGTTTTACTAACTGGACCGTCGAAATGGAGAAAACCTTCATGGGCACTCTAGTCGATCAGATTGCAATCGGTCTAAATGAGCCAGGTTACCCAGATTCTTATTATATACGCCAAGCAATGCGTGAAACCAATAGAGAACACGGTTTGTCTTTTGATTATGGTTTCTATGAATTCAGATTAAGGCGTTTGTTTAATCAATTCCTTTCATTCTCATGGATTTTAAGTTTTTCTGGTGTGTCCTATAATTAACCGTACCACAAAATAACTTCATGCTGAACAACATGTTTGGGACCTTATCATTGAGGTAGATGGAACTAACGTTATGAATTGATTTAATGTAAATTATTAGTTCCTTTATGACATAATTTAGCTTTCAGAAATCTCGGAATACAAGGGTGTACGTGAATCTTCCGGATCCTTCTTGGGAACTAATGGTAATCGTGTTTCGTAATCCTGCTTGAGAAGAATCCAAAGATGATGAACTCAATATACAAAATCGTGCTAACGGAGACCGTAATGATGAAATGGATGCAAACAATCCTTCACCCCCTTCAGATGATAATTCGGATGAGTAATTAAAAATTATTGGATTGTATGTATGTTGATGTCAATGTTCCCTTTGTCCGTATTTTCATCAATGTTATTTTTAGGCTGATGTTTGAAGTCCCTTTTCTTATGTATGGACCATTTTAATTAATGTCAATTTTATGTATTGTCCTTTTATTTAATCGGATGATGTTGTCATTTTTTTTATGCAATTTCATTATATTTTTTCCCCTACGAAATGAGCTTCCATTTCAAACATTCGGTTTTTTCCCCCTACGAAATGAGCTTCCACTTCAAACATTTGGTTTACCTTAATCTTATTGTTTGTACTTCTATCTCATCTCATCTCAATTGTGAGATAAAAGCGTAATAAAGATAGTTGATGTGATATGTAAAAGATATTAGATAAATATATATATATATATATAATTACTAGTCGTTTGTTGCACGTGGTCTCCACGGACATATAAAAAATAAATGTGATGTGAAATAAAGAGAGAAAAGAAATTTGTGAAAAGAAACAATTGTAGTGTGAAGAAATAAAAAAGAAAAAAATGGGTGAGGAAAAATAGAGTCGGTTGAGAAAAACGTGGGTAGTGGATTATTGTGGAGTTATTAAAAGAAAGTGAAATTACCATTATGGCCTTTTTAAAAAAAATAGAATGAATCAAAAGGATAAATTGGGCATTCAAAAATTGGTACGACAAAAGAGTTTTTTTTTAAAATAGTATAGATAAATGATTAAATATATTATATGTGGACCAGTTAACTGTTTGAAATAATTTTTTATTCGATTTAAAAAATTATTCCACAATCAAGACTTAGTCCGATAAAGTGAGATGAGTCGTATATCACAAACAGGGGCAACCGTGCAGAGTAGTCAAGCAATCAGTCATAGCACATACGCATTAACAAAAAGAATGGTAACTTGTGGACCAACATTTTCTAATTCGTATGATTTGAACGTCATGTGATTGCAATACCGCCTAAAGAGGTGGTATTATAATCAACTAAATATCCTGGTTACGCCAGACCCAAGCGTTTTATCTCTTGAGCCAACTAATTTTAACGTAAATGTTCGACTATATACCGTACTAGGTCAAACAAGTAAACAAGTCCTTAATGTATTTATCATAGTATTCCTCATATTATGTGTACATCTTTTCAAATTTGAAAAATTACATTTATTTTCAATGGTACGAAAAGATGTCATAAAGTTCCAACGTTCTTGACAAAATGATTATTTTACCTTTTATTGTAAATTATACAAATCTTACGTCTAACTTATTCAAATCATACAGCACATTCTCTAAGGTTGTCATATTACAATTGCCCACTTTAAAGTTATATTTTTTTTGGATAAATTGCAAAAAAAAAAAAAAAATCCTTTGTTATTTTTTTTAGCTAAAAAGCCCCATGTGTTAATTTTATAGGCAAAAAATCCTCCATATTATTTAAAATGTAGCTCACTTTCCTCTTTCGTTAGTTTTTGTTAACGCCGTTAAACTTTGGGTTGAAATGCTCGTTATGCCCTTCAGTGTAAGGTCAAATTTTTTTTACTAAGGTAAAACATGTTTTGACGAGGAGAGAGAGAAGGGGGAAAGCGATCTTAGATCTAAGGTTTGTGCAGCTTGAAAATCAATTTGAAGTGAAATAATTCTCGATTTTGAACAAGAACATAAAGGGGATTTAGTGTTTACACTGATGGTTTTGAAGAAGAAGTATTTTTGGGTTTAATAGTTTTTCAGAAGAGGGAGAAATCGCGAAGGACAAGAATCTGCGAAAGCCAAAAATTTACGCGAAAGGCAAGCTTTTCAAGACAAAAAAAGGTTAGTTTTCTAGGTCCAACCTGCTACTTCTTTTATCCTTTTGCATTTTGTCGATTTTATGAGATTGTGTTTGTAGCACCCTCTAACGGCACTACGACTATATCTCCCCTAATTATCACACTTAAGGTAAATCCTGTTATATACGTAATTATGCACATAATTCAACCCCTGCTGAGTATAATAACACGTAGCCTCACAATCACAACAAGCATATCTATCACCTCATCCACAAAATCACAGATATACATATATATCAAGTACGTCAAAAATGGAACCGTTATAGTTAGTTTACATGTCATTCTCGTTTTTAATCCAAAATGTGAATTCTATTTCTATTTATGATAAGGAGAAAACTGCATACTGGCCCGACCTGACTGGAATGCAAAACGTGGACCTAGTTGTCGTGAATAGGCACAGCAAAATCTACACCTGAAAAATGTTAGCAGAGGGATGAGCCTGCAACTCAATAAGTAAACAATCGGCACCAACTATATACGCACCTCAAATGTAGTTTCAACAAGACAAAATAAGCAACGTATATAATATATAATCAATTCGATCAAGCACATTTCATTTTATTTCTCCACGTAGTCATCCCATAACTCGATAACCAATCAAACTTGTCTTTTCCTAGTTGGCTTACCAGAAAGGTGATATAGTGTTTTTGTCCACCAACTCAACCTCACTATTCATTCATATATATACATGAATCCCCTTGGCATGCCACACAGGCTTATCAATCTCATTTCGCATCAAAGCTCTTTCATTTCGCATCATAGCTCTTTTTATTTCGCATCATAGCTCTTTTCACATCGCATCATAGCTCTTTCATATCGCATCATAGCTCTTTTCATTTTATTTTGCCACATAGGCTATTCAACAACATCAAGGGGTATTCATATCATAATTACATTTAATTTCCATCACTCCCTCGATTCCACATATCACCGTTCTTATAAGCCAACTAGCCACATAAAACCACATAGCAACATTTTTCACGTACAAGCACATAAGAATGGTATCAAACAGCCAATGGCATATCTTTCTCATTTCACTTTCACGACATAATCATTTCAAAGTAATCATCAACCACTCGTACAGTTCAAAATAGATTAGTCAAACACGAATCATAGGCTCACATAAAAGTAATATCACCAAGAAATGAAACATATATAGATAATACTAATTATTTACGTACACAACCCTAATAGGAAAAAGGAACATATATAAGCGGCACTAATTATTTACTTACCTCGATCTTATACAGATTTAGTTAGCTGATATGAAGTCGTAGGATCATCTACTTTATCCCCGTGTCCTATCATAAGGTATAATACGTATAATTAATATCTAGAATATCAATTCCTAAATAAAATATTAAATAGTATTTATATATATATATATATATTTCACCAATCTCTCAATATTTCATTAAACCCTTCCTCCTATTATAACTACCATTCATAATAACAATTCTTGGATTATATTTATCTCAAAATATACTTGTCTTTACTAAATATAACATTTTCAAATATATTCTATAATATTTCTCAAATAAAATTTTCAACCCGATTAAACTAAGCCAATCAATTGTAGAAATTATTAAATCTAGTAAATTAAGCAGTTTAAGCCATTAATTAATACACCCCTTAATTCAATTGAGACATTTAACCAGGCACTAATTATAAATACTCAAATTCATACAATTTTCCGGTTAAATACTAAATCGAATAGTATAATTAACATAATGCACTTATTAAATACTATAATTATATAAATTAAAATTAATTAAAATTAAAATATTTCGTACCTGTTTGTCGCGAAAGTGTGTGTGTGTTTAGTATGTGTTGTGTGTGTATTTACTATGTGGTGTGTGTGTTTAATTTATAGTGTGTGTGTGTGTGCGTGTTTGTAAAGCAATCAGATGGGTGCGTCAGCACCCATCTTTATCTACCCTTTTTATTTTTTTATTTTTTTTAAATTTTAATAAACATTTTCAAAATACCCATTACGTCCTTTCTAATTTCTTAATTAATATAATTTGCTCCCAAATATTATATAAAGCTTCAATTCACTCCGTTCAAGTCTTAATATGATCACAATTTAATCTATAATATATCTACTAATTAATAAAATTTTCTTAAATAATTACCAATTAACCCCATAATTATGTATAAAAATTTATGGGCGCGACAATTCTCCTCTCCTAATAAAAATTTCGTCCTCGAAATTTAATTAACATACCGGTTCAGGGAATAAATATGGATACTTCTCTCTCATACTCTCCTCAACCTCCCAAGTGGCTTCTCTGGGAGAGTGATGACTCCATTTTACCTTCACCAATGGTATTTCTTTATTCCTCAACTTCTTTATACTCCGATCCAAAATTTCTATCGGTTCTTCTATGTACGTTAACCCCTCTGATATTTCTATCTCTGGTTCACGCAAAATGTGACTAGGATCAGATCGATATCGACGTAACATGGACACATGGAACACATCATGTATTTGCGACAACTCTGCTGGTAATGCTAATCGATAAGCTAGTGGTCCGACTCGCTCGATAATTTCATACGGTCCAATATATCTTGAACTTAACTCTCCTTGCTTACCGAATCTTAAAATTCCCCTCCATGGTGATACCTTCAGAAAAACTTTCTCTCCACCTCATATTCCATCTCCTGCGATGTTTGTCAACATAACTCTTCTGCCAATCTTGAGCTGCCTTCAAACACTTTTTGACTATTTGTATCTTATCCACTGTTTCTTGGACTAATTCGGGCCCCTCAAGTTGTCTTAATCCCTCAATGTCCCAACAGATTGGACTTCGGCATTTTCTTCCATACAAAGCTTTATACGGAGCCATGCCAATACTAGAATGAAAACTATTATTATATGCAAATTCCATCAGTGGTAAATGATCATCCCAGTTTCCTCTGAACTCAATCACGCAGGCTCTCATCATGTCCTCTAACGTTTGAATGGTCCTTTCTGATTGTCCATCTGTTTGAGGATGGAATGATGTACTAAAGTGCAACCTGGTACCTAATGCCCTTTGCAAGCTTCCCCAAAAATGAGATGTAAACCGAGGATCTCTGTCGGAGACTATAGAAGTAGGAACCCCATGTAATCTCACAATTTCCGAAACATACAACTCAGCCAACTTATCTAAAGAATCATTTTGTCTTACTGGCAAAAAGTGAGCCGATTTAGTCAATCTATCCGCGATTACCCAAATAGCATCATGTTTCCTGAATGTACGTGGTAACCCAATGATAAAATCCATAGTAATCTTTTCCCATTTTCATTCAGGTATAGATAAAGGATGAAGCTTACCGGCTGGTGCTTGGTGCTCTGCCTTAACTTGCTGACAAGTTAAACATTTAGCCACAAACTCTGCAACATCTTTCTTCATGGTTGGCCACCAATAATAGGGTCTCAGGTCTCGATACATCTTGGTACTGCCAGGATGCATCGCATACGGTGCATAGTGCGCCTCGTGCATAATCTCCGTTCTCAATTCCTCTACATTCGGCACACACATACGCTTCCCATTTAATAACATACCATCTTCTTGTATTACAAATTGATCGTTCTTTTCTTCTTGCACCTTGGCTTTCATTTTCTGCAAGTACGGATCATTATTCTGTGCATTCTTAACTTTGTCCCTAAGGGAGGGCTTCACTTGAAGAGTGGCAAGTAAAAGATCATCACCAACGTTAAAACTCACATTCATTGATCTGAGGGCAGCTAAATACTCCACATTATAACAAATCATACCTGCTAGTTGGTCCACCGTCTTTCTACTCAAAGCATCTGCAACTATATTTGCCTTTCCGGGGTGATAATCAATAGTACGGTCATAGTCCTTCAATAACTCGATCCATCTTCTTTGCCTCAAATTCAACTCTTTTTGCGTTGGAACATATTTTAAACTTTTATGATCTGTAAATATCTAAAACGTCTCTCCATACAGATAATGCCTCCAGATTTTCAATGCATGTACAATCGCTGCCAATTCCAGATCATGGGTCGGATAGTTCAATTCGTGCGGCCTCAACTGCCTCGAAGCATGAGCTATAACCCTTCCATGTTGCATCAAAACACATCCGAGTCCTTGCCGTGAAGCATCAGTATATACCACATATCCTCCATTCCCAGATGGCAATGCAAGAATAGGTGCTGAGGTAAGTCTTTTCTTCAACTCTTCAAAACTCTTATCACACATGTCATTCCAATTGAATGGTGCATTCTTCTTTAACAGATTCGTCAGGGGTCTCGCAATCACAGAGAAATGTTTCACAAATCTTTTATAATACCCAGCCAATCCTAGAAAACTGCGAACTTCCGATGCATTTTTAGGTGGCTCCCGCTCCAAAATAGCCTTAACTTTTGCTGGATCAGGTTGTACCCCTTGCTTCTAAACAACATGTCCTAAGAAAGCAATCTTCTCCATCTAAAATTCACATTTGCTATATTTAGCATACAGTTGTTTTTCTCTCAAAATTTGTAAAAACTGTCCTTAAATGTTGTTCATGTTCCCCGTGACTATTAGAGTATATCAGAATATCATCAATAAACACAATTACAAATTGATCAAGGAATGGCTGTAAGGTTTTGTTCATCAACGACATGAAAGCAGCAGGGGCATTTGTTAACCCAAACGGCATAACAATAAATTCATAATGACCATACCTGGTTCGAAAAGCTGTCTTTGGAATAGACCCTTCTTTGATCCGCAATTGCCAATACCCTGATCTCAAGTCAATTTTTGAAAACACAGTTGCACCTTTTAACTGATCAAGCAAATCATCTATCCGTGGTAAAGGATACTTGTTCTTAATTGTAATCTGATTCAATTGCCTATAATCAACACATCATCTCATACTCCCATCCTTCTTCTTTACGAATAACACTGGTGCTCCCCAGGGCGAAATACTTGGTTGTATAAATCCCTTATCGAGTAATTCTTCTAATTGCTTCTTTAATTCTTTCATTCAAGTGGAGCCATTCTATATGGTGCAATCGAGATAGGTGTTGCCCCAAGAATAGTTTCTATTTCAAAATCTACTTCTCGATGAGGTGGTAACCCAGGTAATTCTTCTGGAAAAACATCAGGAAATTCCCTAACTACTGGAATATCTGACACACCCGGAGTGACCTTTGTATTATCACGTACACTAGCTAGATATGCTTCACACCCTTCTTTAATTAAATTCAAAGCAGTCATAGCAGAAATTAAATAATTAGGTATAACTTTTCTTTTTTCCACTATAACCGTCTTCATCTGCCCATTGATTTCTACAGCCACCTCTTTTGTTTGACAATCCACCAAAGCATGATTACTAGATAACCAATCCATCCCTAGGATAACATCAAACTCCCTAAGGTTTATCACAACCAAATCTGCATATAGTGTGACACTATCCACTACTATTGGACAAGATCTCACTACAGTATTAACAAATATAACCCCACCAGCAGGTATAGATACACACAAGTCATGCCCCAACGGTTCAATACTAGCATGCACACGTGATGCAAAATCATGTGATATAAATGAACAAGTAAATCCTGGATCAATTAACACATGCGCACCAGAATTGCAAATAGAAAAGGAACCAGTAATAACCTCAGGTGCAGTAGGAGCTTGTTCCCTGGTGATGGCATACACCCTTGCTTGTGGCTGAGATTGACTACTCTGTCCAGTCGATGTTGTAGAAATAGTCCCGCTACCTCGACCACCTCTGCCTCGCCCTCTACTTGTACTAACCCGTTGCAAATTTTCCCCCACACTATTTGGTCCTGAAATCTGGGATCCACTGGCGTCAACTCTCCACGTAGGACAATCCCTGACAATATGCCCCAGTTGGTGACAACGATAGCAACACGATTGGCTGGACTCCCAACATTCACCGGTGTGTTTCCTACCGCAATTCGTGCACGAGGGAATAGACATTCCACTAAAACGATCTGGTTGGACCCTGTCTTCCCCCAAATCCGACTGAGGTAGACCCGCCTCTACTTGACGACACTGATGGAGACCTATTAGTTTGACTCATTCCTCGGCCTCTGTACCCACCTCTCTGAAAACCAGAACTCTTAAAAGAAACTGCACCGCTTGGTCCACATGTAAAGTTAGGATTACCTGTCCACTTCTTTCGTTTAGCTTCAGCGGAATTCCTCTCTATGGATGTCTCTTCAGCTCTCAACGTTGCTTCCAAAAGTGCACTGTAACTCGGAGGTTTAATTGCTATCTTCTCTCGTATCTCAAGCCTCAGGCCTCTTTCAAATCGATCTCGCCTCAATTCATCAGTACTTACCTCTTCTGGAGCATATTTGGATAGCCTCACAAATTGTAGCTCGTATTCGGCAACAGACAAATCATTCTGCTTTAACTCAAGAAATTCAACATTCTTACGGTTTCTGTAGACCGGTAGAGTGTATTTCTCAGCAAATTCTCTCAAGAAGTCATTCCATGTTAAATTGATTGGTCGATTCCTACTCCCTGGAACAGTTTCCACCAATCCAACGCATCTTTCTCCAATAAAGACACTGCATACCTCAACTTTTGTTCAGAAGTGCATTCAATTCTGTCTAGAACTCTTTCCGTATTCCTCAACCATTCTTCTGCTTCTGCAAGATCAGTTGTACCAGCAAATACTTTCGCACCCTGTCTTCTAACTATCTCATAGTTTTTATCAATGACTACATCTTGTGGTTGGGGTTGGGGTTGTGGTGGTGGAGCCATCCTCTGCATAAACTCTAGGAATTGTTGCATAAAAGGATTTACTTCTGGTTAGGGAACGTTTCTATTCTGGTTTTCTAACCCCTGATGTTCAGATGCATGATCATGACCCTGTACAGACTCTAATGACTCAGTTGGGCCAGCAGCATTTTCACCTGACGCTTCTATCCTATATGAAATGCACATGTATAATTAAACTCATAATATATATGTTTAAGTATAATACCACATATTATCAAATAACCCCAGAGAATCTAATCCTGCTCTGATACCACCAAATGTAGCACCCTCTAACGGCACTACGACTATATCTCCCCTAATTATCACACTTAAGGTAAATCCTGTTATATACGTAATTATGCACATAATTCAACCCCTGCTGAGTATAACAACACGTAGCCTCACAATCACAACAAGCATATCTATCACCTCATCCACAAAATCACAGATATACATATATATCAAGTATGTCAAAAATGGAACCATTATAGTTAGTTTACATGTCATTCTCGTTTTTAATCCAAAATGTGAATTCTATTTCTATTTATGATAAGGAGAAAACTGCATACTGACCCGACCTGACTGGAATGCAAAACGTGGACCTAGTTGTCGTGAATAGGCACAGCAAAATCTACACCTGAAAAATGTTAGCAGAGGGATGAGCCTGCAACTCAATAAGTAAACAATCGGCACCAACTATATACGCACCTCAAATGTAGTTTCAACAAGACAAAATAAGCAACGTATATAATATATAATCAATTCGATCAAGCACATTTCATTTTATTTCTCCACGTAGTCATCCCATAACTCGATAACCAATCAAACTTGTCTTTTCATAGTTGGCTTACCAGAAAGGTGATATAGTGTTTTTCTCCACCAACTCAACCTCACTATTCATTCATATATATACATGAATCCCCTTGGCATGCCACACAGGCTTATCAATCTCATTTCGCATCAAAGCTCTTTCATTTCGCATCATAGCTCTTTTTATTTCGCATCATAGCTCTTTTCACATCGCATCATAGCTCTTTCATATCGCATCATAGCTCATTTCATTTCATTTTGCCACATAGGCTATTCAACAACATCAAGGGGTATTCATATCATAATTACATTTAATTTCCATCACTCCCTCGATTCCACATATCACCGTTCTTATAAGCCAACTAGCCACATAAAACCACATAGCAACATTTTTTCACGTACAAGCACATAAGAATGGTATCAAACAGCCAATGGCATATCTTTCTCATTTCACTTTCACGACATAATCATTTCAAAGTAATCATCAACCACTCGTACAGTTCAAAATAGATTAGTCAAACACGAATCATAGGCTCACATAAAAGTAATATCACCAAGAAATGAAACATATATAGATAATACTAATTATTTACGTACACAACCCTAATAGGAAAAAGGAACATATATAAGCGGCACTAATTATTTACTTACCTCGATCTTATACAGATTTAGTTAGCTGATATGAAGTCGTACAATCATCTACTTTATCCCCGTGTCCTATCATAAGGTATAATACGTATAATTAATATCTAGAATGTCAATTCCTAAATAAAATATTAAATAGTATTTATATATATATATATATATATATATTTCACCAATCTCTCAATATTTCATTAAACCCTTCCTCCTATTATAACTACCATTCATAATAACAATTCTTGGATTATATTTATCTCAAAATATACTTATCTTTACTAAATATAACATTTTCAACATATTCTATAATATTTCTCAAATAAAATTTTCAACCCGATTAAACTAAGCCAATCAATTGTAGAAATTATTAAATCTAGTAAATTAAGCAGTTTAAGCTATTAATTATAACACCCGTTAATTCAATTGAGACATTTAACCAGGCACTAATTATAAATACTCAAATTCATAAAATTTTCCGGTTAAATACTAAATCGAAGAGTATAATTAACATTTAATAAATGCACTTATTAAATACTATAATTATATAAATTAAAACTAATTAAAATTAAAATATTTCGTACATGTTTGTCGCGAAAGTGTGTGTTTGTGTTTAGTATGTGTTGTGTGTGTATTTACTTTGTGGTGTGTGTGTGTTTAATTTATAGTGTGTGTGTGTGTATGTTTGTAAAGCAATCAGATGGGTGCATCAGCACCCATCTTTATCTACCCTTTTTATTTTTTTTATTTTTTTTTAAATTTTAATAAACATTTTTTAAAATATCCATTATGTCCTTTCTAATTTCTTTAATTAATATAATTTGCTCCCAAATATTATATAAAGCTCCAATTCACTCCGTTCAAGTCTTAATATGATCACAATTTAATCTATAATATATCTACTAATTAATAAAATTTTCTTAAATAATTACCAATTAACCCCATAATTATGTATAAAAATTTATGGGCGTGACAGTGTTATTTTCTAGTGTTTAATTGATATATTATTCTTGGTCCCAACCCTTTTGTAATTGTTTATGGTGATGTTGTCTGTTGGTCCCAGGACCCCATATTCAGTTGCATTTGTTTAATGTTCTGTATGTTATCCCAAAACTCCAAATCCTTTATATATTATGTATGTTGACCCAGAACCCCAACTCCCTTTATATGTTCTGTATGTTGACCCAGAGCCCTAAATCCCTTTGTCGACATGTTATGGTGATTTTTATGTATATGTGTAATGACCCCACCCCCCTTTTTGTTATGTTGATATGTGTTCTGTTTTTAATATGTTTTCTTTTTTTTTTTTTCTTTTTTTTATTTTGCAGATAAATGGTGTTAGGTGATTTATGCAGACTTTTATGTTTGGTTAAGTGGTAATATAGAATGGGTACCACAAATTAGGCATATAGGAGGTATAAAGTTTTGGTATCCTAATGTAGACAATCATAGGCTTTTCTATAATAATTTAGTATAAATGTATACAAAAGCAGGGGGTACTAGCAGTAAAGACAAAACCACATAATGTACTTAAATGACAATCACTGTAGCTATGGAATGTTCCAGTTGTGTGGGTTCCCTTGATGTCATGCAGTGGCTGCTATTAATTATCATAGGTTGAATTTGGAGGATTATGCATGCTTGTTTCAAAAAAGATACTTACATGAGAGTGTACACAGTCACATGCTACATCCAGTTCCTGGGATGCATGATTATAAGGAGTCACCCTTGGGCCCTGTTGCCCCACCATATGTTGTGAAAGGAGTTGGAAGACCCAAGAAAACTAGGAGAAAGGATGCTAATGATATCAGAGAACCAACAAGGGTAACCAGAAGAGGCCTGACGCAGACTTGTGCTATCTGTTTTGGCACAGGCCATAATCAGAGAACTTGTACAAGTCGTCCTCATCTAAACTCAACAATTAGACAGGTTAATAAAGGTTCTTTACTTAAATAATTGTTCATTTAACCAACTAGATTGCTAAGACCCTGTTCATTTTTATTTGCAGCAAACTGGAGGTGAACAAGAACCCACTGATGCACCTCCATCTTCACAACAAACTGTTGCAGAAAGTTTCCCACATTCAGAGGTATATCCACTTACAAATTAGTACCTTTCAACCTAAAACTATGTAATAGTTTCATAATCTTATTTGCAGATGCCAACACAGACATCCTCATCATTTGTACCCCCTCCCAATGTTGCTGAAAATGTCTAGACAAGTGTAAGTTACAGTATTGCAAGTATTTTCTGTCAATTCATTTGGTTTGTATTGTCCTTCAATTTTTCTGTAATTTCAGGATGTAAGCAATCAAGTTCCTGCACAGAGACAACAAAGTGTGTCTGCAAACATGCCTCCAAGGCCCCAAAATGTCTATGCATATAGACCTCGAAGGCTCCAAAATGTGCCTGCATATAGACCACCAAGGCCCCAAACTGTGCTCTCCAATCCAGTGCTCAAAATGGGAACCAATAGCCTTCTCAAGCATGTACTTGTTCCCAAAATAAGGTTATTTATGTCGCCTAAATTAACTTTGGGCAATTTACTAATAAAGAGATTGAAATTATCATTTTTCCATTTTGTTATAGCCCCCCCCCCCCCCCCCCCCAAATACATCAAGGAAGCAAAAGGCCCCTATATTTTTGTCAAGTTAAATTGGAGAAGAGAAAGGTCCTAGATTCATTTTCACAAAATGCCTTTAAGAGGCAATGTTTTCCCACCAAAGAAGAGTTCTATCTTATCAGTCCTCAAATGTGTTGCTGACTCATACAAGCCAAGGACACAGCCTAGTAGATCTTCATCAATAGGCCATGCTCAGACTGAAACATTGTGTAATTCCTGAAGTATTATGAATTATGAAACTTGATTCTGGTGTTTTGGGGAAACTTAAATTGATGATTTTGCTTATCTAATGGTTGATCTTGTTCCTTTTGTTATTCAGTTATTTTTCTGTCAATTTAATTTGGTGTTTTTTTGCTACAATTAACAGGTACATTAAATTGCCATAATTGAAAATGCATTAATAAAACAACAGTATGAAATGAGTACATAAATTACACTACTTGAATACAACTACCAATAATAGAAAAAACACAATTACAACTAATGTTTTTATTACTCCTTGACTAGACTCCAATTGCTTCATATTTTATGTCAATTCTGAATAAAAAAAATTGCAATTCTTTGTAATCCTCTTCCACTCGAACTCTGTTCGATTCAACCTCTTCTTCACATTCTGGGATTACAGATTTGCTTTCATAGATATTTTTGTTGGATACACTAATGGGATCCAACCAACAAAAGAAATTGCACTGATTCATCGTGCAATTACAAAACAATTTACCTTCAATTTCTTTGGTTGGACCAACAAACCCGTATAGTTGCATTCCTAATCGCAAAAAACATTTAGGATTCTTGTACCTCAAATCATAAATTTTTTCTTTCTTCTTTGAGTTGGATTTACAAGTGGACATTCTAACAAAAATAAGATGAAAAAATTATTAAACAATAAATTAATTAATTTAACTTAATAAAAAAATAAGTTTCTTCCTACCTGCAAAACCCTCAAGCTGCTAAAAAATGAGGTTCTTTGTGCAAAATAAGAGTATGGAAATATTTGCACACTTAAATGTCAAAAAAAGGGGACAAAATAGACATTTACACAGTAAAAGTGGAATTAAAAATGGCCAAAAACATCGCATAGTCGCACAAACAGCGCGTTTACTTCTCTCCATTAAAATCTAACGGAAAGGAGGGTATTCGCAACCTTTCCAAAACACAGGGGGTTTTTTACTTATAAAAATAATACAGGGGAATTTCGCGCTATTTCACAAAATACATGAGGGTATATGCAATTTACCCTTTTTTTGTTACATTTTGTAACTGGACTCTTACAATTTAGCATTTATTGAAATAAAATAACAAAATATTTTAAATGTTTGAACTTTGAAGGACTCTCGGCCATACGAAAAATAAATTTTCAAGTTCAAATTAAGTTCATAATATTAAATTTAAATATTGATTCGAATCATCATCTTTTTTCTTTCTAAATTTCCACTCACTTATGTTTTTATTGTTAAATGTAAGAAATTTTAAGTTAATTTCAGAAGTTGATTCGATATAAAAAAAAAAAAAAAACTAATGAATTGTATTTTATGAGACATGATTTCAAATTGGAAAAATTACACTTTTGGTCCTTGATGGTGTATATTTTGGAAAGAGTAGAGCCTATGCACGTTATCACCAAAATAGCACGAAAAGCTTAGAGAAAATAAAGAAAACGTGTAAAGTGTAATTCTCATATATCTAAAAAAAGTAAATTTACAAATGGATTCACCCCCTATTTATAGTAATTTTTTGGGGGTGAAAATTACAATTTAATCCTTTGATCCTACGGCCTAAAAATTGATCTGCCGAGGGCATGATGGTCATTTCACGGCGCCCACTGTCTGTATCTTTTTTAACCTCCATATCTTAACTTCCCTCAACTTCCTCTTCAACTCCCCCTTTGAAGGTGTTTGTGTAATTTTCCATAAGTTGGAGGATCTTTTCTGTAAATAATATTTTCTCCTCATTAGTAGCCCTCCGACTTTCAGGAATTTCCTTAGAAACCTGAAAGTCCCAAGTAGCAATCCGATTTTGAATCAAATTCTCTTTGGAACAGACTTCTTTTTACTCTTCTCATTCCATCTGGGACTCCTTCTTCTCTTCTAACTCTCTTTCTTTAAACGAATTGTATTTCTGATAGGACTCTTTTCTTTATTACTCCTTCTTCAACTTGGACTCTTCCGTCCTATAAAAATAGGAGGCAACATATCCCAATTTTTTCATTGTGCATCCTTTCCTTCGTCGTCTCCTAAAAAAGAAACAGAAAAAATAAGAATGCCAAAACGCTTTAACTCGGGTACTTAGTCTTTCACCTTCCCACTGCTTCATTTAATTTTCTGTTCTCCGCCTTGGTATCTCCAAAAATATTCTTTCAAAAAATACTCCTTTTCTTCATCCGGAAAAAAAAAAACGAGGTCTCGATCCTTTTTTTCTTCCTCCTTTTTTTTTAAAAAAAACATCTGCCTTATGTCGAACAATTCGAACAACGTCGGGGTCCCGTGGGGAAGGACTTCCACGCCGCCGAGCCGGGGCCGGGGATTGCCCCGGGGCCGGCGCTGGTCGAGGCAGGCCTCGACCAGGATCTGGCCGAGGCACAGCGCCTCGACCAGGCTCAGGTCGAGGCGAAGGTGCCATCGCCTGAACCTAGCCGAGGTGCCGGCCCTCGGCCGGTTCCGCCCGAGGGCGCCCCCTGCTCCTGCTTTCCCGTTATAAATCTAGATTCCTCTCCTCCTTCGGCTTTCTCACTTGGGTCCGGATGTCGTGGACTTTGATCACGAGGTGATTGAAGCGATTCGGAACCTTCCCTGCTTGTCCGTCGCTTTCTCCAAATCGTCTTTTGAATCAAGTTCCGAGATACTCCCCCACTCTTGTCCCCACTTGCAACTGACCTTGTTGACTCTGGTCTAGATGGAACTGAGTCCTCTTCAGCCCCCCACTCAAAATCTCGCTGCGTATAGTGGATGTTGATAGTTGCCTCTGTCGTGTGAGCTTTGAAGAATTCCGCTCTCTAGAAGCTAGTGTCAACGCTTCCTCCGAGTTTACCCTCCTGCTGGCCCTAGTATTAATGATAGGATCAAATTTCCTCCTCCCGGGTATTTTACCGTACATTTGTCATTCTTTTCCTCGGGTTTCACTCTTTCCACCTCATCCTCTGCTACTCCAAATCATCACCCGTACCACCTGAGCAATTAGCCAGTTTACACCAAACTCCTTTGTAAGTTTTAGAGGGTTCCTTCAACGTTTTGAGGAGCTTGATTTCACCCCGTCACTTGAAGCCTTTTTTCACTTATTCATTGTCAGGAAGGTTCCCAACGATTCTTCTTACTTCTATTTCTATCCTCGGGGAAATTGCAAGATTCTTGGGGGTAATGTTTCCTCTAAGGGTCCTTGGAAAGAAAAGTTTTTGTTTGTAAAGGACTCCTCTTGGGGATTGATTGCCCCTTGGGGGGAATCATGTTCTGTACCCGACCCCGTTCCTGATCTTCGTCTCTCCTTCATCGGGGTTGGGTTGTTTGACCAACTCTTTTGACGTCAAAAGTTTAGGCCTGCCGGTATCTTTAACTTTCCTGTTTTTTACTTGCTTTGAAAATTTTTTTTCTTTGATGTTTTTCTCACTTTTTCCTATGTGATTTGTTTGCAGGAGAAAGAAGATCTCCCTCCGTCCATCGTTTTCGTGACAACGAGAACGCCTCAAGGTCCGTTCAACCTCCTCCCCCCCCCCCCAAGGAGGGGAGAGGCAGTCGTCGTCGCTCGCCTCCTGCCCGGGCCCGGGATCCCCCGGGGCCCTCAACTCGTCACGAAGGGCGCTCCTCCCCCCCTCCTGAAGGCAATGCCTCCAAACGTCCCCGGAAGGCGAAGCAGGTCCCCCTCGCCATGGAGCAGGAAAAGGTCTCTTCACCTATGGGACGAACAGACAGGGAGATATCTCTTTTTTGGGATGCGGTAGATGTGGATCTTGCTCATAAACGATCAGGGATCTAGTGAGTCCCTATGATGTGACACTGGCTTGGTGCCCTCCCCACAGTCACCCTCACTCGTCTTATGCAAGGCGAAGCTGCCAGGGTATGTTGTTTATAATTTTCATTGATTCTCCATTCTCTGTCTTCACGTGTCTCACTGAGGTACATCTCTTTCAGGTTCTCAACTTAGCAGAAGCTACTGAGCTGCGTTGAATAACTATGAGAAGGAGATAGATCTCTGAAGGATGCCTTCGATGAAGCGCGAAAAAATTTGGAGCGCTGCCAAGAGGAGCTCAAGCTGCTTCTTCCGAAGAAACTCAAGTGGAAGGAAAGCTTTTAACCGCGAGGTTACCTCGGGAAGACCTTCTTGAAGCCATATGCCGGCAAGGCATACTTGGAGCGTGTGCGTGGAGACTTCGAGGAGAAATATGTGGACTCAGATGAATTCCACCAAGCTGTTCTTAGCAAGGCCAGCGAGGTGTATGATCAAGTAATCCGGCAGTGTCGCGCCACCTTGAGGAGCAGCGACCGGTTTGGTGATGAAGACTTCATGTTTCTTGATCCCAAGGTTCCTGATGAGGAAGGCGATGGCGAGAATGTTGATGATATGGTCGACGAGGCTCCTGTCGGTGGAAACCTGCCTTCAGTCATAGAGAAGAATTAGTCAATCCTTAGGATTTAGTTACTTGAATTCCTTTTCGTAGATTTTCGAATTTGTTTAGGGTTTATTATTTTTACTAGTACTTTATCTTTATAAATCTAGTTTCCAGTATTGTTTGCTTCTTTCCACCATTAAACTCTGAATAAAGAATCTTATATTTATCATATTTCAATATCTTTGTGAGGCGAACCTTGTTTAGATTGTGTTTGCGTTTTTTTTTTTTTTTAAGTTAGAGAGGCAGTCCCTCCCTTTGTAATATCGGGGCAGTCCCAGTGAGAAGCAGTCCTTCTCCTTATTATCTCGGGCAGTCCCCCGGCGAGAGGCAGTCCCTCTCTTTTTTATCTCGGAGCAGTCCCCCGGTGAGAGGCAGTCCCTCTCTTTTTTGTCTCGGGGCAGTCCCCCGGTGAGAGGCAGTCCCTCTCTTTTTTGTCTCGGGGGCAGTCCCCCGGTGAGAGGCAGTCCCTCTCCTTTTTTTGTAACAAATTAAAACATATAGGCGGAAAAAATTCGCGAAAAAAGAAAAATTTCATTACCATACTTGAAGTACAAGGGAACATTAAATGACAATTTTTATACAACTTAAAGCAGGAAAACGTTTTACACAAAATACTTTTTCAAGTTAACCACATTCCATGTACGTGGTACTTCTTTTCCATCTACTCTTTGCAGGCGGTATGTTCCTTTCCCCAAAATCTCAATTACTTGATAAGGCTCGGTCCATTTGGCGTCTAGCTTCCCAATGTTTCCTGTAGCATCAGCCCTCCGTAGAACGAGGTCGCCTACTTGGAAATCTCGATGTCTGACTTTACTGTTGTAGGCTCTTGCCATCAACGTCTTGTATGCTTCAGTTCTGACATTCGCACTACTCCTTAGTTCCTCCAAAAAGTCGAGGTCAGCTCTTCTTTCATCTTCGTTGCTCGTCGGCTCGTAATACTTCACTCGGAATGTCTCTTCCCCAATCTCCACTGGGATGACGGCTTCCGACCCATTGACTAGACTGAAGGGGGTTTCCCCTGTGCTCCGGCGCGGGGTGGTTCGGTATGCCCAAAGTACTCCTGGAAGCTCTTCGACCCAATTGCCCTTGGCCTCTTCTAGTCTTGTCTTCAAATTCTGGAGGATTATCCAATTGGTCACTTCAGCTTGGCCATTGGATTGCAGTGTTGCCACTGACGTGAAGTACTGCTTTATCTTCAATTCTTGGCACCATTGGCGAAGTTTAGATCCCTGAAACTACGTGCCATTGTCCATCACGAAGGCTCTGGGGATGCCGAAGCAACATATGATATTTTTCCAGACGAATCTGATGACTTCCTTCTCTGTAATCCTGCTTAGTGCCTCTGCTTCCACCCACTTCGAAAAATAATCCACTGCTACTAGCAAGTATTCTCGCTGGCCAGTTGCTCGGGAAGCTTCCCTACTATATCCATCCCCCACTGGTCGAAAGGGCAAGGACTCTGCAGGGGTTGCATGTCCACAGCTGGGACGTGAGCAATATTTGCATGTTCTTGACACTTTCGGCACTTCCTCACTAAATCTCTGGCGTCTGCTTGCATGGTTGGCCAAAAATACCCTTGCCCAGGGCCTTCTGCGCTAGGGATCTACCCCCTGAGTGGTTGTCGCAGCTTCCCTCGTGGATTTCCCTCAAGACGTACTCTGCCTTGTCCTTATTTATGCACTTAAAGTATGGCTGCGAGAATCCTCTTTTATACAACTCCCGCCAATCAGGGTAAAACCTAGCTGCTCTTGCACGGAGCTGTCCTAACTTGCTTGGGATCCTGGCGGTTACTTTCCCAAATTTTAGATATGCTTCCAACTCCTCCATCCACTCAGATGGAGCTCCTTGTGTCATCAGGACTTCACTCTCCTCTTCGTTTACATCCGGGTGCTCTTGGTTCCACAACGTTATCTTCCTGCTTTCAGGGGAGCCAATGAACTGGCTAGCTTAGCCAACTGATCTGCTTCTTCATTCTCAGTCCTTGGAATCTGCTCCAAAGTGAATGTGTTCAAACTTCTTCCTTACTTCTTGGATTTTTGCCAAAGTACTTAGCCATCTGCTCTTCCTTGGCCTCAAACCCCATTTACACTGCTTGACGACCAGCTGGGAATCACTGTATACTTTCACATGTTTTGCCCCTGCCGCGAAGGCCAACTTTCCTCCTGCGATGAGTGCTTCGTATTCTGCTTCATTATTTGAGGCGGCGAACCCAAGGCGGATCGCGTAGCGCATTGTGTCCTGATATGGGCTCTCTTGAGTAATATTCCTACTCCGCCTCCCTGGGATGTGGAAGAGCCTCCACAAACATCTATCCAACACCTCTGCTCTTGGAATGTCCTCTTCCTCCGTCAATTCGGAGATGAAATCTGCCAATGCTTGTGCCTTTATCGCAGTCTAGGCTGATACGTGATTCCATGCTCACTCAACTCTACCGACCATTTCACCATTCTTCCGGATGTGTTGGGATCCGCCAATACCCTCTTTAAGGGTTGATTTGTTAGTACTGCTATAGGATGTGACTGAAAATAGGGACGCAGCTTCCTCGCCGCGGTAACTAGGGCCAAAGCCACCTTCTCAATCTGTGCATACCTCTGTTCTGGTCCTTGCAGTGCCTTGCTGGTATAATATATGGGGCGATGTTCATGCCCTTCTTCCCTCATGAGGACCGAACTGACCGCTCCTTCCGAAACGGACAGGTATATAAACAAGGTCTCCCCGGGCTCGGGCTTTGTCAGCAGGAGGTGGCGAGGTAAGATATTTCTTCAAACTCTTCAAAGCAACTTGACATTGCTCCGTCCAGGTAAAGCCATCCAACTTCCTTAACACCTTGAAGAATGGGAGTCCTCGTTCTGAGGATCTCGAAATGAAGCGATTAAGTGCTGCCATTCGTCCTGTCAGTTTCTGTACTTCTTTATCGTCCGGGGGAGCTGCATAGTCATAATGGCCTCAATTTTCTCTGGATTAGCCTCTATCCCTCTCTGAGAAACCATGTATCCAAGGAACTTTCTCCCTGAACTCCAAAGGTGCACTTTGCGGGGTTCAGCTTCATCCCATAGCTTCCCAATATGCGAAAGCATTCCTCGAGGTCAGCTACGTGATCTTCCTTCTTACGGCTTTTGACTAGCATGTCATCTATGTACACTTCCATGTTCCGGCCCTATTTTCTTTTTTAACATACTATTTACTAATCTCTGGTATGTAGCTCCCGCATTTTTCAGCCGAAGGCATCACTCTGTAGCAGTACGTGCCCTGCTCCGTTACAAAGCTCGTCTTTTCTTGATCTTCGGGCGCTAGTCGAATTTGATTATAGCCCTGAAACGCGTCCAAGAAGCTCATCAACTCACATCCTGAAAGTCGAGTCAATTAGCGCATCAATCCTCGGCAAAGGATATGAGTCCTTGGGGCAAGCTCGATTTAAATCGGTGAAGTCTATGCACATCATCCACTTCCCGTTGCTCTTTGGGACAAGGACCACGTTGGCCAACCATTCGGGGTAGTGCACTGGTCGAATGTAGTCTACTTGGAGAAGCTTCTCGACCTCTTCGCTTATAATCTTGTTCCTCTCTACCCCAAATGCTCTCCTCTTCTGTTTCACCGGCTTTGCTTTTGGATCCACGTTGAGTCTGTGGACCATTACTTCAGGGTCTATTCCCTTCATATCGGACAACTTCCATGCAAACGCGTCTACTGATCTTTGCAAAAAATCGACAATGACATGTTCTATTTGCTCGCTTAACAGCGACCCTACCTTTAACGCCTTCGTAGGGTCACCCAGGAGCTCAACCATCTTGATCTCCTTAAAAGCTTCTATTCTCTCTTCCTCCACCTTTTTCTTTTTGGCTTCTCTCCTGGTTTCTTCTGTTTGCTCCTCCATGGAGCTCCTCTTTCCCAACTCTCTCTCTCGAGTTTCCTTTTCGGTCAACCCAGCACTGCTTCCTTCACCATTCCTCTCACGGCATTCCACTGATGATTTCAGCGTGCTGGCATAACACTCCCGGGCTTGTTTTCTGTCTCCCACCATCTCTCCCACTCCTTCTGGTGTGGGGAATTTCACTTTCATGTGATAAGTGGATATCACGACTTGGAAGAGATTCAAGCTTGGCCTCCCCAAGATAGCATTGTAGGCCGAAGGTGCATCCACCACCAAGAATTTTACAAACCTGGGATATGACCCAATCGAAATTGGCAAAGTGGCTTCCCCTAAAGGCACGACCACATCTCCGCTGAAGCTGGTCAAGGGGGTATTGACGGGGCGTGAGCTGGATGTTGTCAATCCTCATCTAGGAAAAAGCCTTGTAAAACAGGATGTCAGCTGAAATCCTGCTGTCAATCAAAATTTTCCTCAACCAGAAGTTCGATACTGACGCTGCCACCACAATTGCCTCGTTGCAGGAGGGAAGATTCCCCTCCAAGTCCTGATCATTAAATGTTATTTCTCCCTCGAGACGTGCTCGAGGTACTCCCTTGAGCTCGGTGCAGGCTACTTGATTAGAAACGTTTCCTGCTGCTCTGGCGGCCGCCTTCCTAGCTCGTCCTGAATCTCCCCCCGCAGGGCCTCCAGAAATGACTCCAATGACTCCAGCTGTCGGGAGGTTATCTTTTTTCTCATGATCCTCTTCTTCCTTATCCCTTATCTCTAGGCGGGGCGCTGGCCGCTTATTTTCTCGGGTGACCTCTCGAGGTCCCTGTTTCATTTTGGCCACGAACTCCTTCAGGTATCCGCGTCGGATGAGTTTCTCAATCTCTATTTTCAAATGGCGACATTCCTCTGTGCTATGGCCTCGATCCTTATGGAAGTGACAGTACTCCTCAGACTCCTCAGACTTCATTCTATGGCGACATTCCTCTGTGCTATGGCCATCTCACAAGCCCTTGTTGTTCAGCTATTGCGAGAATCTGGACTCGCGGGGCGTTCAATGGGGTATACTTCACTAACTCCCCCGATATCGGTGGCTTCCTTTCTCGCCGGATTCCCTCCGACTTGGGAGGAAATCTCCTTTCTTCTTCATCAGCTTTCCTTTTAAGGGGATTTGCCGGTCGCAATCCCACTGTTTCCTCAATCCGGATGTACTTCTCTGCACGAAGCAATAGCTCTTCCTGAGTCGTTGGGGGCTTCCCTGCTATCGATTCCTTAAAACGCCCTCTTCTTAGGTTTTGCTGCATAATGCTGGCCAAGAGCTCAGGATTGACGTGCGGGACTTCTAGCACTGCTTCCGAGAAGCGCTGCACATATTCCCTCAAACTTTCATTCTCCCGCTGGACTATAGTAAACAAGTATGATGCGGTCTTTGGGTACCGCCTGTTGATCGAGAAGTGGTGCAAGAAGCGCTGCGAAAGCTATTCAAATGACTCGATAGTCCCTGGTGGCAGCTGGTTAAACCATGCCATGGCTTTTCCTGAAAGGGTAGTGCGAAATAACTTGCAATATGCTGCGTCGCCGATGTCCAGCAGGTCGGCTCTGGCCATAAAGCGGTCGAGGTGATCCTAAGGGTCTCCTACTCCGCTATACTCGGTCAAACTTGGAATCTTCACTCCCGGATGAATAGCTTCTGCCAAGATGTGGGGAGCGAATGGGCTCCTTCGAGGAGGCGCCACTGCCAAAGGTCGCGCCGAATAGCCCGTACGCCTCAACGAGTCAGGGAAGGTGCGCAGGGAAGGGGCTTCTCTCTCGTCATATCCCCCTCCTTGTGCTGACGGCCTCCTCCCTTGAGGGGGGACAAAATAGTCTTCTCGCCCTCCACGTGATGGATGAAGGAAATAATTTTCATCTCCTCCCGCTCCCCGTGGGGGTGAAGGATAAAAGACGTCCTCGGGCTGCGTGGCCCTGCTGTTGACCTCTTCCTCGAAGTCCATGCCTTCAAAAGCCTCCTCATGCCTCTGCTCTCTTGCGTGTGCCTCACGTCCCCTCCCAAGATGGCGAAGGGGTTGTGGGAGTGCTGCTTGTCCAGCGATATACTGAGCCACGGCCCTCGCGGCAGCCTGAGCTGACGCCTCTTCTATCATCTATTGAAGGGCCTCTTGGGTAATCTGGATGACTGGTTGAGGTGGCGGGACCTCAACCTCCTCGTGCCTTGCTTCCTCTCGGCTTTGTGGTGGAGGACTCTCCAGGGCGCGGCCTTGCTCCTCCCCTTGGTCCTCCATCCTCTGAACTGGTGCTGGTGGATTCGCCAGGGCGTGGCCCTGCTCCACTTCCTCTCGTCTGCCAGGGTCCTCTTGCCCTATGTTCACGCTTTTCGCTCTTGATCTGGTGTTCATCTTCGATGCCTAGACTCCTCTCCCACAGACGGCGCCAAGCTGATGGTGTATATTTTTGAAAGAGTAGAGCCTATGCACGTTATCACCAAAATAGCACGAAAAGTTTAGAGAAAATAAAGAAAACTTGTAAAGTGTAATTCTCATATATCTAAAAAAAGTAAATTTACAAATGGATTCACCCCCTATTTATAGTAATTTTTGGGGGTAAAATTACAATTTAATCCTTTGATCCTACGGCCTAAAATTGATCTGCCGAGGGCATGATGGTCATTTCACGCGCCCACTCCTTTTTTAACCTCCATATCTTAACTTCCCTCAACTTCCTCTTCAACTCCCCTTTGAAGGTGTTTGTGTAATTTTCCATAAGTTGGAGGATCTTTTCTGTAAATAATATTTTCTCCTCATCAGTCCTATATGACATGGATTGTTGCACTTTTGGTCCCATAGAACATAGGTTGTTGCATTTTTTATCTCATTATTTACGGGCTCAGCACTTTTGATCCCACTTTTGGTCCCAACTCCGTTGAAGGTGTTAAATGATGGATTGGTAAACCACCTTTGACCATTCAAATGTGGTTTTGAGGGCTTGAAACCACTATTCGTCTTTGGAGGGAATTGGATCAAATTTTTCAGCCATTTTGGAGGGAATTTCTTGTAAGAATTATTAGCACTCCTTTTGTTGGTTGTATGTGTTTAATAGCTTGATTTAGCTAAATTTGTGTAATTTTTAATCTATAACTTTGAAATGATACAATTAGAATAATATTAAATTATATGATTGCAAAATTAAAATAAAATCACTGCAATTAAAAGCAAAAAATGACTAATTGCATTGAAAGAAAAATATCCACTGTTTGCAATATACAACTTAGTGACATTTTTCCCCTTTCAATTATTCACATATATGCAATTTAAATCACAAAAATTACCAATGTTTGCAACAAAAAATCACAAATTTGCCCAAAAAACCAATTACATCACAAAAGGTAGGAGTTTGCAAGACTAACTACAGAACCAAAAAGTTCATATGCATGTAATCAATTTTTTAAGCAAAGCTACAATTTTTTTTGCAAACATTGGCATATTTTTTTGTGTAATAAATTGCATATATGTGAATAGTTGGCAGGGGCAAAAATATAGCTAAAATTGTATATTGAAAACGGTGAATATTTGCTTTCAATACAGTCAGTCATTTTTGTTTTTAATTTCCGTGATTTTATTTAATTTTGTAATTACAGAATTTAATATTTTATTCTAATTATATCATTACAAAATTGCAATTTGCAGGTAAGAAATTACATAAATTTAGCTAAATCAAGTTATTAAAATACATACAACCACCAAAAGAAGTGCAATAACAATCCTTATAACAAATTCCCTCCAAAATGGGTGAAAAATCTTATTTAATTTTCTCCGAAAATGAGTGGTGGTTTCAAGCTATAAAAACCATCTTTGAATGATCAAATGTGGTTTATCATCCATCATTTAACACCTTTAACGGAGTTGAGATCAAAAGTGCAACACTTAATTCTTGTGAGATCAAAAATGTTGAGTCCGTAAACAATCGAACCAAAAGTACACAGTGCATGTACCGTGGGACCAAAAGTGTTTTCCCTATCAAATTTGTCATACAAGTTTTTAAGATAAGTACAAATCAGATAACTTCCAAATAAGTTCGTATAGATATAGTCAAACTTTTAGTGATTAGACTAACAATAAATTTAAAATTTCTCATCTGATTAAAATAATGATGTTAAAGATTACATGTACGAGGCTAAAATAATGATGTTATAGATTACATGATGTAATTCTAAAAACTTTAGAGAGATGCACCTTTTCTTGGTAAGTCTAGGATAGGTTTATGTCAAGCAATTGAATTAGTCTTATTTGTTAAATAATAATAATAAGTGATGAGGATAATAAATGTAATTTTCAAAACATGAGGTCCAGACAATCACATCGTGATATCAACACCAACAAATATAACAATCATATATCAATCAATAACTTCAAATATTTATACTCAATCAACAACTACTATTACAACAAAAAACCAACTACTACTAAAATAGAATAAAGACTTACTATTGAAATAGAATAAAGACTACTATTAAAGTGCAATAACACCAAACATCAAATAGGAAGCTGTAATTTAAACTCTTATTTTGCACTAGACTCTTGAAATAGAATCCTCCCCATAAAGAAATTACTAGGAACATTATTCATAGGGCATTTCAAGAGAATAAACAAGATTTAGGGGCACACAATAAGAATACAACATCTCTCTAATATACTTCTTATTTGGATTTTACTACTTTTCTGTATTATATTTTAAGATTCTTCTCAACATAATAAATTGCTGGCAAAGAGCAAAAAAAAAAGAATGTATGGAATTCTGATAGGAAGGCAACAACAATGCCATTCTAAAAAATATCCGATGAATCACACAACATTAAAAGCAAACCAAACTGAAACTGAGAAACATAAACGACAATACGATAATGACCAAAGAACACCACATACCCCCTACCTATATACTCTCTTTTAACACATGTCTCCTCATTGTTTCAAGGGACCAACAGTTCTAGATAAAAGCCTTGAAATTACTCGACAGCAGAGTAGAACAAACCTAAAACGACCTATAAGCGTGCAATAACAAGCCCATAGCGGTTATTGTAAACACGCATACCAGCATTGAGAAGCTCAAAACAGCAGGGGAAACATTGCAATGAGTCGGCAGAATTACTCGTCTTCAGTTTCGGATTCGGCACTCTGCAGCCACTCCACAAAAGGCTTGACGTTCTTCCATATAGGAGAGCCCTTATTGTCACCGTTTATGCCCTTCTGATACCACTCCACTATCAACTCTTCTTCCAACACATCGTTGTCATATAGCTCCTTCAAAACCAAAGCAATTTCTTTTACAGCATCAGGGCTTGCTTTCCCACAGAAGGATTCTATGGCTTGAAGCAGCAGCGCCTGTGACCCCTCCTCCTGGACTACAGCTACAAGGTAGTTCTTCTTTTTCACAACCTCTTTAGAAAACCCTTTCCCAACTCCTTCAAACAAGGCTTCAAACATGGCATCAAAGATCTCTTTGCTAGTTCCAGTAAGAGACTGCAAGGAAGACTTGAATTGCCCTGCAGGAGAACCCTTCTTTATAATCTTCTTGATTTCATCAACAAGTTCCTGATGTGGATTACCAGAATCAACACCATTTGCATGTCCATTAACTTTCTGTTTGCCAGCCCTTGATGGAGAGTTCTTTCCTGATTTTGGCTTCTCTTCATTGGTTGAGAGCATAACCATACTAGCTGTAACAGCATTCAGCTGCTCTTGAATTCTTTGTTGTGCAGCTAACGCAGAAGTGTCTGTCTGCCACTGGATGTCATCATCACTGTCTTCATCAGCAGCTTCCTTCTCATCTGCCTGGCTGAACGCTGGAGAATGATCCTCATCAGAGTGGACAGACTTCTTCTTGCTAGACTGTTTCAAGGCTATCTCCTTTAAATTCCCAGATGAACCTTTTTTCTTTGCATCTTTCTTAAGTTTCTTCATTTCTTCATCAGCTGCCTCACCTTCCTTGAGTCGCTCCTTCTCAGCCCGCCTCATTGCTTTCTTGTCTTTTGATCCTTTCTTTGCCTCCGGAGGGTTTTTCAGAATGAATGTTGTGAGCTTATCCCTCATGTCAACCTCTGATATGAAACCACAAGCAGCACACTTGAGATTGATCATCTGCGATTTCGTAATGATAACTTCAGTTTCAGGGTTCCCACAACCATAGCACTGGACGAATTTCTTGATAAAGTTTTCAAGAAGCCCGGCAAGCTTTGCAGTATCATGGGCCCCATTGACGTGGGAAGTTCCAGTCTTCTCATCAAACTTGGATTGAGCTCCAAGTTCACATCCGAAATACTTAGTTGTGTAAGAAGCAGGCCTGCCCAAAGCCTTTGCAATGTCAACCATATTGACTACATTGGTTTTGATACCATTCCCACGACCCTCTATTTTTGTTATCATCCTGGGCATCTTATACCGGTAGAAGGCATCGTCCTTGTTGCCAGCACCAATATTCTGCAAAGCCATTTTTACCTCCTGTAGGTATCGCCGTATAACAACTACCACAACGGGAGCAAGTTATATTCAATAAGAGATTCTTCTTTGATACGGTAAAAGTTTCTAGCAGCAGAGACTGGCCGCATAAACTGGCAACGTTGACAAAGTGTGTTGTATCCTCGGAGTGGCTTGAGATGCATGCAGCCAATTTCAAGACTAGACTGTCTATCCTTTTTTCTTGATGAAGGACAATACTCTCCAAGCAACCCAATTGATGATAAAAAGAGAGAGGCTCGTTCAGACATAAAAGAAATTTCTAGCTTAACGCTCTCCACCTTTGCTGACTGCAGATACCCCAGGTGTACCAGCAAATGTCCTAGAATCCAGAGTTTTGTAAAAGATAAGAATCACAACAAATTCCAATAATTTAACCTTAAATAAAATAAAAACTGGCTAATAATCCAATCAGTAGTATTCATCATATCCACAAATTTGCCAATAACAATTTCCGTAACCAAAAACAAAAAGAAAAAAGAAAAAAAGGTCAAACAATCCAATCAGTAACATAAATCACATTTCCAAAATCACCAATTCAAAAGTAGTTGAAATCCAATATGGTCTTAATCCATTAATAACAAATTTTGGTAATTCATCCAAAACCCAAATTTTCCAATAATCCGATTTATATTACATTAATCACACCTCCAAATTTTCCTATTTGAAACCAGCTGTAATCCACATACAGACTCGATAACAAGATCTATTACGCCAACACAACTGTAAATCCAAATCACCCAATACAAAATTAAAATTCAATCACAATCCAGGGCCAACAATCTCAACCAGAATCGAGAAATTCAATTCCAACCACACCAAATCAATTCAAGGAAGCAAAATATAATTCAAAAACCAAATAACAGAACACGTCCCAATACGGATCCCAAAACATTTTAAAAAAAAACGTTTAACAGCGAATGAATCACAAAAACCCGTATCAAAATCTATAGATCCACAACGTAAGGTTAAAAAACAACACAAATCGGAAGCGTAGGGTACCGAAAATACCTTAATTAGACGAGAAAAGGGAGGGGAAACAAGAAATTCTGTCGAGAATTTGCCTTCGTAGGAGTTGTTGAGGAAACCAAGTGATAATGATGAAGAGAAAGAGGGGTATATATAGGGAAAATCGGAAGCCCTAATCGTTAACAATCAAACACGAAAGACACAAACACCGACTTTCGTGTTTTCTTTTCTCTCTTTTTCATATTTTCTATTTAATCTTTTTCTTACAATTTTATAATTTCCCCTATTTTTGGTATTAAACCCATCCAACGGTTGTATTTTTTTTATGACATATTTGATATTATAATTTTTTTTAAAAAAGAAAATTATTAAAATATAAATAGACAATTTAAGTATTTTAGAAACTTTTTACATTTATTAAATATGATTTTTTTTCATTTAGATATTGTTTGTGTCTCTCCAAATAAATCAATGTTTGTATGGTCTAATATGTCGCTTATGTAATTTTATTTTACTTTTCAAAAATTCATTGATAAATAAATTAGTATACTTTACCAACATCTTAAGTTACAGGAATAATTATATTTAGACTTCTTGATCTATAATTTATTTATATATATTATTCTTATTTTTTTAATTTAATTACAGAAACTACCCCTGACAGTAAAATAATAAGAAATAGTTTGTGCAATATATTGATATTTTGAAGGGTGTATGTGTAATTTTTAAAAAAATATAAATATTTTATATAAATTGATCATAAATTAAGGGTGTAAAATGCAATTATTCTGACTTAAATTTTTGGTTTTGGAATCGATACCATTCTTCATAAATGTTGCAATCTTGAATTTTATATTTCTCAATTCTAAGGAATAAATAAAGTTGAACTT
Source organism: Sesamum alatum (assembly GCA_034509735.1). Lineage (NCBI taxonomy): Eukaryota > Viridiplantae > Streptophyta > Magnoliopsida > Lamiales > Pedaliaceae > Sesamum > Sesamum alatum. The sequence continues at coordinate 4,694,761 of JACGWO010000012.1, read as the reverse complement.
CCAAAATTTTCAAGAAAATCACAAACAGTCACGTGTCATTTTCATAGTTATTATTTATGTTGTGAAGTCAATGTCTTTGCTGCAAATATTTCGCAACTAATCGAGGCCGTTAATTTCCATAGGATTGACCAAAAAATGTGACGTAATCTACGCATGAATTCTGCCTGTTCAATTGATTAATCAAATTATGAAACTCTTTGCACCAGAGTTATTCAGTTATCATTCATGTTTGACTAAGCACAAAATAATCTTACTCGATTAATAATATTGAAATCCTGCGATAAAAAATTGTGAATAATTAATTTGAATTCTCAATACATTAGATCAACAAATGAGTATAGATAGCTGAATAATCTGAATCCTTCCATTGATAAGACGACTACCACTGTTCAGAGTATAAGGGGAGAAAATAGAAAATTGGCCACTTTGAGAAAAGACGATCTAATCCCAATTAAAAACGAAGAGAATGTTGGCTCAAAAGGCTAACACAGGGACATGCTAACAGATAGGACAATGGCTACATACGGGATAAATGGATACAGGCAAAAAAGAAAAGGACCGAAGTTTGTCCAGCGATTCTCCCCAATTCTATTCGGGTGGTGAATCAAAACAAAGAGAGACCCCGGTGTAATTTAAAATTATTGAATAACGTAATAAATCATATATACTGTATAAAAAAAGTTGAAATCACAACATGTTTCTCAAGCTCAGTCATTTACTTTCTGAATGCATCACAACATCACTTATATACGAAATTGACCGATCAACTTAAGTAAATTCATCATAATCAAGTAAACACCAAAAGCATTTTATTATGCAGAATGATCCATCGCATTATTATTAAAAGTCCATAATACAGGACTTGTAGGATGTCGTCCAACTGCCGTGAACAGGACATAACTAGACATGGATTGAGCAACAAACTTCAACCCAGAACGGGTTCAAGTCTTAAAGAACTTATTTAAGATGCGGATTGCCTTCTCTCCTCAAAGCATAGTCACATATCGTCGCCGTATGCAGAACATAGACGTGCATTGCAGATCACCTCACGTGAGGCGATTCGGTGGATAAGTTGTGAACATAACGTTGGCTCCTTTGTGCGATTCCTCGTCCCCTCCTGTAGAGTTCAACCATGACTGAACATGCCAAAAGAAAGGAAAGAAGTAATGTGAGTACATTGATTTCACAGTAATGAATATCAGATGGAGATCAGAGTGGGATGGCCCCTAGAAGGTGTAAATCTTACAGACTTCTTCAAATTCATCTGATGTTTTTCTGTCAACAAAGTCGGAGCAGCATCTTCGAGGGCGAGCCCTTGCGCGCTGGTGCAGGTCTTCTGCTCCACCGCCTGCACCGTGATTGGAGAAGTTGATTGATTGCTATTCAGAATCTTCATAAATTTCACCATCATCAGAAAGTTCATCAAATGCTCGAACATCCAACTGGTAGCGAAGGATTCCTCCTATTCCTCCAAAACCTCGGCAAAACTGAGATCCCTCTTGCGATTTGTTGGTGACGAATTCAAGTGTGCAACCAAAACGTCTATATTCATTGGCGAACCATTCAAGCAGTGACATCTTTTCGTTAACCTCCAATTCAGCATTCGTGGCTGCATCCCTAAAGTTCTTCTGATCAGTCTCCTGCTCCTTGTTGAAGTGTTTTATGAGAAGTTCACCAGTGGAGGTATTCTTGAGCACATATCTAGACATGTCCAGATTCTCCCACACAATAAGTGTCTCAACAGCACCCATTTCAAGAACTTTCAATGTGTCATCAACGCCAAAAACATACTTGCCAGTGTCCTGGCTAATCTCGTCAAAGTACTTGCCTATCAAACGCTTCTCTTGTATAAATTTCACATTGGATAGGATCTCAGCGGAAAGCTCAATTGCCTGGTTGAAACCATTTTCCCCTCCATAAGAAACATCAACCACATTCAAAATCTTGGCCTGAAGACGAGGATCAAACATATCAGACTGGCTGAGCTCAGTCTTGAAGTCAGCTGAGCCTGCAAGTATAAGTCCTGACACATTGGGCTGGCTGGTCTGAGGATTGATGTAAAATTGGGTGGCCAGCTCTGCCGTTTTTCTCACATAGTTGTGACGCTTCTCCATTCGTAGACGAGCAAACCGCAAAGCAGACTGACCTCCTCTTCCATGTTTCTTAGGGAGGTCAACGGAAAATTTGTGAAGAATCTCCCTAGTATTACCACTCAATGTTCCAAACAGGGTCCCATTCCCATCCATGATAATAAAGCCAAACTTGTCATCAGATTCTAGAAGTTCACTCAGCGCCTCAGTGTGGAACTTGTTGTCACAGAGATAGAGTGATGCATTGATAGGCCTGAAGGGCTCAAAATCAATTGTTACTTTTTTCTCCTTCCCATCCTCGGTAACAATGGTTCCAGTGTAAAGCACAAGTCCATTTGGAGGAACCTTGTTATACAATTTCAGCCTCTGCTGAGCAGATGTAATTGCACCAAGAACAGATTGGCGATTCACTCTACTTTTGATGTTAGATGCAGTTCCAAATTCATCCCCCAGCATCTTTGTAACACGAGCAACTTGATCACGTGGAGGCATGATAAGAGAAATCATGCTGGTACCATTACCTCGAGCAGCTTCCAGTGCCTTGATAAGCTTCTTGATCTTCCATATCTCAATGTTCTTGTCAGTTTCATGACCATCCGCCATCTTTTCGAATTTATTAAATGGAAGCTGCAGGAAGTCCTAACAGAACGTGCGAAATATAACAAAAGAACACTGTTTAATAAGGTATGACAAACACTAGAAACACAGAATTGTTACCAAGAAACATGATTTTGAAGCAAAGCTTACAAACAACGAGCTATCATATCACAGACAACAGATTAACAAACAGAAATCTACCCAAAGACAGACAAATTCAGAGCCAACACACTGCATTTTCTCATACTATTTTAGGTCCACTCCCTCATAAGAGCAACTCGAATTCAACCCAGAATCATCAATGTTACTAAGCTCATTTTCACATTAAATAAGAATGTTGCAAACAAGCATGCAGAATCGAAAATTAGACTAACAAAGCACGTTGACATCTCATTAAGATCCTAATCCACAACTAATCATCCGCGATCAATCCAAATTAACAACAAACTAAGCTTGCAACATAAATCACGAGGATTAAACGTACGAAACTACATCAACCCCACGAAGAGTCTCAGATCGATATAGGCCATCAATAATTTGATAACATAAACGAAATTACATAAAGTGGAAAATCCGATCAGAAACCAATTGCACGTCAGAAGATTAATCCAATATAATAATAATCAAACAAACAACAAGCCAGACAACAGAATCTATTAAAAAAGTTCCATCCACTGGAAACAAGAGCCATATATAAAAATATAAAACACAATTAACGCCACATGATCGAAACCATCTGAACAACATAACACGAAATTACTAGATACCTTTTTATGATGATTATGATGACGGATGAAAACACAAACAGAAAGTGAATCAAACCCTTGAGCTTAACAGTGCAGCTGCGGTAATATTATAGACATAAAAATCTGTAGAGAGAGAATATATATACGTGATAAGGGGGAGAAGAAGAGAAACGAATTAAGAAACCCCAATCACAAACGGAAGTGTAATTGATCACGGCACGTAGGGATTTCCCAGCCTAACCACTTCACTCAGCGAAAGTGATAAATGCAATTTACAAAATAATAAATGAGCAAAAGATTCCTGTGAAAAAATAATTAGTAAATTATACTCAATATATTTTAAAAAATAAAATAAATTATCTTTATTAAGAAAAAACATATGGAATAATTTACTTTATTTTAAAATCAATGAAATAATTTGTTAATTATTTTTTTAAATAAAATTTTTTCATCATTTTTTATATTACAGGGATAAATTGCATTTATCCCCCGAAATAAAAAATCCCATAGTGCAAGGACAGGGGCCCATTTTTGTAATCTCATAATGACAAAATATATTAAAGATTTTTGGCATTTTTTTGGATCATAATGAAAATTATTAGATTCTTTTTAAATAAATTGATTAAAATTGCATAATAAAATTTAATATTAACGCAATATCAACAATAATAAATTTCAATTATTTAAATTAATCCATATTCATTATTATTATTATTAAAAACAAATTAATGATTTATATATTTGAATCCATGACTTTGTAGTCTGGAAATTTAATTTCATTAACTAAATTATACCTCGTTTGTTATACACATTCATTAATAGAAATTTCAAATATTCAGATCTAAATATTGAGAAATCCTTCAATGTTAATTTTAAATTATGTTTTGACTGAATATTGATGAATTTAAGATATTTTTCAAATTGAGCCATTTAAAGAAATTTGTTTTCAAAACCTTCATTCAAATCCAAATACATAAATCCAAATATAACCTTATAGAACGATCCACCCGGAGTAGTCATGCGTAAAGCGTAAAGTTTTCAAGGATGAGTAATTTTACAACTTTCTTTTAATTATATCGATATCTCAATAAATTAATAATATATTAATTCAATATCAAGATGTATAGTGGGTCGAGTTGGGATCTGACCGATCTCAAGTATCAATATTACGGACCAGCCCAACCCAATGGCACAAGATTGTCTCGCTCTAGGCTTGGCTTACTGGTCCGGGCAAGTGGGCTAGCCCGATTGGGGCTCTCTCTATATATATATATCTTTTTTGTTTCAATAATGTATGACATGTATTTTTATTTTATTCTAGTAGGTTTTTGAAACTTTTGAATCTCTAAAATTTTATCTTTATTATTCTACTTCAAAATTAGTACATTATTTCATTATTACTCTTTGTTTATTTTTTCAAAGTCTATTTTAAGTTGTTTTTTTTGTTAGCTTGTTACTATTGAAGTTTATTAGTCAAATTATTATTTAAGTTTATTATGTACTTTTAACGACATTCTTTATCTAGTTATAAAGTTTTGTTTTATCTAATTTAATATTAATTTATTTCATATTACATCATAAATTTAAGTAAGTGTACAAAGAAAGAAAAAATACCAACTTAGAAGTATTATTGGCATAATAAAAAATAATGTCGCGGTGTAAGTAACCACTCTTTGTGAGTAAAACAAAGTTTTCTTTTTATATTAAGTATAGATAGATAAAACATATTAATTGTACAGTTAAGTTAATTATGTAAACTTGAGAAGTTGAATAAATTAGTTATCTTATGAATTGAAAATATTTTTGGATCACACAAAATTGGTGCAACGGTGTCAAAATTCTCACTTTGTGTCTACAACAACACTTTTGTTTATAATAGTACTAGTTGTCATGGTACACCGTCCATGCATGCATATAAAATAATATTGCACGCTTTTAAGCTATTGTAAATAATATATAGATATATAAACCAACATATTACATGTCAAAAAACAAAGAAAGAAAATGAAATAAAACTAACTTAGGGGTATTATCGGCATAACTAAAAAATTAGTGTCACGGTGTCATAAACTGTCATTTGTGAGTGAAAAATGCATTTTCTTTTTACATTAGTATAGATTAACTTCTACTCATGGCTAAAAATCAGTAAAATATCAGTATTTAAATAACTTCTACTCATGGCTAGGAAATCAGATTTTAAAGTTATTGAACAACAAAATTTCGGCCAAATTATGAAACTGAGAATAGGGATGGGGTTGTAATTTTTTTTAGAGAGGATTTGGTGCCAAAATTTCTTTATAGTCAATGCCAACCAATTTAGGGGCCAAAATGCAACAAATTTCCCCCCAAAATCAGCCTCACATACGCAGCACGTGCTTTTTCTATTAACTCTTAATGGAGAGTTGACGGTAGGACATAAAATGTTAAAAAATATATCTAATTGGGACCAAAAGTGTAACTCATAAATGGAGGGGAACCGAAACTGTTTTAGTGGTATTATAAAATGACCAAAACTGTAATTCTCCCTCTTGGATTGATTCCGGCCATTGTGTGCCTTGCGTTCAACGAATACAACTAAAAATAATAAAATAAATTATAATAAAATAAAATTGGACCATATACATAAGAAATAAATTACAATAAACCTACTTAAAGTAAAATAAATAGTTAATACATATGATGAGGTTCGAACATATGAATCTCAAATTTTTCATAAGACCTCAATTTCAACCACTATACTATAATTTTTCTACTTTCTATCGACTCAAAAAATACATAAATAAATCGAAATTTTTGTTATGATATTTCAAAGGGTAAATTACAACTACCTCCTCTGAGGTTCGGCATACTTATAAATATCTCCTCGTTGTTTGAAAAATTACAAATACTCCCATGAGGTTTGTAATCGTCTAACAAATAACTCATTTCCATCAATTTTTATGGGTGAACTGACCAAAATACTCTTATGCATTGAATTATTTTTTATGTAATTCTTAAAACTCTTTTGGACTACAATGAGTATGGAGAGATTTTTTAAGTTTTTTACACAAAGGAACATTAATGCAATTTACTTCGATTGATTTTTCGACAATTCAAGTAAAGAGTTCATGAGTAAAATGATCAATTTCAGGCGTTTGGTTAAAAATTACAAACCTCAAGGAATTATTTATATTTTTTTAAATAATATGAAAATATTTATAATTATGTCAAACCTCATAAAAGGTGACTGTAATTTACCCAATTTCAAAAGTTACTCATTGTCCAATTAGAGGTCCTTAATAATTTTGGTGGCCATATTTCTTCTGGCTATTTGGTGGCATGGCATCATTGTTCTTGCTACAAGTAATGTTCTGTTTGGAGGGGACAGTTAATCAAATAACAAACGCCATTAAGGTTGTAAGGTTTCCGAAAAAGCAAAATAAAATATAATGGCAGGCCAAACATGTCGTTAATAAATTATGCCTTTGAATAAATTTTGTCATAAGAATTCCATTTATTAAATAATTGTGTGAATGTTGTGATTTGTTTGTTCTGAAAATGATGTTATAGATAACTTCAAAGTGATCGTACGTATTTGTTTTTTTATTGTACTGTTGGACTCGCTCTTCAATGACAAATGTTAATGAATCAAACTTTGGCACGGGTTTTGAAGTTTTAAACGGATCGAAGGACAATCTGGATTTTGGTGGATTGGAGGCGGATAAGCCCCGCCTTTGTTTTTTTTTTAAATATGTATATATTTATTTATTTATATAAAATATATGTAAATTATTTATATTTATATAAGTACATAAACTTAATATATTTATAAATTAAAATGGTGATATAAATATTTATTTTTAATGTTTATATAAGTAAGCATATGCTGAAATTTTTAATATTTCAATGCCTAAAACATGGACATACATTTGCATAAAAAAATATTAATCTTCCAATAATATTATTGTTTCATATTTATAAAGTTATGGTAGTATTGCTTTTTTAAAAAAAATATAGTTTTAATATTTGAAAAATATTATTCAGGTCCATCGGGTCCAATTAGGCTGGTCTCGAGTCCGGAGTTTTCTTGGTGGCGCAGGTCCCTGGTTTTGGGAAAACTCGGCCCAAACCCAACCCGTTGTCATCCCTATTTTGATACAATATTAAACGACCACCTCATGTAAAAATTTAATGTGTTAGAGAGTATAATTATTTAGAGATATTTACATTACTCTACTGATTTATGATTTTTTACACACTACTCCTGGCCTTTCGCATAATCTCATAAACCATCCCCGACAACTGGAAACATGGGTAGTTTGTGTAATAATGTTAAAAAATTTTGACGGTGTATGTGTCATTTTTCAATAAAATAGAAATAGTTTGTATAAATATATTAATATTTTTTATGGGTGTATGTGTAATTATCATGAATCAAATGGTATAAATATAATTATCTCGATTATTTAATATGAATATCTTAACAACTTCTAAAGTGGATTATTGCCAATTAATAGGATTTGAAACTCAAAGTCACACATGTTAAGAGGATTTTAATTAAATATGATAAATTTCATATCGAATTAGGACATAAGAAAAAGAAAATCAACACACGAGTTCGGTAAATATTATATTTATTATTTCCATTTCTTTAAATTATTAAACGATCCTATCTTTAAAATTAAGTTTTATTAAATCAATATTATACTAATTATACAAAAAAGTGTGTTAATTACAATAATATTCATTAGTATAATTAAAATGTAAAAATCTTCCACGAGGCACCTAATTTTTGGATTGTTTTCATTTTAGTCCCTATATTTTTAATTAACTTTCAAAATCATCCAAATTTTTTTTTGTTATTTTCCATATCATCCATTTGTTGGAATTTCAGCCAATTTTCAATCAAAAAATGATTTTTGTCAAAACTGCTCCTAAAATTTTTGGTAAAATATGCACAATTACAAAAATATTCACCTGCTTTCACAATCAATTTAGTCATTTATGATTGTTAGGAAATTATATCCATTGGAATTTGACCGTTTCAACGACACTATTGACTGTAGGAATTTAACTTTTTTTTGCCAAACATACACCCTTATACATGATGCATTTCAAAATAAAATGTACAAATTAAATTTGACAAAAGCAAGAAAATTTTAGTTAGAGGTTTACAAGTATTCAACAGCAATCAAATCATTTTTTTTCACCTATTTCGCATAAAAACGAAGTCATCACCACATATAATTTCCAATCAAGTATTGTGTATACGTTGATCATGCCTTCTTCAAGTTTAACCAACAACAACAACATCAATGGATCAATGATATATATATATATATAAGATATGTTTTAATATACACTATGCCAATATATTCAAATTTGTCTGGCAGCTGCCAAAATATATAAAATAATGCCATAATATATACTTATAATATTTACAAACCACAACTTTTTTTTAATCTTTTTTTGTAATAAATATAAAGAAATGTACAATAATACCCTTAAATTGAAGAAAAAATTAGCTGAAATTCCACTAAAAAGACCCAAAAAAAAAAAAAAAGAATTGGACGAATTTAAAAATTAATTAAAAATATAGGGACTAAAATGAAAATAATCTAATTTCTAGCCAAACATCCGAAAATTATTTTTCAACAGCCGAAAGTCAAGCCCCCGTCAATAATTCTTTGTCAAAAATAATAAGAAATAGAATCAAAAGCTGTCAGAATTCTCTGATACTCTGCCAAAATTCCATCGACATTCTCAGCATTCAAGCTCCATTACCGCCCTTTGTCACGTCTCTTACACTCTCTATGTACCTATATATAGACGACTCCGACCATGAACTTTTACTATGAAGTCTTTGTTTGAATTCTTACCCGTTTGAAAGAAAAGGGGAAAGCAAATGAAGACTAAGAGCAGTGCCAAGGTTTCTGCAAAATGGATTCCCATTTTCTCCATCTGTTTCTTCTTCCTTGGCATGATGTTCACCAACAGGTATAGTGTGCGTGTGTGTGTAGTTTCAAGAATGTTTTTTATTTTCTTGATTTTTAAGGTTGTGGGGTTTTGGACAGCAGAGATATGTTTTGATTGATTGATTGATTGATTCTGGTTTTTTCAAGGTTCTTGGGTCATTTGGAATCAGACAACCAGCTCATAACTCAGCGGAGAAGGGATCAGGAGTTGCAGATCATCGCTGAGGACTGCAATTCTGAGAAAAAGGTTCAATCTTTATCACTTGATGTTTGGGAATTTCTCTTGAAGTCTTAAAGATTTGAATTGTTGAAGCTTTCTCTTGTAGGGTTTAATGCAATTTATTTCGTGATATTGCAAATGAGTAATTTACCTATCTGAATTTATAAAATGAAGCAATGTAACTCCTTAGAGAGTCGGGGAAATTGCTTTATTTTAAATAACACTGGAAGGTAAATTGTTAATTTTTTTTTTCCTATAGGGTAATTTGCTAATTTGCAATATCACGTGCGGTAATTGCCTTTTTTCCTTTTTCTTTTATGTTTATGCTTTTGGGTGTTGATCGAATGGTGGATTAAGTGTTTGATTGTTGTTTGAATAGAAAGCAGGAGATCAGGACAAGAGTGTGATCAATGAGGTGTACAAAACCCATGAAGCAATTCAGTGAGTTCATAATTATTACGGGTTTAATGTAATTTACCCCCTTGTGATATTATAAATGTACAAATTACCCTCTTCAGAAGGGTAATTTGCTCATTCGCAATATCACAGGTGGGTTGCTTGCATTTTTCCCTAACTCTTAGTTCGTTCAAACTCTTCTCGACCATGTGGTAAGGTTTATTGGATGTTATTTCAGGAAATTGGACAAGTCAATCTCAATTCTCCAAACGGAGTTGTCCGTGTCTAGGAGAGCTATGGAGAGAGGAAGAATGAATCGGTCTTCTGAAATGTCTAATGACGGGACTCTGAGGAAGAAGGCGTTTGTGGTCATTGGTATAAATACAGCTTTTAGTAGTAGGAAGAGGCGCGACTCTCTAAGAGATACTTGGATGCCTCAAGGTAAAAGAACTACTTATAATCGGAGTTGAAGTGAATTCGTTCTACTTTTAGTCTATGATTCTGTTCTTGACAACTTGCATGAGTTTCTCAGGCGAACAACTTCGGAGGTTGGAGCAAGAGAAGGGGATTGTCGTGAGATTCATGATCGGACATAGGTAATTTGCTCGGTTGATATTGTTTCAAGCATTTTCCGTTTTCTTCTTTCAAGATTGACAAATTGTAGCTTGTGATAGTTATATGATCTTTATGCTGCTGTTTCGGAATGAACTGACTCGATGGATGTAATAATTGACTGATGCAGTGCCACATCTAACAGCATATTGGATAGAGCTCTTGACTCAGAAGAATCTCTACACAACGACTTTCTCAGGCTGGTAAAAGTTCAGCCAAATGTTCTTGTTTTTCAGTTTCGAAAAATCTGTCTCGTGGAATGTAGTCTTTACCTTGTCATAATGTAGGATCATATTGAAGGATACCATCAACTATCGGCCAAAACGAAAATTTTCTTCATGACTGCTGTTGCCAAGTGGGATGCTGATTTTTACGTAAAGGTCGATGATGATGTCCATGTTAATTTGGGTAAATACTCTTTGTTCGTCTTGAATTCACCGTTGATCTGGTAACTTATTTATTTAGTAACGAACGTGATTTGTTGAATGTTTTGCTTTCTCAGGTACTTTAGCTGCAAATCTTGCCCGCCATCGATCAAAACCCCGAGTTTACATTGGTTGTATGAAATCTGGACCAGTTCTTGCCCAGAAGTAATACTTGAACTTCTACTGCATTGATCCATTTTTATGTTTCTTTTATTACTGTTAGATATCTAATGACCGGACCGATTGTTCAGGAACGTTAAATACCATGAACCAGAGTACTGGAAATTCGGAGAAGATGGAAATAAGTATTTCCGGCATGCAACTGGTCAGATTTATGCTATTTCCAAGGATTTAGCCACCTATATATCGATCAACCAGTAAGAATTTCGGGGCTATATGTGAAGATTAAAGTTGTGTAGTTGAGGATTATTCTTTTGTTGAATGTATGTGTTATCCGACGGTTATTATAATTGCAATTGTAGGCCGATACTGCACAAGTATGCGAATGAAGATGTCTCACTCGGTTCTTGGTTTATCGGTCTTGAAATCGAGCACGTTGATGATCGCAGCATGTGCTGTGGCACTCCACCAGGTACAGCTTTCTAAAATGAGCACATTGGCTTACCTGTCTTTAAATACTTATCTGCCGTTTATAGATAAATGTTGCGATCCATTTGTAGAGTGTGAATTGAAAGCACAGGCGGGCAATGTGTGTGTTGCATCGTTCGACTGGAGTTGCAGCGGAATCTGTAAATCTGTCGAGAAGATGAAATTTGTGCACGAACGATGTGGTGAAGGAGAGGAGGCACTTTGGAATGCTTCACTGTAACTTAAAGTTCCTTCCGTCAAATAGAATGCAAATACAGCCTGTGATAAAACGAAGACCCTCCGTTTTCAGTAACCAGATGTTAAATCCAGTTCGCCTGCTGCAGTCGATGCAAACTGATGCCCGTTTCTGCATCGTTTGTCTTCGACACATGGCTGTTGATTGTTTCGGTGGTCGAGTTTAGCCGATGCTACGCCGTAGTCGAATTCTTTTTCAGGTCATGGCAGGGTGGTTGCCTGTACAAACTCTTGGTTGAATGTGATTTTGGAGTGGAAGAAGCTTCATTTGATGATCACATCTTCAACTCAGTTGAATAGGACTGAACATGTGTTTGCAAATGCATATTTCAAGTGTTTATAAGCTTATTATTGTTGAAAATAAATTGAAAAAAAGAGTATTTTTGTTTTATGATTTTTGTTTTGAAATTTAAATTAAGTTGATTTAAGTCTGAATTTACATAATTTTCTATTTTATACAGTTTATTAGTAAATTTATATCACCAAAGTAGAAGCTATTACAGACGTCCTTTTTAGTAGTGCAATTTTAATTGCCTTCGACCGTAAGTATGGTTTGTGAATTACTAGTAATATGTTGCACACTCTTATTTTACTGCACAATTAAATTCAAATTTTAAGTAATTATTATATGAAAAATTAATTAGATACATTAAAAATAAATTAAAGAGAGTTGTGAGAAATTATATAATAAAAAAAGAATAAGAGAAGAAGAGATATGGAAGTTGAAGAGACAGAAGAAAGTTGAAGAAAGAGAAAAATAAAAGTTAATAAAATAATTTAAAAAATAGACCAAAACTGTGAAGACATCAATTTATATTCTTTAAAATTTATTATTATTTAAAATATATTAGTTAAATTAATAAAATATAACAAAAAATGAGAGAAGAAATATAGACATGTGGAAGTTGAGAAGGGAAGATGGGAAGAATGGAAGAGCATAAACATGGGAAGTTGAACAGGGAGAAAAAAAAATATTAAAAAATTAAGACACCAAATCTCTTTAATTATACTAGATGTAGTGGCACGTCATTCCTGCATGCATATTTTTAGAATATATTATAAATTAGATTAAAATATATAAACTTATACATCACATTAAAAAAAGATAAAAAAAATTAATTTATCAATTAATATAAAATTTGAAAAATTAAATAAATTAATTATTCAACTACTTTATGTTACTACTTTATTCTAATACCTAGCCTGCGACCTAATCTAAATCACAAAGAGGACCTTAGCTCTCTCTCATAGGGGTGGCAACGAGTCGAGCTCGAGCTCGAGCTCGAATCTTACCTAATGAGCTCGAGCTAAATTCAGTTCCAGCTGACTTCAAGCTCCTCGAGCTCGAGTTCGAGCTCGTAAATATTGGTATAATTTTTTTAATTATTGGTATAATTTTTTAATAAAATTATATTATTATAAATTATAATAGTATAGAATATGTATATATAAATTAATTGTTAGGACTTGTCAATTTAAAAAAGTATAAGAGATTACAAATAAACATTAAATATAACATAGAATTTATATGTCACATCATCATCATCATCTTTAGATTAATTCATGGGAATCACTAAGTTTTGACATAAATTTGCAAGTAAAATTTATAGATTGTATAATGTATCCTATGTATTTTGATATAAATATAAAACTCATAAATAGATATAAAAATCATAAGTTAATTATTAGGACTTGTCAATTTAAAAAAGTATAAGAGGTTATAAATAGATATTAAATTATAACATAGAATTTTTATGTGTCATATTAAATAATTATTTTAAATAAATTATTAAAACTTACTAAATTGTTGAGTAAGCTTTGTTGTTCTCATTATATATAATAAATAATAATTAAAATAATTAAAATTGTTCAACCATGTTACCATCATCATCGTCATTATTATTATTATTATCATTATCATCATCATCTTTAGATTAATTCATGGGAATACTAAGTTTTGACATTAATTTATAAGTAAATTTATAGATTGTGTAATGTATATACTATGTATTTTGATATAAATATAAAAGTCACAAATAGATACAAAAAATCATAAGTTAATTGTTAGGATTTGTTAATTTAAAAGAGTATAAGAGGTTATAAATAGATATTAAAATATAACATAAAATTTATATGTGCATCTTAAATAATTATTTTAAAAAAATATTAAAATTTACTAAATTATTGATTAAATTTATTTTTATATAAATATAAAGTTTAAATTTATAAACAAAAGTACCAATACCATAGTTTATTATTATCTAAAATAAAATATATGATATTGATTAATAATTACAATATATGGTCAATTTTTAGTATGAAATCGATAAAGTATTGAATATCAAATTAAACATATAAAAATTCTAAATATATATATATATATATAAAATTAAAAAAAAAAAGAAAGGGAAAAGCTCACGAGCTACTTACGAGCCTAACAAATAGAGATAATTGAGATCAAGCTCGACTCGAGTACAAACTCGAACAGGCTCGCGAAACTCATGAGCCAGCTCGACTCGTCTACCAACCCTACATAAGGAGCTCGACTAGTAGAAGCTCGAGGCTGTATTTCGTCATATAAATGCGCTATCCAGATCTCGAATCATTGGAATTCGCTTTGCTTGCTTTTTCCCACACCGATCGAATTGCTTTCCTTGGACAACTGCATCACTTAGTATGTAATCCCACACTAAGCTTCTTTCATTTCCATCACTCTTATTGATTCATGTGCAGCTATTTTTATTTTTGGCATTACAAAAAAATAGTACTGTGGTATTATTAACTGTCATTTGTTAGTAAAAAAAGAATTTCTTTTATATAATAGTATAGATGAAAGTATATATATATGTTGAGATCGAAATATAAAATTTTGTGTGAACAGAATAGATTTACACTTTTATATGTGCGGCGAAATGTATACTTTAAATTAAATTATTTTAAAATAATTAAAAAGAACCTTACACCTAGTTTTGGATAATTAATTATTTTCTCATAATATTAATTTTTTCTTGCTCAAAAAGTTGTATTTATTTAAGAATTTCTTTTTTAAGTATGTTCTTTTAAAAATTTACATATTTCCTTTTGGGGCACTGTATTTAAAATTGGCAGGGTTGAAATTTGGAGGTTAAATTATTTAAAAGTTGTAAAATAAAAAAGAAATTATCAAAATGGGATCTTTTTGAACATTTTAAAATTTGGGCAAAAACGGGAGTTGAAATCCCGTTTTCACAAGAAAATTATAAAATAAAAATAAAAATCAGACGCAAAGACGGTTCTGAAAAACCGTCTTTGATGCGTGTAACCAATTTTAAGTTAGACTTGGGGGCGGGATTTTCATTACATCCCCTTCTCATTTTCTTGATTTTTTTATCATTGAATGATTATCATTGAAACAGATTCTAAAGTAATGCTTTACCTTCTTCGCAGGGTGGACAAGGTCCTAGCGGACTTAATCCCTTTGCTCAGGGATATCCGTCTTCTCATCAGTACCTTCTTTGCAGCTTCGGCTGCCTTTTGCTATCGAGAAGAGAATAGGGTCGCGGACCTCCTAGCTCGATCTTCTGCAGCAACCAAATCGGAAAAGTAAATCTTTTTGGATCCGTCGGATTTCTTAGCAGATCTGGTGGAATCGGACAAGAGTTTCTATTGTACTCGTCTCACGACGGCTCCATGTGTATTGTCCTTTGATTTGCAATAAATAAAATCTTCTCGCTTTATGTTAACAAAAAAAAAAAAATTCCCCCATTTTGAAATGTTAAAAATGACCCCATTTTTTTTAATTTTATTTTACAATTTTTAAATAATTTACCCAAATTTGGGTTACCCGTTAACACATCATATTCAAGTTAAGATTTGGGTCCGACAGAAAACGAACTTGGTTCAACCCGTTTGGATAAAGAATTCGGGTTATACCCAAGGAATTAAGGAAAGTTCAATTTAGGCTCCGACCCTGAAGATATTGGATAAGATACTGGGCCGACCCATTTCACAATTTATGTGTTCAATCCCAAAGACACTAAATAACAGCCGGTGGTCTGATCGATCGGCGATGGAGAACTCCGACGTATTCGGCTCGTCCACGGCGCCTCTGGCATGGCATGACTTCCTCGAGCGCATGCGTCACCCCTCCGCCTCCGAATTCGTTAAAGCCATTAAAAGGTGGTCTTATGCAAAAATTCTTATTATTCGTTTATTGTTAAGTTCGAGAGCTTAACAAGAAGTATTGCTCGGAAGTGACGGGTTTTGAATGCTAATTCTTGCTAGCTGGAACTTTCGCTCGTGCTGCTTGGAGTGTTGAATTAATGTACAATGTTAATGCTGAGTGTAGTGGGTCTTTTATGAGTTTCTAGATTCAATTTAAGCTCTCAAAATTCGCATATGTTAGGTTTTTTTAGTGTTAATTGTAGCTAGCTGGAGTCAAGTTCATACTGCTTTACTTAAAAAAAGATAACGTTTTGATAAATTTTTCTGACTAATTTTAACTCTCAAGAGTGGTTGATTTTCTTGTTTATGTTTCATATACGTCTGGATCTTATGCGCCTTGAGTTTGCAGTTTCATCTGCTAATGCACTGTACCTATGCAGTGACGATACTGAAAGAGTGAATTTTTGTTAAACGCCTCATTTTTCAGGGACTTCTCTACTTATGTGATGTAATTATATCAAGTGGTTTAGTTTGTCACTATTTTATGGTGAGTGAAGACTGCAATGCCCATTCACACTAAGTTGGACTACATTTTCCTTCTCCAGTCGTTTTGGGGTCTACAAACTCTTCTTTAAGCACGAACCAAAGCAACTAAATTCGTGTATGTATGATAACGTGTTCAAACTAAAGTTATTTTAGGATTTTATGTTCTTTTATTTGCTTGTCAACAACCGCAACCCACTATGTGTATCTGAGGTGGAATATTTGCAGTTTTATAGTGTCGTTTTTGAACAACGCTCCCGATGCAGAAAAAGACAGTGCAGCCGTGCCGGAGTTTCTTGGCAATATGGAAGCAAGATTCAGGGCTCACTCCCTTTGGTCTGGATCTGGTAGCTTGCCAAAAAGAGCTGCAAAAGATTAACATGTACTAGGCACCAAGAGACAAACTTGTCTGCATTCTGAATTGTTGCAAGGTCATCAGTGACCTATTGTTGAATGCCTCCTTTGCATCTAATGAAGATCATCCAGGAGCGGATGAATTTCTCCCTGTTCTCGTTTATGTGACTATAAAGGTAATTCCGCAGTTTTATATCCTGTATTCTGGAGGATTACTCTAGCAAATCACAGTATATGGTTCTGCTTTAATAATTGCTATTTCGTTTAACATTGGTGACACATGGAGCACGGTAACAATTTCCAAGTTCTTTGACTTATCCACATTTAGTGAATCTGTGTTTGTTGCTGTTACATTTCTACTATGTTATGCTGAGAATGGTGCAGCAAATTCAGAAATGCTTTGCATGTCTTATTCATATGACTGTTCTAAACTACCATATCATGTTTATATCAAACGAAGGAGGATTATTGATGCTAACAAGATTTTGGCTCATCTGCATTAGTTGTTTGGCTTTATGGTTGCTCAAGTGAGGACATATTGGATCCTATGAACATGGCCGAAATTGGAATACTGCTGTGCAAAAATTTTCTTCCAGTTTGTAGCGGGTTTATATTGGGCCTTGTTGATGCAAAGAAAACGGGAGATGAAATTTACATTTTCGTAACATCTGCCTGCAATTCGGTGGTGGAAGACTACCTAAAATACATAATGCTATACAAAGATTTGCTAAATCCTGCCAACATGCTACTATCTCAAAATGCTTGTGTTGCTTGTTTGCTGTCTGAGCCCAGAGAATGTTGTTATTTCACTGGTGAACTCTGTAAACCCACTATTGGAAAACGAAGGTTGCCTTTCTTTTTCTCCAAATGCCTATAAAACTGAAAGTTTGGTCCCCAGCTGCCAGGAATATTACGACTGAGGACCACAAGATATATCATTCATTGATTATATTCTTAGTGCCCTCGCCAAAATCTCTAAGAACACCAACTTCCATGACCTTAATATGTTGGAGAACTGACCTGATAAGAGCTACCTGACTCAGACAATATCAGGTAGAGTGTCTGAGTTTCCGCTCTGTCATATATTGTCAATATAAACATGAATGAATTATCTATCCCTAAGATTGCAGCTTTATGGGAAAGCACAGCTATAAAACCAATGCAAGAAGCAGTCAAGATTGTCAAATAGTATCACATTAAATGAGATCTTATAATCCTCCTTTCTCTAGCTATGTGCTGAATTCTTTTGTCATTGGCTCAAGTTATACCAAATTAGCTTTTGAGTATTATACTGCATATTGCTTTTGGAGTTATGAAGATGCAGTCTTGTGCTTCCGAAATATTTGCATGTTGCTTTTATTGAGAACCAGGTTATTTTTTTTTATATAATTTTTCCTTGAAATCCCTGAATAGTCAATTATGTACTTAGGCATGTTTTGTTATCTTATACAGGCCAACTCACCTCAACTGCATTCAAACTTATCATATATACAACGGTTAGATGGCAAATTCGCTTGGTAGGAGAAGCAGCTTACTTCTTCACAAACATGCTTTCTGTAGAGTCTTTTATAATGAACATTGATGCAAAGGCTCTCTCAATGGATGAAACTGAATTTTAGAAGAACATGGAGTCTGCTCAAACACTTCTTTCTGGACTCTCGGAGTGCTCAGATATACAACGTCAAGCAGATGGAATTTTGGGCAATGTTCCACGTACGGAGCCTGTGGAGCCAAAACCAGCTTTGAGACTAGCAACACATCCTCAGGTTTCTGTTGAATCATCTGAAACTATATCTGGAAACGAGGAACCATATGAGAAAGATCAGTCGTCAGTCATCTCTAAATAAAATTCCATCAATCTCAGACATTGAAAACAAAGGGGCTAGCATGCTGTTGAAGGAAGACGAGGTGAGCCAAGTCTTTCGTGATTTCCCATTCTTGTATTCCCAGGCTGGTGACTTCACGGTTGATGATGTAGAAGATTTGCTAAATAATTATTAGCAACTAGTGTTCAAGTATGTCTACCTCGCTAAAGGATGGGGTGTGACAACTTCGGTCCTTCATTATCCAATGCTCAAGGCCAGGATTTAGAGCAGCCTCAAATTGTTAAGGAATCAGGAAAGAAAATGGAAGCTCATCCAAATGATGATACCCGAAAAGACCTCACTATAGCAGCCAACAATTCAGACGATGTATCAGTCTTTGGGTTGGAATATACTGAATTAAAGACACCAGAAGTAGCAGCCCTTCAATCTCCAGGCGATGAAGGAAATGAAAATTCTCAAAGATGAACAGTCAGATCATGAAATTTAATCAGGTCTTAATGCAATGATGAAGGATGTACACTACAATTTATTCCAAATTTATGTAAAGAGGAGCTATTATTTTGTCAGTATACATGGCTTTGAATTTTACTCCTTTTGCAGAAAGAAGGATATAATCCTGAGCTGCGGTATAATTAGTACATTTGTTAAGAAAATACGGTGGACGTGGATCCATCAGGAGGATGGAGTCCTGATGGAGATGCAACGCTAACCCGAGACGACACCCGACCTACTCAGAAATATCTTACATACATAATCTTTGGTGTAGCTGGAATTGCACCAAGTGAAGACATAAAATACAGGGAGAATATCAAATTCATGTACTCACAAAAGACAGCTTACATAAAATAATGAAAAGCAGAAACAGAGGAATATCTACTACTACTAGTGTTGCTATAAATGTATGATCTGCTTCACGTTTGCTTGTCTGCTTATTGATTGGATTATTGTTGTGAAAAGAAACACTTTTCCCTTTGATTACTCTCACAGTCCATTGGCATCTGCAGAAAGAAACAAGCCACCACTGAATCAGCCCACACAAGAAGACAGCTTGCAGACACAAGAAAGGGTGGTGCTCATTATATAATCTGGATGATGATCAGCTTTTCATGTCAGCTGTTTGGGGTCTCCTCAGCCAACCCACCAAGCAGATAAGGTATTTTTTCTCAACCACTGCATCATACATTGCATTATGATTTTTGTTAGCTTTTACAAGTTCCAAAGTGTGTGTACATCTGTTATCTGGGAACATTCAGGTGCTTAAATTATTTGGCACGCACGCTCTCAGAATAAGATATGCTGTTCTTTCTAAATCTGTCCAAGACAGAATCTGGCAAAATATCACCAATTCTTCATGCCTTCTTTCTTGTCATTCATGCTGATGCTGTGCTTCATTAAAGCGTTCAAATTGTTAGAATATGTTTTCAGGAACTATTTAACAATCTTTATTAAAGTAATATTGTCTTTCAAGTGTTCATCTCTGACACTATGTGTTTGTTGTACTTACTGATTACGTTATTTCACGCTATCCACTTCCTTTCACAAATGATAGTACTTTGTGCTTTGTTTTAGGTGTTCTTAATGCGTTACTCGTTGGTATATTGTCAGATAGACGAGTATTATTTGCGTTTATTGAAATTCATTACGTTAAATTTGTTTAATAGTATTCATGCATAATACACGATGACGTAAACGGGGCGATTAGGATAAGAGGGAAGAAAGTGCAGAGATAATGATTTTTCATGAATTTTGAGTGATCAAAAGAGCAGACACAAACAAAATGCAGTCTTACCAATGATGTTTTTCATCACATGATATGAAAAAGGTAAGAAGATGAATGAGAATGAGCAAAGTTTTTATACATACTATCAACTTTTTGTTACCCTTTCTTAAGACAAAAACACCCTAACCTCTAATATTACTATTAATTAAAAGCCCACTACTCTTAATTTTATTAATTATGGCTTTTCATACTCTTAATGATGTACTGCAATAGAACAGCAATAGTTTCTGTACAGGTAATTCTAGATTTTGTTCTGGGGAGTTTGTATTTCTTCATGTTTATGTTTTTATTTTCTGTTTTCAGTTTTAGCGGGAAACGTGTGTTTTTTCAATTCTGTATAGATTTTCGTGTAAAAATGTGAATATATTTGAATTAGTTAATGACATGGTATTTTATATTAACAGTGCAACTCAATATATTTTCAACGAGAATACATATAAATAAATATTATTCACTTGAATTATTGTTTCAAAAAACTGAAAACATAAACGAACAAGCTTGGGTCCCAGGTAGACTTTAACACGTGCCTTGCACATGCTGACAAATGCGATGGTGGGCTAATAGGTGTTGCTGCTTTTGTCCTGATGTTTTTAGCTCCAACCTCAGTATTACTTTCAAAGAAAATTCTTCAGACATATATCTTTATGGCCAAAAACAAATAAATGAGTGATAAAATTCAATAAAAAAGAAATTGGGAAACACCAAATAGGAATTATTATTTTATTAAAATTAGGTTTAGTTCAGACTTTCCTGAGTGGGATGATGGATCCACCCACTTTTCAATTGTTATTCCACCCAAATGTATATAGTTGATCAAGTTTGGGAATTTGACTATCTCTATCTTTTTTTTGTTTTAATATATTATTCGTTACATCATACAATACATTTAAGTTTGAATTAATGCATTTTTAGTCCTATAACTTACATTATTTGTCGTTTTTGTCTTTTAACTTTCTAGTGTAGCATTTTGATCTTGCATCTTTTTATTTTCACGATTTCAGTAATTTTGTTTGTTGGAATTCACTTTCACTGGCGAGAAGCACAAACCCCCGTTAAAAAAGGACTAAAATCGTGAAAATTAAAAAGATGTAAGACCAAAATACTACTCTAGAAAGTTAAAGGACGAAAGTACTGGCAGAAATAGGCCAATAGGAACAAAACCCCCAATTTTAAAATGTCATATGAGAGGCACATGTATTTTTCAACAAGAAAGGTGAACTCCTGCGAAAAAATGACTAAAATCATGAAAATTAAAAAAATGCAGAACCAAAATGCTACATTGAAAAGTTAAAGGACGAAAACGTCAAACGATCTAAGTTACAGGACGAAAACATCAAACGACTTAAGTTACGGGACCGTAAATGCATTTGAGCCTTTAAGTTCAAACATTGCTTCAATCCATCAATACTTTGAATCAATAAATATATTTAAACCAGATCAAAAAAAGAAAAAGAAAAAAACAATAAACTATTACATAAGTAGACATACAACCACATCAAGCAAGGGCTAATCGACAATTATCACTGAATCATTTTAAAAAAAGAAAATGATTTATTTTCCTCTTTAAATTTGATTTCTCATGGAGATTCATATTCAGTCATTATCCGACCATTAAATCTAATGTCTAGAGTTCAAATCATTAATTAAAGTTTACTTCTCAAACTTTCTTACTTGTATCATAGACTCATAGTTAACAATGTTAGACCTAATTTTCATAACATATTGAAGAAATGTTAAATTTTGTGTGCCCTAAGCCCATAGTATTAATGTAGATTTTCTTGCATAATAAATGATAATTAATGATATATTTGCAATGAGATGATAAGTCAATATTTTATTTCTTTTAATTTTGATAGGGATAAAAATGAAATGTGAGAGTAGGCTACAAAGTGTGTTAAGCAGCCAAACTTATTTGACTTTCCTCTTGTCCGAGAATGACTTTTGCATAAAGGGCCATTTTAGGCTAACAAATATGGGACCATTTCTTACATCATTTTCTCATCAAGAACAAAATATTTTATTTTTGGGTAAATTATAGCCACCTCCTTTGAAGTTTGGCATAATTATAAATACTCCTCGTTATTTGAAAATTTATAAATACCCTATTGAGGTTTGTAATTTTTAACCACAAGCCTGAAATTGGCCATTTTGCCCTTGAATTTTTTATTAAAATTATAGAAAAATCAACTGAGGCAAATTGCATTATTGCGCCTTTATGTAAAAAACTTAACAAACCTCTCCCTGCGCATTGTAGTCCAAAAAAATTTTAAGAATTAAATAATTCAGTCCATAAGGGCATTTTGGTCAGTTCACCCATAAAAATGGATAGAAATGGGTTATTTGTTAGACGGTTACACATTTCAGGGAGTATTTGTAATTTTTCAAACAACAAGGGGATATTTGTAATTATGTCAAACTTCAGGGGAAGTAGTTGTAATTTATCCTTTATTTTTTCTTGAAAATTACATACATCTACATATATTAAGCAACAAATATTACTCATAAATATCACTTATTTAACTAGCAAAATAATTAGGAGTAGGAAGAATTTCAATCTTTTACAAATATTTTGGATTTTCCTTTTTCTTTTTTGTGACAAAAACTTAGTTAAATGATGGATAAGGGTGAGTTCTTGGAAGCACATAATATAGGCCCGTCAAACCTACCCAGATCAGACCCAATAAATACCTGTAATAATTAATTAAAGATCTTATCAGAACTCTACTCATAAAATACTCAAAATATTTATTTCAATGAGCATGGGCCCGAATTTGAATCTAATAAAATAACATTAGGTCCGGACTTGAGTATTAGCTATCATCAGTAAATCTGGATCTGAGTATTGCCCGTCTATTGACAGACGACGAAAACACATTGTTGTGCCTTTAAAGTTGAAAAAGAAAAGGTAATAGATAGGGTAGTAGAAAGAGAGAAGAATGGGTGGGCAAGAGAAATGAGAGGCCATGAGTAGAATAAGAAGAAGTCTAATCAATTTCGCTTCTCTTGTATTGTATTTGTCTATCTATCAAGATTCAAGAATGGTCCATATTTATGCATTTCTCACATCACTAAAGACACTATTATTTAGAGTGACCAACTTTTCACACTCTCATTTATTGCTCAAAAAAACACTTTTTCCAAATATTCAGCCCCCCTCTCCCTCCCTAAGCAACCAAACCTAAATTAAATTAAAATATAGGGTTAATTACACTTGGACCCCCTCTAAAAATGTGAAATTATACTTTTTCTAATTTTTTTTTTAAAATTATACTTAACCCCCTCCGAAAATTCATCATTTATACTTGACCTTCTTTTGTTGAGGTTTCGACGGGCAGTGCTATCGTCAGCAAAAACAATTACATAAGATTTCAATTTTGCTTCTCATTTAACATTTTCATGTGAGGTTAATATTATTGCATATTCCCCTTATAAGTACAAAATTATACATGAAAATATTAAATGAGAGGCAAATTGAAAAATTATGTAATTATTTTTGTTGACGTCAACATTTTCTGTTGAAACCTTAATGAAAGAAGGTCAGGTGTAAACGGTAAATTTTCAAAAGGGGTGTAAATGTAATTTTGAAACTTT
Organism: Sesamum alatum; assembly: GCA_034509735.1. Classification (NCBI taxonomy): domain Eukaryota; kingdom Viridiplantae; phylum Streptophyta; class Magnoliopsida; order Lamiales; family Pedaliaceae; genus Sesamum; species Sesamum alatum. The sequence continues at coordinate 4,670,641 of JACGWO010000012.1, read as the reverse complement.
TTTGGGGGAAAATATAATTTTGCATTTTCAGATGAGTTTAAGTGTAATTAACCTTAATATATATATATATATATATACTCCTGTGATCAACTAGCATGGATTAATATTTGAGTTGTAAAAAGGGGTCTAATAAAGTATTAATATCTATATATGAAGTTGCAATTTCATCATTTTAATATTATTTTCTATAGTCAATTCGTAACTTCATTTCAAATGGAATAAGTCACGAGACTAACATACCAATAACTGCAAATCACACGAGTTTTTCATGTATACATTCCAAAGAATTTAGCCTTTTTCTTTTCTATGGAATCATACAAAAACAAACATTGACAAGCTTTAAGATTACTCCAAAAGGATGCATGCATATAGACCCTCAAAGTCTGCAGTGATGAAAATGGGCTTTCAAATGTATTTTTGTCTCGTAACTTAGTTCATTAACATTTTCGTCCTTTAACTTTTTAATGTAATATTTTGGTTTTGTATCTTTTTAATTTTTGTATTTTCAGTTCTTTTTGTCGGAGTTATCCTTCTCGTCGAAAAAATTCACATTTCACCTGACCTTTTAAAATCGGGGCTAATGTTCCTATTAGCAGCATCTTTGTCATTTAACTTCATAGGATAACATTTCAGTCTTGTATCTATTTAGTTCTCATGATTTCAGCCCTTTTTCCCATTCGGACTTCACCCTTTTTGCCGGTGGAAAAATGACTGAAATTATAAAAATTAAAAAGATATAGGACCATAATACCACCCTAAAACGTTCAAAAACAAAAACGTTAAATAATCTAAATTACGGGACCAAAAATACATTTAATCCGATAAAAATGGTTTAATCGGTAGCATTGCTTGTGAAGTGAAAATGGCCTAATATATAGAGAGGGTATAGCCTATATGTCCTATTGTTGTGAATAATGTGTGATGACAAAACAACTGCCATCATATTGCACATTGCATACTTGCACTACATTTCAAGTCATTTGGTCCATAAAAGATAGCAACCTTTGAGACAAAGAAAATGCAGATAACACACACCCCACTTCATTATCTTGATGTGAAATCATTCTACTCATAATTCCTTTTCTCCAAGATGGATATCAGTTGCTTTCTTGTTTAAAAGTAATGTACTAATACAAGTACATTACATTAACCTTGCATGTTAGATATCTTTAATTTGTTTAATTACATCATAGCTATCTATCACTCTTCTCATCAAAAGATAATGAATTTAAATTAATCGGGAAAACCCATTGTGTATGTATCATACTATAGTGAAATATGTATAACAGTTAAGACGGTGAATTTTCAGCGAACAGTTTCAATTGAATTACATGTATAAATCAGTGCAAATATACACAGAATAAGGAGAATTTTAAATATACATAGACGCATAGCGTTAGAATCATTTTCGCGTCAAACATCAAAAAGAAAAAGGCCAGAAAGAAAAGGGGTTCAAGGTATATAGTATAGCCTAATTAGGACAGCTTCAAATTATGGAATTTAGATTACTCCAAAGCAATAATCTCTTACAAAGAAATTAGTGTAATAACAAACACAATCAAAATTTCAACGGTCTGATTATGCTAATGGTGTGGAAAAATGCTACTGATTTTGAACAAACTTCTAAGGTGATAGGGGTGTAACCTAGTCTATGATGAAGGACTAATATACCCTTAGAAAGGGCCCAAAATCACTAGAAGACCTGTGGACCCGCGCACAAACCATGTGGGTTGGATCTTGCGACCCGGAATGTACCATGTGACAAGTGTCCAGACCCTTGAGGCGAAAGTATCTCAACCTGGAAGATGATGCCACGTGTGCCACACAAGTACGGACACATGGTGCTATAAATGTGCCTACCCCACAGCATTTAAGGTAAGTTATTCTCGTAATATTTGACCAGATATTTCTACCAGTTCACCATATTTCCATCTCGACCAGTATCTGACTTAAGCATCGGAGGATCTACGCTGGGGACACTCCCCGCTAGCCTAATGTGTTTGTATCTTCTCAGGTTACTAGTCTGGGATGCTTACGAGATCGAGCTCGGAGGTGCGCAAGTAAGGTAAATACTTGAAATCGAGTAGGCCACCCGGATCACAAGGCTCAAACGAGTTATATATGGTTCTTTACCCATACAGACAACCATAGTAATTCTTGTATGGTAAGAAGAATACATGAATTTTTTTTGACTTCCCATGAAATGTTAAATGCAGAAATAGATAGGAGTAATTGACTGTTGATTAATACTGTGTATAAGTCAAAAATGATTGTGATTGTTTGCTGTGATTGTCACAGAAACATTTTCTTTTTCGAATATAGGATGGATATAATAATGCCTTTTTACCAGTTTTTACCTTACACAATTTGGAGTTTGAATGCTGGGCTCTTAGTTTTGATGTGTATGGTAATAATACACACACCTGACTCTTTATATATGAAAATTTTTGTTCAAATTAGTTCTCATCGAACCAAATTAATTATAAGTGGTGCACTTGCTATATGATTGGTCATTTTTCCTGAACTGTATACCAATCACACGACAAGCGTATTGCACTTGTCATATAATTGGTTCAGATTTAATTGAACCAGGTCTGAACAAGTGTATTTTATAAAAGATATATAACTAAATACAACTCATCTATATATATATATATATGAGATCATACACATAAATTGCTTTATACATACATCTCTCTCTCTCTCTCAGAGTCTTGGTCATCCCCTTCTTTGTACTTGACTTAACAATTCTCCACACACACTGACACACATAACAACACCAAAAATAGCATATAAAACACACACACACACACAGAGAAGAGAGGGGCATTAGGACAAATGGGTAATGGATATGATCATCACTACAGCATTCATCAACACCAATTCCACCAGAAAACCAAATTCTTGCCAATGTTCTGCCGCTTGTCAATCAAAGACGTGAAATTGAGCACCCAATACAAAGATCCGACATCCGCCGACGAGCCCTCCTCCCCGACAGTCAGCTGCGTGGGCCAAGTCAAAAGAAACAACCGCGTCATCGGCTTTCCCGCCACCAACACCACCACGACCTCCGCCGCCGCCAACCACCACCACAAACACACCAAGCTCAAGAAACTCTTTTCTGGCAAAACCCTCTTGCCAAACACCACCACGATCAATGCCAGCACCACCGCGACGGCCGCCGGCAGAAGAAGCAGTGGAAGCAGAAGCTGCAGAACTAGCAGAGAGATGTGCGTGAATAGTTCAAGAAGAAGATCAAGGTTGAAGACCTATTGTGATCAGAGTGGCGATCAAGATTGTGCTAAGGTGGTGGATATTAGTGAAATGGATCCACCGTTACCGGTGGTGAAGAGGGTGGCGCCGCCGGGAGCCGGCCGCGATGAGGTGAATATTTGGAAGAGACGGGTTAATGGGGTGGAGCTGAAAAGCTTGAAAATCGAACAGATTCATTTGCCAAACAGCAAATTTGAACCGCCGCCGCCGACGACGGTGTGATATGTAGAAATTCAGACAATAAGGTAAGATTATGGAGTCAAAATATTAGTTTGGAAGAGGTGGTAATTAATGTAAATGAATTCGAAATTGTTTGTAGAATCTCTTTTCTTCTCTCTTTATTCTTTACTTGTTTTTCTTTTCTTAATTTACACAAGATTTTTGACAGTGATACTCGAGGTTTTTTGTTCACTTCAAATGGAGGTCACTATCCAGTATCCATTGCTTTGAACCATATTGTGGATGGTATTATCTCGTTTCTTATATATTTATTGGGTACGGCAAATTCTAACTCGGATTGGATTTAACGAGACTTGAATTGATCACAGTTCTAATAAGTTTAATACATTTATCATGTAATTGACGTAATATTTAAGAAAAATGACCAATTATATTATAAATTCGATATACCTGTCATGGTATTAGTTTAATTCGATGAGACTAATTTTCTGAGTTTTGGTATATTACTAATGTTGAAGTGAAAAAGAAATCCAAGAATCTATTCTATCCCCCTTTTGTTTTCCTTTTTTCTCTTTCGGATTAAATACAATTTTTTTTTTCTGTATCTTTTGTGTCTTGACATTTTAATTATTTATTTTTTTAAAATAATAAATAAATTCTGTAATTTTTTAACTTTTTGCAATTTTGGTCAGTCAATAGCCAGTATTTGCAAATGTTGCTGGAAGAAAACATATACCTTGCACGTACTTTTTGAATTTGGAATATTTATTTCTATTGGTCAATTTAGTGGATCAAAATTACAAAAACTTAAAAAATTACAAAATTTATTTGCTATTCTAGAAAAATAAAAGATTAAAACACCAAAATTCAAAAAATACAAAACAAAAATTTGCATGCATACTGAAAAAAATTGACCAAAGAACAAAAGCCCCAAATTTAAAAAAACACGTATCCGGAAGCACATGTTTTTTTTCCAACAACTAAAGGATCAAAATCATAAAAAATTAAAAAGTTAAAAACCTTATTTGCTATTCTACAGAGATAAAAAACTAAAATATTAAAATGCGAAAAATACAAACGAAAATGCATTTTAGCCTTTTTCTTTCCGAGTGTAAGCAGCAGACAAACCAAGTAAATTAGAATATACATACAAAATACATGAAACTCTATTACATAGAGAAAGGAAACTACTGTAAAATGAACTAATGCCACTGCATTAGTGTAGTTCAGGAAACTGTAAGCCTACGGCTAAAATTAGAGATCAGTTCGCCCTGTTACTATGCTAAATTTCTATATACAGACCCGAAAAAGTTGATCCATCGGTTAATAGTCCTTGCGAAGAAGGAAGAGAAGCGTGAATAGTTTTACGATCAGCTCTGCTCTTTATAAGGAGTCCATATCAGTTTACTGACATCAACGTCAAGGCCACCGCGGCCAGCAGCTTTAAGATGACGATCCAGGACTTTCGGATCTGCACATATAACATGCTGTCCTTTCCGGTACTGGATCAACTCTAAGCTCTGAAGGGTAGACAAAATATCCTCAGCCTTGATGGCGGTCATGTCACTCAGCTCCTGGAGAAAGCAATTAAACAAGGAAATGAATTGGAATTACACCACGAGTGTGAGGGAAAAGAAGCTAGAACAACAGAAACAATCTAACATAAGCTCGATCTGAATTACTTTCAGGAGCGGAACTAAAGTTGGCATGTAAATAAGCAAGCGGATATGAAAGTGTTGTGAAAGCACCAATATGTTTTGACATAACTAATGACGCAGAATCGAGGGTGCAACAAGTGTATTTACTTCAGAAAACAGAAGCTGTCTTAACGTTAAAATAGTCAATAGTTCTAATAATGCTCCTTGCTTTAACACCCAGGAGCTCTACTGCCATGAATAATCTGGAAAATGAGTTTTCTTTCCTTTTTCTTTTTTGTGAACACTTAACCATTCTACTCTGGAATCTCGTTTTTCTCTTTTATGCATTACCACACATCATGCAGACAGTTCAGACAATTGGTTCTTCAATGCATTAACACCACTGCTGAAGATGTGAAAGCAAGCATTCAGCTACCAACAAGGCCTGATTCTAATGATGCCTAGAGGTACAAACTCTCAAGTTTGCTTCAATATCATGCGGTCACAATGAACTGTTACAATTTACCTAAGTGCAGCTAAAAGTTCTTGGATATTGATAGAATAAAAAGAACATGAATTTGTATCCCAACATCTACTAGTTGCCAACTATTATAATTTGAAACTAGCAGTTCAATTCGAACCTTGATGGAGATATTGCCCTTGTGCTTTTTCAGTATATCTAGAAGAACACGGGTCCAATATCCTCGGTAGCTCAAGAGTCCCAGATCTGAGAGGGGCCGTTCTGGTGTTCCAACTTTAGCTTCCTTCTTTGAAAGCTCATATGCTACATGATTTGTATAGTTAATGTAAGCAATTTTGTTGAACAAAATAAATTGAATTCAGAAAAACAGGCAGAAGATGACAGAGATAAAAGTGCAAAAATCAACTTGCTACTTTTACTTTTGCATGGACAAAATTGCCAGTAGGCTGAGTTCTCTTTCTTATAGCAGCAGGCATGACACCTGATCTCTCCTAGAAACAAACTTTTCATGTTTAATGGAAAGATAATCAATGGATTACAGTAGTGATGATTTATCCATTTCTGACCATCAAAACCACTGTCACTTATGGAACTTCCTAAGGTATCTCTATATGAGGTGTCCATGAAATCTTAAGCTCATATTTTACAACGCATAACATCATGAAACTTCTTATGTGCAGTTTTACCCTCCAAAACATAAAGCACATAAGGAACAGAAACCTCAGATGAAAGGACCATCAGTCCCACTGACAGCGTATACGGTGACTATGTGTGCATATATTCCTCTCAACACTCTGGCAATATAGAAAAGAAGGTGGAATAATGAAACATGAGCTTACAAAATGCAATCAGGAACTTCCCATAGCCTTTTCTCTGATAAGGAGGCAGAGTAAGAATGCAAGCTAAGTTGTAGGACTCCTCTGAATGCTTTTCCTGCATATCAAGCAACAAACAATCAGAAAACATTTAGTGCTGGTATTCTTAGACACCTTTCAGTCATAAATGTCAAAAATCCTATCATTCCCAGATTCTGGAGCAACTTATCGGGCATTGAAGAGGTCACCACAACTAGATACGCTGGAGTCAGCCTGCTAATTTCCTCACCAGTGGCAAGTAAAAAGATATTTGACAGGCAATAGATCAAACTTTATTGGGAATCTATTGTGGGATAGTTTATGCATCAAAATAGCAGGCATACAGCTAATTAAGAGGCCTTCTCATACTAAGAACTCTCTGAGTATATGAGTATATGAAGAAACCAATCTACGAGACTGTTACCACATGATTGAAAGTTGACTCTATGATGCTACTGCATAAAATGCATGATGATACAACTTAATTAACTTCGCCCTCAAACAAATTAATTAGGGATAGAAGTAGCAATAGGCAGGAAAAAATCAGATCAACTCCTAAAGATAACAGTTACCTTGGAGAAGTAGCCGACCATGTGGCATCCACGATCATCACATTCGCACAGGACATAGAATAGAAACAGGTCTACATCATAGTACAGGGTCTTGTGATCAAGAAACAATTTAGCCAGATAGCAAAGATTCTGCCCGTAAACCTTATTCTTTTTGCCATCAACCTGTTTCAGTTCAGTTCAAATTTAGGCACAAAATCTTTTTCCAACAACCTCACCAAGTTAGATATTTCACGTGGCATGTGCTATAGAACCAAACAAGGCCACTAAGATGTAAGCGGGCAGCACATGCCAAGTAAAATGATAAAAAATGCTTAAAATTCTTCATGTAAACCTCAATCCAAAGGTTTAAAGGACTAGTGCAAAGTCAATAAGAAGCCAACTGAAGCTGACACATAATCAGGACAACTCAAACTTCTGGCGAACAATTTCAAAGGTTTGGGACCCAGAACAACACTCCATCATGTTTTGTGTTAATTACTGAGTGTGAGTTGGCCTAGGACATGAATTGTGAAAAAAAGCAAAAATAATTAGTGAAGCATATTTTGGACAAGAGAGGAAAAAGAATTTTGAAATTTTTTTCATTCTTTGATTAACTAGCTGCATCTTGCTAAATAGCAATTTACTTTCCAAGTGAAAACCCTAACATATGAAAATGTGAAAAGTAATTGTGGCATGAGGAGCCTCTGAATCTCAATAAGCATATTTCATGATTGATGCTCTACAAGTTAAGTTGGATCAAATAAACATAAATCGTACCTCAAACATTGACAAGGTCCCATTTCGATAAATCTCATCACCAGGGGGGTGCTTGAGATCACATTTCCTCTGCACATAGAAGAATAAAATATTGTAAACAATGAGCACTAGAAAATTTTCAATTTAAAATGAAGGTAAAGGCCAAATTTTGTGCGTGTGTCAATAATGAGAAAATTTGCAAAAACAGATAAAGAAACAGTTGTCTAAGTAGATTGACATCAATACACTAGACCGAACATGCACCGGCTTAGATATGAAGGGACTTTCCTATGGACCACCAGAGTTCCATTGGAAGTCAAACGAACATGTGAAGAAAAACGAATGATGGGAGACAGATAGAGAAAGCTAACCATATGCCTCTGAAGCTGTTCTTTGCGTTTCATGAAATTCAGGCAGAACTCACAAAAAAAAAGCTTCGTACAGTCATGGTATTCTGGTGGAAACGGGGAAAAGTACCACGTATCTATCTCGTATCTGCCAAGTTCTATTGTTGCAATATTTTTTACTTTTGTAAATTCTTCGTGTTCACGCAAACTTGCAGCATCAAGCTCCTCATGGCCCTGTATAATTTCAACCAACAGCTCTTCATAATTCAAATCAGAATTCAACAGAAACTTAAGAAATAGATCTACACTGCTCCACTTCTAAGTTTTACTATAACTTCTATGATATTTTAACTCCTTTCAGATGAGTGAACCATGATGGGGTATGGGGCTCAGATAAAGGTCAGTCGAACATCCAACCAATACATTGGAAAGGTATACAGTCACAATGCAAAAGCTCTTAATTTAATCAATTAGACTTGAATATCATTTTTAAATATTGTCATTGGTCACCATTTTATAAGAGAAATAGATGAGAAAAAGATTAAACGTCATTAACCATTCACCTGTTCAAAATTAATAAATGTTAGAGCTTCGCTGTATCTAGACTGACCAACCTGACATCTAAATGCGGACCCTACTGGTTAAAAAACAATACAGTCTATATATTGCCTTTCCTTGGCATGCATGCGCAAACACGGCGGGGACAATGATGCATCCATGATAAGGAACAAATAGTTCTACAACCAATAAAGAAAGAAAACAGAATAAAGATAATAACACTGTCAAAAAGTACCTCTACGTGTATCTCATCAATCTTACGTTTCTGATGGCGTGTCATTTTCAAGCTTGTTACCTGAAAGTTTCACATGTGAGCATTCCCCAATGGAAAACAAGGAAAAAGTACCAATAGTTAAATATGAAGGATTCTGCGACATGCATCACTGAAGATCAAATGGTCTCCGACGCTGCAGATGAAAGGTATCAGATTTTGAACTCCAGCAAAATTTATGACAACTCGTCCACAATAATCCTCATAAATGTGGAAACAACAAAAGAAACTACAAGTGGAAACCCAGGAAGCAAAGACATGAAAGGATGTTACCTTGTCCTCAACCTTCTCATCTACATCTGTTTCTACAGAGCTGAGATCAAGTTGTTCAAGTTTTATCCATTCATCAAGCCTGCGGTTGACTGCTCAAGAAAAATGCACAGGGAAAGCCAGTCAGGGATTATAACAACAGAAAAGAGTTTCGTGGACAAGACTGTAAACTCCATCCACTCAAGCAACTAGGAAACCCTTGCAACTCTTCTCATTCATTTCAGTAAGTAATCCATGAGGCACAGTGAGGAACACCTATAGCAGACAAAGAATATACACCAACATGGCATCTGCTCAAGAATTTACCTATAGAACGGAAATTAGGAATACTTTTGCCCGAAATTTTAATAAAATGTTCATAGTGCAATTCAGGAGTTTAATATTATGGATACAAAGCAGAAACACACCATTAGCAAGTGTAACCAATACATATATTAACAAGAAGTGACGCATGGGGTTACTAATCTCAACAAAAACTAGTCACTGATTTGAATTAGCAAATCCACCTGATTTTTAATAAAGCCTGAGGGAGGGAGCTAAGAACTACTTCTTACATTCAGTGTAGTGCACGTAGTACTCATAATCATTTGGTCCACCGACCGGAAGCTTGCGGCGCTCAATAACTTTGACAGGATGGAACTTGCCGTCGCGCCACCGGCAATTGACACGCGTACCGACCTCCAAGGGCAGAATAGCTGATTTCTTCCTCCGAGATACGTCAATCTCCAGCTGAGCACCATTGGACTCCGAACCCGGAGAGACGGTAGCAACTTCAGCGACGGCCGCTTTGCCGGCGCCATGGCCGTTCGCTGTAGCAAGGGTTGCGCCGTTGTCAATTGGAACCATTTCTTTGGGTACCCAAAAAATTGGATGATAATTGGGGCAAAGATTATTTGATGCCATCGCGATTTCAGTATTTGCGGATTACTACCTAAACATTCCTTCATATATAATTTCCTCCCCTACTTGCTGAAGTTTTTTTTGCAGAAAGCCCCCTTAGAATTTCCATATACTAAATTCCTCCCCTACATGCTGACTTTTGCACGAAGCACCGCCTTAGGAATTAGTTATGGACGTTAACTATTTATTTTTCCCCAACTAAAAAGGTTATAATGATTTTTCCTTTGGATAATTACATTGCCCTCTCCTAAGTTTTTGATATAATTTCACATAAATTTTCTATAATTTGAAAAATTATATTTAATACCCATAAAATTTGCTTTTATCTAATAAATAAATTCTTTTGTTAATTAAAATTTATCGAATTTGACAAAAAATTGAATGAAAAATGATATTTACCCTCGATTGACTTGTTGCAGGACACACAAATATTTTTTTAAACTAAATTACTTTTGTAGGGATGAAAATATACATCCTCACATGCATTTCCGTATGAAGAAGTGTAAGGGTTGTTTGGGTAGAATCCTTCATCAAGTCATTAATAAATTAATCCATGGTAACTATCAATTTTCATTCAGTTTTATCGTTAATATCAACAAATTCGATAAATTTTGACTAATAAATGAACCTATTTGTTAGACGAAAACAAATTTCAAAAGATACTAGATATAATTTTTTAAACCATATAAACTCTACATGTAATTACACCAATCTTAAGAGAGGGCAAAGTAATTATCGCTTTTTCTTTTTTATCTTCGAGTTTGTCAAAATTTAGAAAAATTTAAAATTTCAAGTAGATATATATCTCATCAGAAAAACAGAATTTTGAGAATTATTTGGTGAGGTCAAAACTCAAAATTAAACTTTACAGAAGGAGATAACAATTCTCACACAGATAAGTTTTATAGCAGTCAGCAACGATGATCAGAATCAAATGCATGTAAAAATAGGCTCAACAAGTGTTCTTCACGGTACAATTAAGACGAATTTCCGAGAAACGAGTTTCATGCAAATACAACCCTTCAAGCTCTGAGGCCGGGCACGGCTGGACTTGTGAACTACCCGAAGAACTCAACAAAGGTTTTTACTTTCTGGATTTAAACGAAGACGGTCCAAATTCCAGTAGGTAATGCAATATTCCATCCCTAGATTACAATGAACTCGCATCAAAAGAATACATAAAGACTATCTCTGGACGTCGGTACGCTAGTATGATTTAGGAGTCCGGTTACTACTTTCTTCCTCGGTTGAGCCTCTGAAGGTGATAGTTGATGTTACCCCAAGGCTTTCTTTTGTTGCCGGTCTGGAGAAAGATGAGAAGGTAAGTTTGTTGACAGCAAAGAAGATCCAAGGTAGAGAATAATTGACTGGAATCTGAAATTATACTTGTCACACTTTCTTGTTGTTTGTCGAATTGGAATTCGAAGAAATATTCATACTAGTATTATATATGTAACAAATGTAAGAGAATATTGGAATCGAATTGGGAATACTTAAGTTCCGCATTTACCTGAGCATCCATGCAGGCACTCAAAAGCGACTTTTGCCGACTGCATTTTTCATCATTGCCTTGAGTTAGAGCCAAACAACTAAGAAACGACATCATTTCTTTCATGCATGGTTTCTGAAGATTCCCAAATTTCTTTGGGTTAATGTACAAGGTACCAGCTTTTCTGCCCATTCTTCCTGTTGAGGACACCTATTGCAAACGCAAAGAGACAATTAGAACAAAAAGAGCAGTCGACAATATCAGGCAGCAGCAGTGATATCACTGCAATATAAAACCAGAAAATATCTGGGGCCCCACACTGGGATTATGCCTGTCTCATGATCAAAGTTATTACAAGAGCTAGGCAATCGATTTCGCTCAACATAGATAATTTAGTTTGTATTGCTAACTGGTATAATTTTACAAAATAAGTAGCTAATTGGCAACTCGTAGACTCTTTGAAGATGGACTAGGTGCTTTGACAAAGTGTCTTGACAGTTTTAGTAGCTATGAACTTACAACTTACTTGAACTACATCGACATCCTAGCAGCATTAACTTTCTTGAAACCCAAGAATTCACAGAACATATTCAACAAAACTCAGAGTGCAGAATAGCCGATTGTGGTTGACGCCATAATTAGAGTATGGGAAAGACATCCTTGCAACTTTTTGCAAGTAACTAGCCACATTTTGAGGTCATAAGATCCCAGAAACAAGTGAATGTACAAACTCTTCAACAGCAAACAGTTATAAATGAGGGAAGTGAACAATACTGAATCAAACAAAGAAATACCGAACGTGAAATTCAACATGCGAAGAAGTTGATGATGACTAGTACACAATTCTAATTGTGGCAGATTTTAGCTATCAAGAGAGGACATTCTGGTTCAAGTAGAACCATGTCTCAATTATTTTACGACCCAGGATAAAAAGTATGAGGATTGAACCTTTCTATTGAGGTGGTAAAGGCAGGAATTAAGCCGTAGGCCACAAGTATACATGAATAATTTTCAGACACTAGGGTAACTATTCAACATAGTTCTTTTATCAGACTTGAATACAAGTAATGTAATTATACTATGAGATCTTTATCCTGTTCCAGTATTCTTCAACGCTCACATCCGTTATACAAGAGAATCTCGACTACGATCTACCTATACTCGTTCACTTTCCTTCACCTCCTTCGTTATTCAATTACGAAGCCCAATTTCACATACACACATTTCTCTTTATTATGCCCATTGATCACCAAAAACGTATTTAAATATTTCCAGCAACAATGCTTCAAACATCTTTTCCAAGCGCTCGTTGTTCATTGCTTATTCATAACCATTCAGGCAGATCCACAATACAGCTGAAATGAAAATTTCACATAAAACTCAATATAAAGGTATTGGCATGGGGAAAGCATCAATTCTTCACTATCCCTTATCTCAAGTAGAACCATGTCTCAATTATTTTACGACCCAGGACAAAAAGTATGAGGATTGAACCTTTCTATAGAGGTGGTAAAGGCAGGAATTAAGCCGTAGGCCACAAGTATACATGAATAATTTTCATACACTAGGGTAACTATTCAACATAGTTCTTTTATCAGATGAATAAATGTAACTAAACTATGAGATCTTTATCCTGTTCCAGTATTCTTCAACGCTCACATCGGTTATACAAGAGAAACTCGACTACGGTCTACCTATATTCAATCACTTACCTTCGCCTCCTTCGTTATTCAACAACTAACCCCAATTTCACATACACACATTTCTTTTAGTTATGCCCATTGATCTCCAAAAATGTATTTAAATATTTCCAGCAACAATGCTTCAAACATCTTTTCCGAGTGCTCGTTGTTCATTGCTTATTCATAACCATTCCGGCAGATCCACAATACAGCTGAAACGAAAATTTCACATAAACTCAATATAAAGGTACATTACTTGGCATGGGGAAAAGCATCAATTCTTCACTATCCCTCATCTCAATCTCGTAAACCATTTATTTACTTATCGGGAATTAATCTTGAACATCCAGCAGAACACACTTACCAATCTAGCTGCGACGATTTTCAACATAATTCTGAAAATTTACATCTCTGTTATTCATTACAGATATTATCTCTACCATGCTCAAGCTAAAAATGAACAAGGGGATTAATTGAACTCAAAATTGCTAGGGTTTATGCATGCATATTCACCAGTTCATCCAACAATTTCAAATTTACATCATCAAACGCCGAATAAGAAGACAATAACCAAGAACATGAAAAGCCCACAAGGACGGACGCGAAAATAAGGACGAACGAAACAGTAACACGAATCTGAATAGAGAGGAATGGAGATGCATACCTTGAGAGAGGTGAGTGGGGCAACTCAGACTGAAGATTTAGGAATTTGGGAGAGAATTCTGCTAGAGGGTTCTGTGATTAAGTGGGCTAAAATCAATTGGGCTTATGGAGAAGTTATTTGGGCCCAATTGCATTATAATCAAAGCCCAAGCACATGATTGTGCAAATATTGGGGTCTTTTACAATTTCACAAATGGGTAAATTACAGCTATTTTTCCTTAAGTTTAACATAATTATAAATACTGTTTGAAAAATTACAAATATTCTTGACTTTTGTAATCGTCTAACAAATAATTCATTTTTATGGGTAAACGGGCCAAAATAGCTTTATACATTTTATTTAATTTTTTGAATTTTTTTGGACTACAATGCGCAGGAAGAGGTTTTTAAAATTTTTTACATAAAAAAGTTAATAATGTAATTTGATTCGATTAATTTTTTAAAATTTAGCTATAAAGTTAAGGATAAATGATCAATTTTAGACTTTTAATTAAAAATTATAAATTTTATGGATATATTTGTAAATTTTTAAATAATAATAATTATTTATAATTATCTCAAATTTTCGGGAATATTGCCGAAATTTACCTAATCAGATTAATAGGTGTTCTTTTAGGTTTACACAAACTAAACCTCGCGTCTGTCTCTCTCTTCTCTCTCTCTCTCTCTCTCGTCTCTCGTGCAGGCGCAACACCATCAGAGAGAAGCTCAAGAAAATCAACAAACCAGAGGTACGAAGACGAAAAATTTTAAGTGATTTGTTTGTAATCAGTTCTAATTTTAGAAGTTGAAACTGCTTTGTCGGTTAATATGGTGGCCTTTATTGTCGAATTTTAGCTGAAACTGCTGATGAATTAGATGGTTGGAGGTCTAATATCATGAGATTATATTCTCATTCTTTTCTTTGGGAAAGTACGTATTTTTGGCGTTTCTTGTTTAAGTTTGTGTGGGAAGACCCATTTTAATTTGTTTTTATGTATGTGCCAATGTTCGGAATTTTCAAATTCGGACTGGTCGGTTACCATTTATGTTTGGGTATCGCAACTGCAAATTTGGATATTTTTAATGTTTTTTTATGCTATTTCCGAGCAGGCACCTCAACATGGTTTTGTAAATGAAGCTTTGTTGGTTTTTAGGTTGTTGGATTCCTGCTCAATTTTAGAGTAATATGTTAAATAAATTTCAGTTGAAGTTTCTGAAGAAAAGAAAAAGGAGAAGAGATTATGAATTACTGATCATATTGCTGAGGCTGGGAAACTTAGCCGTACTGTAATTCAATGCTGGTCATTTTAAATTCGAACGAATTATGGATATATGTCCGGAGGTACTAACTGAAAGTAGGAAGTATTTGTGTTATGTCCTTGCATTGTTTTTCACTTGTATTTGCCAATGGACAGTGCAAAGATGGTTATGTCCGAGGAGGAAATTACGCGGCTTCACAGAATTCGGAAGACGGTGATGCAGATGCTGAAGGATAGAGGTTACATGGTGGGTGCATTTGAGATTGACATGCCGAAGCATCAGTTCCTTCAGAAGTATGGTGAGAATATGAAGAGAGAGGACCTTGTTATTCATAAAGGCATGGGCGGTAACAGCTCTGATCAGGTTCTTTTCGTGAAACTCTTGATGTTGTCTATAGTTCATATCCGTGAGAATTTTGATACTGTTTTTTGTGGTTAGTATTATACTGCACTAAACCAGAAATGCTTAGTGAAATGATGCAACATAGACAAATAAGAACAATTCTCTAAAAGATGTTTCCCTGGGATTTAAGGAAACGTATTGGCTTTTTTTTTCTTTACTATTCTGTGGTTGGGAGAGGGTGAGTGGAGCAAAAGTGAGAGAGGGGAAATATTAGCATAGAGGTAGAACATGCTAAGGCTTCAGCGTCTGAAGCTGAATCTTTTTCACCGTATTTGCTTAATCTTAGATGGGCAGTAAGTAAGTCCGATCTCAATAGCGGCGTCATTTGAAAGAAAGAGCTCATGTATGTGCAAGTTGATTTTCCCATTCAATAAACGATTGTTTAATGCATCTCTTTTTAATGAAAAAGCGGCCTCTTTCTCTGGAATACGCCTTAATAGCCTGCAATACAACTGTTCCTTGTTGAAGTTCTATGAGTTGTGTTAATTGGTTTGTTTGATCATATGTATTTATGATGTCATCTTCGTTATAGTTTTTCAAGATTGTCGAAAATGCTTTTCTCCAACATATTTATCGGTTGTCTTTGTTTGTCTGTTGATAAACAGATATATGTATTCTTTCCTGAGGAACAGAAGGTGGGTGTTAAGACCATGAAAACTTATACCAATCGCATGAAAGAAGAGGGCGTTCATCGGGCAATCTTAGTGGTCCAGCAGAATTTAACTCCATTTGCTCGAACCTGCATTAGTGAAATATCTACTAAATTCCACTTGGAAGTTTTCCAGGTGCTGTTGAGGATCTCATGTCATTACGTTTCATATTTTTTTCTCAGATACATGTTGAGGACTTTATGCCATTCATTTTTCAATGTGACTGAAATTAGTGTTTGCAATTCATCGTTTGATTTATGAGAGGATTTGAATGATACTGATGGCTACTCACTGCTACAGGAGGCTGAGTTGTTAGTCAACATAAAAGAACATGTTCTTGTTCCCCAGCATCAGGTGCTTACTCCTGAAGAAAAGAAGACTTTGCTGGAAAGATACACTGTGAAAGAAACACAGGTTAGTTAATGATAAATATCATGGATTTAAGTCATTGTTACGGCATAGAATGTGTTAGTTATACTACATTGAGATGTAACACCCTATTGCACCATCAAGATTTAAGCGATTGTTATAAAATTGGGAATTTGCAGTTGTATCTACTACACTCTTATCCTGCTGCACGAGTAATTTGACACTGAAACTGCATTAGGGGCTAATTTATTATTCGCTTTCTTGTGTCTTTATTGCTTGATCAGCCCGGCGTCGTCCCCTCTTCTTTGTTTATTAGTTATTGATTTGGCTTAAGCTCAATTGTCTAGTGCCACTACCATGAGCAATTTTGTGATCTTTAGTTCTGAAGATTGCAGTATTAGAAACAATTTGGAATTAGAAATGAGTAAAAGCTTGATTCTTTTGCATTAATTGAATGATTTAAATTGTGTTATCATCACTCCAACCATTTTGGTGCTGTTCTATTAGTGACCCTATATCAATTATATCAACAGGACCTAAATTTTGAATACTCACATTATCAGGCCATATGCATACGTACAATATGAGTTCAGAACTTAGTATTTCTCGTGATTATCATCGTAATGCTTTTCGCAAATACTCACATTATTCTTAATGCTTTTGTTGGCAGCTTCCCCGTATCCAGATAACCGACCCGATCGCAAGATACTATGGACTAAAGCGTGGACAAGTCGTAAAAATTATCCGACCAAGTGAGACTGCTGGACGCTATGTCACTTACCGATACGTGGTTTAAACTTTTAAGCTCTGTATGTCGTTAGACAAAAAGTTTTAGAGATGTGAGGAATAGGTAAGAAACACTCGGATGCCTGAAAAACTAGGTAACTGTATCTTGTGAAATGATTGGATGCCATACACTTCTTAGCGATTTTCTCATGAGTGTTAATGTATTGCCACATTAATCTGCTTCTGTACCCTGTCTGTCTCTGCATTTCACTTCTGCAGTTTTACTTGTGTGGTGATCTTTGTATCAAGTATTTGAGCACTCTGTTTTCCAGCTTCAATTGTTCGCCATAACCTGAATACACCCCGGTAGATGCCAAAAACCGACTAGCACGGCCAAATCCAACGACCTGTTGTTTTTCCATATATCATATACTTTAATGTCAAAAGTCGATGGGGCGAATAAACGGGGGTTGGGTGCATCGTCTAGCTATACGGTGCTCTCTCTCTCTTCTTGTCAACATAATTATAACAAACCAGAAATTGATGGTAGGTTAGGCAAGAAGAGGCAAAGGCATCAGAGCAGGAGCACATGCAGTAGTGAAGCACCTATGATGTCTTAGCATAGTGATTAAGGTTGAGACTGAAGTCCCATGAACAAGTTTAAGGTTATGGATTTGAGTCTACCGGACGTATAGGTATTTGTATATTGTTTTTAATCATATCGATGTATCGATTGAATCGAGAATTATTATAATTCGTGTGCTATTCTGAGTCATACGATGTATTGATTGAATCGACGAAATGCTAAAGAAAATGTAGTAGTTGAAGCATAATGTCATCTGATCTGGTTTAGTAACAGTGATCTGTGAGGGAAAAGGATCATAACTGAGTTGGATTTCCATCATGGGCTCTAAGTGATAACAAAAAGTGGCCGTATATCATGATTTCTGTGCAATGCTTTATGCACTAGTGCAAATTTTTAGCTATTTTTCTTATGATTGATTATTTTTATACATGCAGTTTTTGTTATAAAATAATACAGATTTCTGGTTTGTGATGCAGTTTTTATATTGGTCTCATTTTAGGTGTAGAGTATTTAAGTATTTAGCCATTAATTGAGAGGTGGCAAATGACTCCATCACCTACATTGCATAGTCCACTCCACTTAATTGCAACTGCAATTTGCAAAAAAAAAAAAAAATTATTTTTTTTTTTTTTTTTTTTTAACGTACAATGGTGGTTGGGGTCGGACAAACTGAGTTTGAACCCAAAACCCTCTTCTTTAAAAAGTAGAGTGATGTCAATTCAATCAATTGGTTAATGTCAACTGCAATTTACAAATTAATTACTCCTCAGAAATTATCCAAAATACTTAAATCTGAGAGAAAATAAACCACATTAGCCTAGTAGTTAGGACCGTAAAGGATTTGAGGAGTCGGACACATTATTGTTCAAGTTTGTTTGAATTAATATTGAGCTTTAAAAAACTGCATTTGAATTTGGTTTGATTATTGCTCTGACTGAGTTGAAATGAGCTTTAATTGGTTCGAACATGAGTCCAACTCGAGTACTAGATATTTTAAAGTATATTTTATTAGTTTTGCGTTAATTGAACCGGGCCCAACACTATAAGAAAATAGCTTAATAACAACGAAAAAATTTGTTGCTGAAATCAGCGTCGAGCTAATTAGCAAGTAAAATTCTCGTTGCTAATAATATATATTTTAAACAACTCGTTGCTAAATTTATTAGCAAGTAAATTTTCGTCGCTAAATTCATTAGGAGGTAAATTTTCTGTATTAAATAATGCATTAGCAACGAAAATTTTACTTGTTAATTAGTTCAACGTTTTTTTCGTTGCTATTGAGCATTTTTCCTGTAGTGCAAGTTGAGTTCGAGAGCTTATCGAACAAATTTTTTTTGTTCAAGTTTAACAAATCGAATTCAAATGAATTTTTATCGATCAATTTCAAAAAACATCGAGTAGTTTGATTTAGTTTTCCATCCCACTATTAAGTTGTAGATTTTTCAATCCATCTTCACAGAGTATGGATTATCAATATCTCTGAGTTATCCTTAATCAAATCAGTGACAATTTTCTGAACTAAACATGAAAACTTCAACTCTTATTTGTGAATGATTTTTCATCTGAAAACAACTACCAATGAAGTGGTAATAACTGGATTTGAAGCAACTTCGTAATTTGGAGTAATTAAGATTATCTGAGTGTTATTGTAAGAATGATCAATTGTCTGCACTAATGGAAGATTTAGATAAGAAAATTAGGTGTACTGAAAATACCACTAACCCACATGGGGCAGCACTGATTTCTTTTCGGCTGTAAGAATGTATGCATCTTCAGATCCTTACACATGCAAATTGGCTTACAATTTTGTCAATGTTTGAGGGAAATCGAGTTATAATTATAACTTGTTCATATGTCAATGGTGGCAGACAGCAGAAGCACACTAGTAAGAGCAAATTTGGGGGTGCATGTGCTTGTGAACTGGACCACTTTGTGGGGGCAAAAGCACCTCTTTCTTTAGTTGATCTCCAATCTTCACAGTGCATGGACGCGCTTTTTGCATCTATAAATACATATCGACCCATGCAGTGTCATTCATCCTTGTGGGATTCATTTCCATTCAGAATGACTGCAGGCAGAGTTTTTAGCGTAGTTTTCTTTGTGTTGTTGGGTGTAGCCATATGTTCGGCAGCTAGGACTCTTCTGGACGCTACTACCTACTATCCTCATGGTTATGGTGGTAATGCTGGTGGCGGAGGATATGGTGGTGGTGGAGGTGCTGGGGGAGGTTCTGGAGGGGCTGTGGTTGAGCATGGGTATGCAAGTGGTGGAGGGAGTGGTGTAGGAGGTGGGTCTGGGTATGGTGGTGGTGGCGGAGAGCATGGTGGTGGAGGTGGTGGTGGCGGTGGTGGTAATGGTGGTGGTGGTGGAGGTGGTTATGCTGCTGGTGGCGAGCATGGTGTTGGGTATGGAAGTGGGGGTGGTGAAGGAGGCGGTGCTGGATATGGTGGTGGTGGTGGTGTACATGGAGGTGGTGGAGGCGGTGGTGGTGGTGGAGGTGGTGGTGCGGGAGGTGGAGGAGGTGGTGGTGGTGCCGAGGGGGCACATGCTGGTGGATATGGTGGAGGGGAAGGAGGAGGTAGTGGAGGTGGTTATGCTGCCGATGGAGGATATGGAGGTGGAGGAGGCCATGGTGGTGGTGGTGGAGCTGGGTCTGCTGGAGGAGCGGGAGCTGGTGGATATGGTAGTGGTGGAGGTATTGGCGGGGGCGGCGGTGGAGGAGCCCATGGTGGAGGTTCTGGTGGTGGCGAAGGAGGTGGGGCTGGTGGTGGTGGTGCCTACGCTGGTGGGGCTGGATCAGCTGGAGGTGAAGGATATGGTAGTGGTGGAGGTGCCGGTGGTGGTGCAGGAGGAGCACACGGTGGAGGTTATGGAGGTGGCGAAGGAGGCGGTGCCGGTGGTGGTGGTGGCTACGCTGGTGGTGCTGGTGCTATTGGAGGTGGTGGTGGTCATGGTAGTGGTGGAGGTGGAGATGGTGGTGCAGGAGGAGCACATGGCGGAGGATATGGAGGTGGTGAAGGAGGTGGTGCTGGTGGTGGTGGTGGCTATGCTGGTGGGGCTGGGGCTATTGCAGGAGGTGGTGGACATGGTAGTGGGGGAGGTGCTGGTGGCGGTGGTGGTGGAGTCGCTGGTGGAGGTTATGGCGGTGGTGAAGGAGGTGGTGCTGGTGGTGGCGGCGGCTATGCCGGTGGTGGACATGCTGGTGGGTATGGTGGAGGCTCCGGTGGCGGCGCAGGTGGAGGTCATGGTGGCTATGCTCCCTAGAAACACTGTTGGCGTGTCACCGTTAAGTTATCTAAAGATGGATGATTGTTCTCGCAACGAGAATAATATAAATTATGTTGGTTGTGAATGTGTGACTAAAAGCACTTGAAATAGTGCATGGAAAGTGTATTAATGTCCTGACAACTTATAATAATATCATGATTATCTTAATTATCATGTGAAAGTCACTAGTTCGTAGATTAATTGCACGTTGCATGAATGCATAGCCACTTGGCCATAAGTGTTGAAGGAAAAAGAATGTAAAACTTCAAATAAACGAATTCCAATATGTTCTAAAACTTGAAATGTATACATATCAAAAGGCTTGTGAAATTGACACTTGAAAAATCATCAAGTACACTCGTTCAATATACTAGTAATTTCTTCTGTATTTGAATTGAGTTAAACAAGATTTGGTGACTTGGATTAGTCATAAAAGTTTACAATACAAAAACACCTTGATATTAAAAGTTGTCAAATTTATACACAGGGGTTTAATACAATTTATCTTTATGTGATATTGCTCTAATTAAAAAATATAAGGAGGTAAATTGCTCAATTTTAAAGAACACATAGAAGTAAATTGCTTTTTTTTTTTTTTTTTTTCATAAGGTGTAATTTGATAATTTGCAATATTACAAGAGGATTGCTTGCAGTTTTCCCTTATACATAGTATCTTTAATTTTTTAGAAATGAAAAGAAATCTACTGGTATCCTCTTATAATTCGTTCGGTCGATTAACAATTTTCTATAGGTGTCCAGAACTCCACTACTTTAATTTTTTATTTACTAATTATCATTACACGTAGATCCCGTGAACATATAAAAAAGCACTATATTGTGAGATGAAGAAATTTGTGAAAAAGAACAATCGTGGTGTGAAAAAATAAGACAGAAAAAAGTTCCTGATAAAATAATGTAGAGTCAAGTGAAAAAAACGTGGGGTAGAGGGTTGAGAAGAAAAAAAAAAAGAAATTATATTTGTGAAGTTATTAAAAGATATTGAAATTACTCGTATGGCCATTATTTTTTAAAGAAATATAATGAATCAAAGGGTAAATTAGGGGATTCAAAAATTGGTATGAGAAAAGGGTTTTATTTTATAATAGTACTAGCTGTCGTGGTACGTTATTTCTATATTTATATAATAAATAATATTTCACGATTTAAAATATATTTTAAATAAGAACAAAATATATTAAGTGAACAGTTACGTTAATTTAAAACTTGAAAAGTTAGAAAAGTTAATTATTTTTCACTTGAAGGGCATTTTTGAAATCACTAAAATTAGTGTAGCTGTGTCAAACCACCACTTTGGTGTCTATAATATATCTTTTCTTTGTAATAATACTAGCACGCCGTTCCTGCGTGCATATAATAAATAATCTTTTACGCTTTAAAATATATTATAAATAAGAAAAAAATATATAAACTAACACATCATATTAAAAAAAGAAGAAAATAAAGAAAAAATTAATTTATCAATTAATATAGAATTTGAAAAGTTGAATAAAGTAGTTATCATATCCGTTGAGGGTTATTTTTGACATTATAAAAAAGTGGTGTGGCGGTGTCATTAATCACCATTTGTGAGTAAAAAATGGGTTTCTTTTATACTAGTCGTCGTGGCACGTCGTCCCTACGTGCATATAGAATAATATTATACGCTTTAAAATTTTTGTAAATATGAAATATATATAAATCAATACATTACGTTTAAAAAAAAGAAATAAATAAAAGAAAAGAAAATTACCCTAAGGGTATTATGGGCATAATTATAATTTGGTGGCCATCCCTGCGTGCATACAAAATATATTATTATTATAAATAAGAGCAAAATATAAACCATTACATCACATTAAAGAAATAAAAAAAAATTATCAATTAGTGAAACTTTGGAAGTTAGATAAGTTGGTTATACTATCGGTTGAAGGGCATTTTTGGCCTCATAAAAAATGGTGCAACGGTGTAATTAATCGCCGTTTGTGAGTGTGGAGGGATTTTCTTTATATAATAGTATAGATATAGATATAGATACTAAGTATAGATTAGCGTTCGTGGCACGCAATAAATAATCTTTCACGCTTTAAAATATATATAACCAATACGTTACATTAAAAAGTAGAAAGAAAGAAAGAAAAAAAATTTAATTTATCAGGTAATATAATTTTGGAAAGTTGAATAAATTAGTCATCTTGTCAATTCAAGGGCATTTTTGGCATAAAAAAAAATTGGCACGACAGTGTCATTAACTACCATTTGTGAATGTGAAAGGCCTTTTGTTTTTACTAGTTGACGTAGCACGGCGTCCCTGCGTGCATATAATAAATAATATATCACGTTTTAGAATATACTATAAATAAGAATATATATATATATATATATATAAACTAACACACCACATTTTAAAAAAATAAAAAAAAGACAGAAAAAAAAGAAAAGGAATCAACTTAGGGGTATTATTAGCATAACAAAAAATTAGTATCGCAATATAAATAATTGCTTTTTGTGAGTAAAAATCGAATTTTCTTTTTATATTAGTATAGATAGATGAATAGATATTTTCCTTCTTTTTCTCTTTCTTTCTCCATTTCAATTATAATTAAAATAAACCCGTAAAATAAGAAAAAATCTTACAACCAAAAAGTGAGGCATCCAATATTTTGTAATTATCTATTTAAGAAATACCACTATCTATATATATAGAAATAGTCTTTTTTTGTGTGTGTGTGTGACGCGCCTTTCTTCACTTCACTAAAATTAAGTACCTAATTGTAATTTTCAATTTCCTTGGGGCCGAGATCTGCAAATTTCCAAACATACGAGGCTCAAATTGCAAACAAACCCCCAAAATTGGAATTTCAACTCTCTCCCGAGGCAATACACCAAATTCTCAGAACCAGTACCATGCTTCCACGTCACAGTGCGCTTACCAAAAATGCTTTCTCATTTGCCAGGCGTATTGGACCCAAATCACGGGCCACGGCCCAAAAGTCGCATCCTTCGTATTAACGACGAGTTCACTTTACACGCTACTTCCATTTAAATTCCCCAATCCGCAATACCCCACACGAACGCTTCTTACAGCTTTCTCTCTCTTAATAATTTTTCTCTCCTCTGTCTTAAAAACGAACCGCCCAGCCCTCCAAGAAACGCGACTCTCTCTCTCTCTTGAAAGCGAAAAAAAATCCAAAACGGATCCAAACAACGAAAACTGACCGAAAATAATTAAAAAATAGCCCCAAATTTGTTTTACCCCCAAAACCGGAAAAAAGGAACCCTAACCCTAGCCGCACACCGCACAAGAAACAGACACGTATAATCGCTTCTTCTCGTTCGTCTTCTCTCTCTCTCTCTCTCTCTCTCTTTCTCTATCTACTTTCCGCTTCTCTTTTGCGTGAATCCGTAGAGCAGGATTTGAATCTGATTAGGTTTTTGGGGATTGATAGTATTTTAGGGTTTGGTGTTGAGGAAATGGGATGCTCGAAGGCTGGTGGTGGAGGAATTGGTTGGTGGACGCGATGACCGGTGGAGGCAGATGCCAGAGGCGGAGGAAATCCATGGCCGGTGGTGGTAGGGGCACCGCCGAAGCGAAGAAATTTGATAGTAATTGCAATAGCCCTAATTTGAACCTAGAAATTACAGAAAAGCCCTCGGGGTTCCCGAATATTACGAAACTACCCCCGACTTCTACTGTTGAGTTTGACTTGTATACTCAAGCTCGTAAGGTGCTCTCATTTCGTTCCCCCTTCGATTCCGAGGACTCGCAGGCGCCTCAGGCATTTCTTTCCGGTGCGAACACGTTGCCTAGTGGGGTGTCACAGTTGTTAACTAGGCATTCAGATAGTAGGAAACGGCACAAGAAGTTGCATTCAGGGTCGGAGAATAAGTCTTCAACTCCAGGTCGACCAAGGGGGAGCAGCTTTTGGGTTGAGACTGAGGAGTATTTTCGAGAACTGACTGTTGAGGACATCGAGAGCCTTGACAGGGTTTCAAGAGTTGGGTTGTCCAGTAATGAGAAGTGGTTTTTGATTCCATCATTGGATAATGAGGACAATGATCGTTATGGCACGTTTAATAGGATGCTTGCAAGTGCTTGTGAGAAGGATATCATGAACTTTGAAAATGGTGTTGAGCTGAATAGCAATGGGAAGCTCAAGTTTAATGAAATAATTGTGCAAGATGAGAATGGGCCTCATTCCATGGATATTGACGGCGATGTGGTAGAAACAGAGGAGTACAGTATTAAAGAAGAAAGTAATGAAGAAAAGATTCAGACTACTGAGAAAGAATCTACTTCTTTTAGTGGTGTAGAATGGCTTTTAGGATCCAGAAGTAAGATTTATTTGGCATCAGAGCGGCCTTCAAAGAAACGGAAGCTTTTGGGGAGGGATGCAGGGTTGGAGAAGCTCCTTGTGGCACGTGCAGTTGAAGGCTCAGACTCTGTCTGTCATTATTGTAGTTTTGGTGATACGGGTGACCCCTTGAATTGCTTGATTAAATGTAGTTCTTGTGGGATGGTAGTGCATCAGAGGTGTTATGGAGTTCAAGAAGATGTAGATAGTTCTTGGTTGTGTTCATGGTGTAAATGGAAAAATGTTGTGGATTTGAGCACTGAGACACCATGTTTGCTTTGTCCAAGGCAAGGTGGTGCTCTGAAGCCTGTCAGGAAAAGGGGATATGGGAGTGAGAATGAGGGGTCAAAGGTGGAGTTTGCTCATTTATTTTGTTGCCAGTGGATGCCTGAGGTTTATCTGGAGAACACCAGAACAATGGAGCCAATCATGAATGTGGATGAGTTGAAGGACACAAGAAGGAAGTTGATTTGTTATTTGTGCAAGGTTAAGTCTGGTGCCTGTCTCCGTTGCAGTAATGGTACGTATTGTGCTTTCTTATGTTACAGTCCCCTACATTTCTTTGTTGGATGGCAAGGCAGAAGAATGTTGTCTTATTTGGAGTATATGGCTTGTCGATACGTTCTTATATTGGACTATGGGACTGAATAGTGCTGGTGTTAACCGTTTCTTGTTAATTAAACGATGTAGTTTGTCCATCTGGGAAAGTGGTTTTATGTTTCAAACATTTTTGTATGATATAACTGTATGAGAAATTGTAACATGATCAATTTTCTGTTCCCCCTGTCCTTCAAATGTAAATGTATGCAATGTTGACATTGACATGAGTAAATTTCAAGGATTACATGGTCTATTCAAGTTCATAATTCTGTTAGTACTATTTTCTTTTCTTTTGTTCCTTTTTTTTTCCAGAGGGAAGGGGGCTGGGGTGGGGTGACAAAGGACCAATATAGATAGTTAAATGTTGGTGCTACCACTAATTTTTAGTATACTTATATCTTAAATTTTCTTTTTTAGTAATATCACAAACAACCTTTTCAATGGATGTGAGCTTTCTAGATACAGAAGGTTCGATTACTTTGTTTAGTCTTTTGTCAGCCCCATTAGTTGGGTTGTTAAATTAGGGCGTTGGGGTTGTTCTCTAATCTTTTTTGTTCAGCTTCATTTTTGGTGTTTACAACAAAGGGGACTTTTCAATAATATCTGGCTGCCTTCATAACTCCGTTAATTGTCGAAGAAACTGTAAACAAACGGTTTAAAGAGAATAAAGAATAGGCTTTTCCGTTTCCATCACGGTCAGGAGCCATTTGTGCAGTTATTGTTGGCAAAGCAATTTATTACTATTAGCTCTTAATCCCGTGTACATGCCTATGTACACCCACATGCACAACGCACACCATCTTTTCTCATCGTATTTAGTTGGTAAAAAGGATCTGGAATAGTACATGACTTCAAGCTACTGACTGATGGCTCAGAATAGGTATATTTTTCTGGACATTCTTCTCTTATATAGTTTTCTTTTAGTTCTGGAAATTAAAAGAGATAACTTTTGCATGATGAAGTGTGAATATTCATTTCTGAGACAAGATTTTCCTCTTGGGGTCATGTATGTTCTGGATTTTGTGCGTCATGTTTTCTGGCCTCGTTGAACAGTTGTGTGCTGTGTCATCTCATATTCCATTCACATTGTAAGCATCTGGATGCAATTTTTATCAGTCTACATCAATTTTCTTGTTAGGCAGAATATCATAAGTGCGATCTAATTTAGTTGATAATATTGAACTTATGAGAGCAGGAATTAGAAGTACATAGATCTCTGCAAAAACTGTGAGATGTCACTCTAATTAAGAAGAGGGGTGTCTAATCTGTCCTAAAGATAACAATTCTAGGTTGACAGGCTAAGTTAATTCTTCGAGGTACCTTTTTCTTGAGGTTTCTTGGCTTTGAGCATCATTTCTTTCTGGGATTCAGTCCATATCATGAAGGGTAACTAATTGTAGTGATACTAAGTGGGACTTGTATTTAAATTCCTGTTGTCATAGGCCTATCTTTCTCATGTTAACCGAATATAATTGAATGTGGAGTATATACTGGTGTAGGTTTTCTAAAGTCCTCTTAACTCTAAGAACTTAATGTTTTGTCATGGTTCTGGAGATACTTAATTTTAGTCTTCGAATAGGCTACTGTTGGTGGGTGTCAATGATTGCTTGAAATTGTCTTATATGTCTTTAAAAACTCATTTTTATGTAAGCATAGTCTGGACTCGTTTATGCTAGTTGGAGACAGTTCTTTCCTTATTTTGGGATTAACAGAATTTGAGGAAAGGAGAGCATCCTGTTATGTTAGATATGGATCACGCTTATTTATTTTATAATTTTCATCGCGTGTTTTTTTATTTCTTTCTCTGTGCTGTGGTGATGTTTGGCGCTGATTAAGTACTCATTGGATGTTTATCAGGATCTTGTAGAACTTCATTCCATCCTATTTGTGCGAGGGAGGCGAGACACAGAATGGAGATATGGGGAAAACTTGGATCTGATGAGGTGTTCTCTCTTTGGCAATTTAATAAATGATGAAAC
Organism: Sesamum alatum; assembly: GCA_034509735.1. NCBI lineage: Eukaryota > Viridiplantae > Streptophyta > Magnoliopsida > Lamiales > Pedaliaceae > Sesamum > Sesamum alatum. Next base: position 4,642,556 of record JACGWO010000012.1, on the reverse strand, counting down.
TGACAGTTACTACTATTGTTGTAAACTTTAGTGGTTATATAGATAATCTAAATGTGGATTCTCCTGTCAATCTTTGGCACAGTATTTTTCTTGTTGCAGAAGTTATTGCTTTTCCAGACTCCTGCTGTGATCTTTTAGTTTCTTCATTTATGTTTCTAATCTTTATCATATCTAGGTTGAATTACGTGCTTTTTGCTCTAAACATTCAGAAGTCCAGTGTGATAGTGGCAGTCAAGATACTGGAGATACTTCCTTGCCAGGTAATTCTGTTTCCCATGTTAGTTGGCATTACGAGATGGCATTAACCGTAAGTGAATCTCACAAGTTGGGAATTGGCGAAAGAAATGGTTTTAAGTTGGTCATTCACATTGAAACAGCTGGCCTGGATCCGAGCAAGCTGAATGATGTTGTGTTAGACGGAGAGGTCTTGCCAGACAACAGACAAAGTTCTGAGTCTCATCAAGAAAATGGAGATGCGCTACATCCTGCTGCTAAGTACTCAACAAATAGGAATGACAAAGAAGATGTCAATGCCTATGCTCTGAATTTTACTATGATACTGAAGAAGGTATTGCAAGATCATATAGTATGGCGGAAGATTCTTCTTCTGGTCAGTTGGTAACCTTCTTTTTTTTGCAGTTGATTGATCTAGGGAAAGTCAATGCTAAAGATGTGGCCTCAGAGATTGGTGTTTCGCCAGATTCATTGAACGCAGTACTCGATGTAATAATTCAGCTCTGGTGACTCTGCCCTTTTTCCCCCCTTAATTCTTCTGCCTTTAGTGGATAACTTGAAAATGCAAGCTGAATGCTAGTAGATGATTACTGATTGAATGATGTCGGCTCAGAATTTACTTTTCTGGATTAATCTGTTTATGGCGAACTACTTCTATTATTGTTTATTCTGCTTGCTTACTTTCTCTTTATCCTATTTGTCTATGTGCAGGATAATCACATGGTTCCTGAATTACAGTGCAAACTACTCAGATGGTTGAAAAACCATGCTCATATTGGCAACTTACAAAAGACACTGAAAGTAAAGATTAGATCACTTGTAGCACCCAAACCTGTGGCCGATGCTGCCTTAGGGGTCGGTACTGTTTCAATAGAGGAGTCTAGTATTTCTGATGCTGTTCCAATTAAATCTGTTCCACCTCGAAGAAGAACCAAAAGCAGCATAAGGACTGTGAAAGATGACAAGTCATGCTCCTTTGTGGACAAGACTAATGATGATACAGCAGAAGGCGACATTGACTCATGTCTTCTTGTGGGGGAAGATCCAAATGGTACACTAAGAGAGTCTTTGGCTGATGAAAGCAAGAAGGTATCATTGTCATTTGTTGATGCTGCTTTATGCTGGAAGTTTTTAACTAAAAGTGAAGTGCTATATTGTGCATAATCATCATGATGTGTTGTAGATGTCAGATGGATTCTGACACATTTTTGCATCTGCTGCTGCACATTATTAATGTTTATGTGAATGTTTGAGTCAACCATGATATTTCCTCTTAGAATTAATGTTAGTATGCCAGTGGATCGATTATCATAAATCTGTACAGCTTGATGTGAATGGCTCCATTCATGCAATTTATCTTAGTGGTTGCAAACCTGGAATCTTCATAGGCTGATATCCCCACTGTTCATTCTAAAAGAAGAGTACTAACTTGCATTTGTGGTCATGCAGATTGCTTTCTTTGAATAGGTTTATAGTGCTTTTAGTATTTGAAACTCAGGAAGAACGGATATTGCTTTGAGAACAAAACTTGTCTATTTTATTGCTAAATTGAGCCTGTACATTTACTAGTTGCTCCTTGAAGAACTCTATTTTATAAGAAAAAGAATACTTCACTTTATTTTTGAACATGCCCTATTATGTTGGTAGTATAAAAAACTGTTAGGTTATACAACCACTCGCGGGGTTCCCTTTTACCTCTAAATGTGCATGCTGTTCCATTATAAAATCAGCAATTGCCAGTATCTTCATGATTTGTATCTTCTGAAATTTGAATTATAGTTTTCAATTGTATTCATGGGCAGTGTGATGAACTAAGGTGATTTTTCGACTGAACTCTTATGTTGCTTTGTGTAACAGTGTATCCCATTAAATGGATTTTTTAACAATCCTAATATGAAGACACCTATATTTCCACTGATTATTATTTCCGGTGATTTGCCATGGGCATTAGTTAAAATGACAGAACTTTTACTTTATCCTTTCGATTGTGCAGATTTTGGTTGATCCTGAGCAGCATCAAGATGATTCGCCAAAGGATTCTATTCGAATCGAAGGTAGGCAGGCTGATCACGTGTTTAATGAATCTTAGTTAGGAGTTTTTTAACATGCTGAGCACTTTTTTAGAAGGCTATATGTACTTATTCAATAAGGATCTAGATTTCCCACCTTAATTCAAGGAGGTTATGGATGTGCAAAATATAATACATAAATGGTGCATGAAAAATTTAGAATTTAATTTTTGACTATTATATTTTAGATGGAGTTTCAAGCCCATGGTTGTAATGTCACTGATTCTTTTATTTCTTTCTTTCTTTTATCTTAAATGCTTGTGTCGATGGTCCGGATGTTTGTTCCACATGGTCACTTCTGTCAGGGCCATATCTAGCTTCTAACTTAACTGCATGTTCTTTCGGAAACATGAAAATGTTATTTTCAATTTCCTTTGTATCCGTGTTTCACTGGAGTTGGCAGTGAACTGTGATGATGAGAGTGTTAAAAGTGCTTGCATTGTTTGTATGGGAGTGTTCCAAGTGCTTACATTGTTTGTGATGAGAGTATTCCAAGTGCTTGCGTTGTTTGCAATGACAGATGAGCTGAGAGCTTTAGCACAGAGTCTCTGTGAAGATGGTCCAGAGGGGGAGACTAAACAATCTCGGCAGATGACTAATTGTTCACTTATGTTAACGTAAGCTTTTATTCTACCCTCTATTCTTCCCCTTTATGTTAGATTGTTCTGTGGAAAAATGTTTTTCCTTGGATTGCTGACGCATTTCTGCATTTTGTTTTGTAGTAATGGGGAAGCCAACCATGCTTCATATGTACATCCCTTTATCTACAGCAAAATGATGCAGACCAGAAGTAACATGCTTGATAGAACTCCATTTTACCAGTCTGGAGGTATGTTCCTGTTTGTTCCTCTTGTTGTTTCTGTATTACGTTCAGGTTGTAAATAATGTGATTTGCAGTTCCGAGGGATCAGGAAGCTTCACAGTTAGAAGCATCTTCCAGTTCAGGCCTCTGTTGTAGTAACCACAGTGCGCAAGCAACTTCTGATGGCTGGACTTCTGGATGCAATGGAGTGAATCTTGATCAATTGGTCAAGGCAACAAATCTGGATATGCTAAAACTGTCTCCTGCAGATGATGTGGAAGGAGAGCTTATATATTATCAAACAAGACTCCTTTGCAATGCTGCTGCTAGAAAACGCATAAGTGGTCTCTACCCTGTCTTGTTTGCATGTCTTCTGTTTTTGCTGATTTCTTGCTTTTCAATTTAGGTATATGCGTACACGTGTGGTTGGATTTAAGTTGTATCTCTTTAAGATGTATTGAGTAATTTTTCCCGCTTTTAATCTTTGGCCAGATGATTTGATTTCAAAGGTTGTAAGGAGTCTTCCTCAGGAGATAGACGCTGCAGGAAAACAAAAATGGGATGCTGTATTAGTTAGTCAATATAATCATGATCTTAGGGAAGCAAAAAAGCAGGGAAGGAAAGAGCGTCGGCATAAGGAAGCTCAAGCTGTGTTGGCTGCTGCAACTGCTGCAGCTGCAGCTTCCTCTAGGATATCATCAATTCGGAAAGATGCTGTTGAAGAATCTTCACAACAGGAGGTTATATTCTGAATTCCTTGATTATAGGTTTTTTCTCTTTTTCCTTTTGGTTACGAACGTATTGTTTATTTATATATTTTTTTCCCTTCAGGATCGTGCAAAGATTAATGTGTCTGACATGAGGCCCTACTCTCAGCTGAATCGTCGTGTGAAAGAAACTATTTCTAGGTCTACTACTGCAAGGTCCTCATTTGATACAAACTCTGATTCTGCCCAGTTAGCTTCGGACTTCTCCAAAGACCATCCTAGGACATGTGATGTATGCAGACGTTCTGAGACAGTTTTGAATCCCATTTTAGTCTGTACAAGTTGCAAGGTATTTTGCCCTTGCATACTAGTTTTTTTTTGGCTTGTTCTAAGTTCTGATTGTGAATTTCTGCATGCTTATTGGAATATCTGAATTCCATTGTTTCTTTTCCTTCTTTTTGGAACAGGTTGCAGTTCACTTGGATTGCTATCGTAGTGTTAAAAGCACCACTGGACCATGGCATTGTGAGTTGTGTGAAGACTTATTTTCTTCTCGAGGTTCTGGCGCTCTGGCAACAAATTCTTGGGAGAAACCTTACTTTGTTGCAGAATGTGGATTGTGCGGCGGTACTGCAGGCGCTTTTAGAAAGTCAATAGATGGTCAATGGATACATGCCTTATGTGCTGAAGTAAATAATTCTTTACCCCTTGTGCTCATTTGTCACTATCTGGAATTGTAGCCTTTCGATTCTCCTCAAAGTTCATGCATTTCATTTTGATCTCAATGTAGTGGGTGTTAGAGTCAACATACAGAAGGGGGCAAGTAAATCCTATTGAAGGAATGGTAAGTGCATTAATCTCTGTAGACCTTTTGTCCTCTTTTGGTCCTCGACTGCTCTTGTGATTTTTAATATGAACTCAGCCCTGTTACTTTCCAGGATTCGGTCTGCAGGGGAGTTGATACATGCACTGTATGCCGTCGCAAACAGGGTGTTTGTCTTAAGGTGAAGACCATGAGATTTGTGATTTACCCCACCTATTTGAAATTGAGATTTTCCTACAACGGTCCTGTTATTGTGCCTGTCTACAGTGTAGCTATGGTCACTGCCAGACCACATTTCATCCTACTTGTGCTAGGAGTGCTGGTTTCTACATGACTGTGAGGACTAATGGTGGCAAGTTGCATCACAAGGCTTACTGTGAAAAGCATAGCATAGAACAGAGAGCAAAGGTTTTATCTTCTTCATCTTTTCCTGTCACTTTATGCCTGATTGTTTGCTTGTAAGTTAACATTGACTTTGTGATTATGTAATACAGGCCGACACTCATAGGCATGGGATTGAAGAGTTTAAGAGTCTTAAGCAAGTCAGGGTAAGTGATCATGGCTATATTATCTGGGCTATGTGTTCTCGTTATTTTCATTTGAACTGTGAATTTAGGTGACCCTTTTTTTAATTGGGCCAGTGTAGAGGAAAATACATTATAACTGATGGTGTTTTGGTGTGAGTCATGATATATAAGTATGCAAGTCATTGAAATAGAAAGTTCGACTTGCATTCCCAACTCAGGTTACGAATATAAACTCTAATTCACTTGGTGTCTGGTTAGAAATATAATGTCTAATCTAAGTAGATGTGACTTGGCAAAATCATATGTTTTATTTATAATTCTTGGTTGATGCTAAGTTATATTTCTTGCAATTGTCCCTTGTGAATTTTATGTATGCTCTTTTTGACCGTGCTGATGGTTTGGTGATGCCACATTTGGAATTTCTCCTTTGAAAGGGCAATTAGTTTCTACTAGACCCTCAATTCCTTCAAAATAATGTTTCCTTTTAATTGCACTCCTTTGATTGAATCAGCATCAAGGGTATTTTGAGGTTATTCCCTGTTGCACATGTTTCATTTTTCATTGTCTTAATAATACAATGATTTGATGTTTCTTCTGGCTCTGATTCATATAGGTTGAATTGGAGAGATTACGTCTTCTATGTGAAAGAATTATCAAAAGGGAGAAATTGAAAGTAAGCTGACTACTGTGTGGAGATTCGTATTTACTTCAACCTTGATCAAATGTTCCCCGACCCTATACTCTTATTCCCGTATCTTTCTATTTCACTTTTCCTTTTTCTGTTTAGTTCACTGAAGCAAGTTTAGTGTTGCACTGTAATTTTCTTCTGCAAAGAGCTATTTGTTAGCAAGTTGGTTTTTCTACTAGTACAATCATTTAATTTTGCTTTTGTTTTGCAGCGTGAATTAGTCCTATGTTCGCATGACATTCTTGCTTCAAGCCGAGACTCTGTTCTTTCCGCTTTAGCTCGTCACCCCTTTTACCAACCTGAAGTTAGTTCTGAATCAGCTACGACCTCCATAAAAGGTTACACAGATGGCTACAAATCAGGCAGTGATATGGTGCAAAGATCAGATGACATAACAGTCGATAGTGCAGTTGCAGGTAAAAGGCGTGTTAAACTTCCCATGTCTGTGGAGAATGATCAAAAAACGGATGATAGTTCAACATCCCAAAACCTTTATACCCTAAAACCCATGGAGAGGGTATCATTTTCTGGGAAGCAAATTCCTCAGAGACTTTCTGCTGCATCACGGAATCTTTCGGATGATTTGGAAAAGCGAACAAAATTTAGGAAAGTAAGTGTTACGATCTGTTGATTACGGCTTAGATCTTTATTCTGTCACATTCATTTATTTAATTATGAAATTAATATATTCGCATTTTGACTCGCAATAATTGCTACAGCACACTGAAACTTTTGAGAAGGAACTTATAATGACATCAGACCAAGCATCTATGAAAAACCAGCGGCTACCTAAGGGATTTGTTTATGTCCCTGTTCGATGCCTTTCCAAGGACAAGGAGACTGTTCCAGATGCATGTTCCCGAGAACCAATGGAACGCAATGGGTAGAGGGGCTCATGATATGGAGTCGGCAACACCATCAAGTCCTGATGCAGAATGCACGTCGGCCTTTGGGACACTGATATTTTTCTCGTCGACGATGGCTGATTTAGTGCCAAAAAGGACTGTTTCCAGTTGGGAGGGATGATTGAAGTCTGGCATTATTGTTGTATAGGCATTGTCAAGAGTACACTGTACAGTGGAATGGGGGGGGGGGTTTTCCCGTTGCATGTATCTCCAGCGGCATAGTTTGGTTGGCCACCATGTAGCTTCTTTTTGTCTTTTCCCTTTTTTTCTTACCTTTTTCTTAATTAAATTTTATTCTCTGTTTTTTTTTTACTTTTCTCTTCCTGTTAGAAGGGAGCAGTGGAGATCTGCTGGTTGTATTTGTATAAAGCCAATCTGAAGGTATTGCCTGCTTATGGGCTTTGTAAAGTTGGTGTATATAGGAACCCAATTCAAGAATTAATGCAATTAGCGCACAGCAGTTTGATCAAATCCCTCCTAATCTATTTCTTGATTGCTGGCTGCTAAGGATTTGGATACTGACATCTCATTTTAGTTTGGAAATAATTTCAGCTGTTAATCCCTTGTGTCACTCACTTTTTCCTTTTTAGGCTGGAAAAAATAGCTTTTCACTTTGCACTTATGAAGTCTTTGGTCGCAAATGCATATAAATCTTGTTCTTCAACGGCCCCACAATGGTTGAGAACGTAATATTTTATAATAAGGATTAATTACTAATACACCCTTTTTGAAAATGTATAATCATACTTTTTCTTAAAGAAGTTTTGAAATTATATTTACACCCTCTTCAAAAATTCTCTATTTACACTTGACTCCATCCTTTAGAGTTTGGATGGAAAATATTCACGTCAACAAAAATAATTATATTTTGTCTATTATTTAACATTCTCATGTATATTTTTGTACGTATAAGGGGATATATATATAGTGCATATATATGCAGTGAGGTCAATATTATTATATTTTTCCTTTATAAGCACAAAGTTATTGCATAGAATATTAAATGAGATGTAAAATTGAAATTTTATGTTATTATTTTTGTTGACGTGAACATTTTCCATCCAAACTTTAACAAATGGAGGTCAGGTGTACATGGAGAATTTTTGGAGGATGTGTAAATGTAATTTCGAAACTTTTTGGGAGAAAGTGTAATTATGCATTCTCAAAGGGGGTCTAAGTATAATTAACCCTTTTTATAATAATTGAGATATTGGGTTCCAAAAGAATTGTGTGCGTGCATGGATAAAAAAAAGTAAAGTAGCATATGAATTTTATTAAATTAATAATTGAAATACTTTTGATGCGTGTATAATTTAAATTTTATTATATTTATTTAATTATGCGAAGGAGAGTAAAATAAATTAATAAAACAGATCATAATTGATCCTCTTTTAAATATTATTTTATTAATTTTTATGTGCATGAATATGATATTACTGATAGTAAATATTGAAAAGATCGTTATTCTGTCTAAGAACAGGTATATGAAAGGGTATTTTCATCAATGCATATTTCATCAAACAAAATAGTTATTCTAACCTCTCACACTTGGTAAATACCAGAGTTAATTACACTTACCACCCTAAAAAATATCTAGTATCCCAAATTTTCCTAATATTTAATTTGTATCAAAATGATCCAATTGATTTAATGTCGCTAGTAAAATTGGTAGACTTTTGTGTTGATGTGGTCTTTATGACTGTTGAAAATATTCGTTGGATTTTTTCGCCCCCAAAAAAACACACACACACGTTAAAAAATCAACCTAACTCTACTGAAAACCAATATAGTAGGTTTGTTTTTCCTTCAGGTTTAATTGTACATTTATTTTAAATTTGTTTCCCTTGTTTTAATTTTTGCCAAACCGAGTAACAAATAAAAAATAATAAATTTAAAATAAACTTACATATAAAACCTACATTGAGCGAAAATTTCAAGGAAATTTTCTAATAGTCATAAAGGCCACATTAGTGCCACATCAGTGTCAATCTAACAAATTTACTAACGGAGTTAAGTCAATTGAACGTTTTTGATACCTTTTGAACATTAAGGAAGTGTTGGCGGCACTAAGTATACCTCAAACGTAGTAAGCGTAATTAACCCTAAGGGTAAATTAGAACTATCTCTTCTAAAATTTGGCATGATTATAAATACTCTCTCATTGTTTGAAAAATTATAAATACCCCTCTGAGATTTGTAACCGTCTATCAAATAACCCATTTCAATCTATTTTTAAGGGTAAAATGACCAAATGCCCTTATGCAAATTGAATTTTAAATTGTTTTGGACTACAACGTGCAGGGAGATGTTTCTTAAGTTTTTCACACAGAGGAGCAATAATGCAATTTGCCTTGACTAATTTTTCTACAATTTTAACTAAAAATTCAATGGCAAAATGGTCAATTTCAGGCCTTTGGTTAAATATTATAAACCTTAGAGGGATATTTGTAATTTTTCAAATAACGAGAAAATATTTGTAGCTATGCCAAACCTCATAGGAGGTGGTTGTAATTTACCCAAACCCTAAAGATGAACAACAATCGACAGTTATAATTAGACCCTTATGGGCGGCCCATAGATAAATAGTGGTCATTGAAAGTCCATCAATTGGATCTGCAATTACTTATGGGCCTTTGATGTTTAAAGTTATTTTGGGCTTTATTGGGCCCAACCAAATTAGTTGAGGGCCCATTAGATTTATAATCTAAAGAAAATTAGTATGGCGAAGCCGAGAAAGAAAACGGAGCGCCGGGGCCAGCGAGTGCGAGTCACGGGTCGAGAGCGGAAAAGCGAAGAAGGCCTTGGTTCAACTATTGGTCGAAAGGAACCCGTGATCGAAATCGCATCCATAATCTCTGTGTTAATCTGAAGATCCGATTCAATCGCAGCTTCAATTCCTAATATTTTCGATAATTTCTGTAGAGGTAAGGCCTAGGTGGAATGGATTTGAGCGAGCTGTTGGCAATCTTCGGACCAGGGGTCTCCGGCGCGGTGTTCGGCGCCGGGTGGTGGTTTTGGGTGGATGCAGTCGTTTGCAGCTCCGTCAAGGTCCCCTTCGTCCATTATCTCCCAGGTAGTTGTTGCCGAATTATACACTGAAACTAAGTCGTTGTTTTATCTTGTTGTGTTGTGTTATTTTATTTATTGTTTTTGTTTTTGGTTGGTAGGGATTTTTGCATCTTTGGCTGCTCTGATGTTTAATTGTGTGAGGAAAGAGGATATTGATTACTCGCCTTATGAAGAGGGTGAGTGGAGGTTAGTATCACGTTTTCTTTGTTAAGCACACGAATGATGATCCTGTTTTTGTTGTTTCTATTTGAACACTAGATCTTTTGGATCTTCAGATATAATATTTTAGCAATAATAAAGAAAAGTAAAAAGAGAAGGGATGGTTATATGACTAGCGAGAAACGTGAAGTTCGGGGGAAGTGTGTAGCTCCTCTGGTATAATGATAAAGGTTGGGATTTTGGTTGTGAGGAATGTTTTAATTAACTAAAGGTTGTTCTTGGTAGTAATCTGACCAAGTTGTAATCTTGTGTTCCGGTGACTAAGTTATGTTTTGGGTGAAGACCAATTTTATATCATGTTACAGCCTAGGCTACTGAAAGAAACGTACATTCGGGCTTCTTGGTTGGCTTTGTTCCTAGTAAGTTCTTTTTTGGACTGTTTCGAATTGGTTAAATGGTTTAAGTTGTGAATTATGTTATATGCATAACGAACTGAACTATCAGTTTCGTTCTTGAAATTTATATGGGAAGTTGTGCTACAAAGCCATTGCATATTCACAAGAACAAGGTTTTAGTATAAGCATCCGTGAACCAGTTACCTGTCTGTGATTCTTGGGCAGGGCAGGGCTGAGAAGGGCAGTATCTTGATGGATTTAGTTCTTTGGCATGTTACCTATTTCTTAGAGATCTTTGTTTCTAGGAAATTCTTGGACTCTCCATTCATCTGAGAAGTAATAAATTGATGCTATTAAATATTGATTGAAGTCTACTTATTTGAAGGTGAAAGAATGTTAAAGTTAATAAGCTATGCTTATATTTTGCTCCATTGTCTGTGGTTGCTAATCCTGCATCTCCAACCAAAGTTACATTGTAAGTCACAGCTTTTCTAGTTTCTGAATTTGCAGGTTGAAACTTTGGCTTTTCGTTGCATATGTTGTGTCCTTTGTCTCATTGGCTGCTTCGGTCGGTCTATTGATACAAGATGCATTGGTAGAATCTGGTCCTTCAGCATGGACAGGAGTTGCAGGAGTTCTACAATGTGTATTTGTTCTAATCAGGTAAAGCCCCGACCCCCAAATATCAAATATCATTTCATTTTGATTACCAACCAATAAATGTGTGACGTTAGCAATTGTTTTAATCACTTTATTTAAATTTTCTTTGCAGTGGCCTGATTTATTGGGTTTCTCATTCAGAATAGCCTGGCATGTGCAACAGTCTCCTGCTGGTAACCTGTGATTACTCTTGCCGCCCGATCAATCGTGTGTTGTGTTTTCTCATTTTGCTGGTGCAGGATGGCAATTGCCTCTGCCTGTTTTTTAATGTGAACAAGTTAAAGAAGCAAAATCAATTGGGTGTGACTCTCTTTTGGAGGAGATGAAAGATCATGTAAATTATAACACAAGATTTTTAACTCATTGATGAACACATTTCCTCAGTCACTTTATTTGTATCTTCATGTAGATGGGAGATCCTTAGTCAGAAATGATTATTTTCTGCTATAGGTTGACTAAAGAGCAAATTTGAGATCCTTAAGTTGGCAAAATTTGCCTACAACCACTACTATGTAATATGATCATTGTCACTGCTTGCCATGGTCGCAGGAGAAGAGGATGTATTTCTCCATGACACGGCTGCACTCGATGCATAAAACGGCACTAATGTTCCTCTCAAAACCACTGGGCAAAACAAGTCGAAGGGGAGGGGTATCGACAACCTGAGAGCTATTGAAACACTCCTTGAATGTTACATCAAACTCTTTATTTGCGTTCTCCTTCAATGCATCGATGCACCTTCTCATCGTAGGGAGCATGATATTTCCATACCCCGTTAGGACCTGCTCGTTTCCTTTGAACAGGGTTGCCCATCTTCCCATGAGCTGGTCATAACTCAGAAGTTTTGTGATGTCCTGAAGGACTGGATCTTGATCTTCTCCAACTTTACTGCTTCCCAGTCGAATCTTGGAACGCTGCATGTGCTCAATTCGGTTCCAGAAATGCGATATGATCTTTGCATCTCCCAAGATTTCACCAAGCTTTTCTTTCAAGATCAAGTTGATTAAATTGTTCATGTCTTGCTCCTTTTGGTTGCTCCTTCCTGCATATAACATCTCTAGTGGGACGTGTCCCGCCTCCTTCACTTGCCGGGTTGTGCTGACAAAGCTGCGGATCCATTCGACATCATCTCCTCCATACAGAACAACGTACTTTCCCTCCTTCACCTGACTCACCACCATGAAAGAAAGAAAGAAAAACTAAGGAGCAGTGTCATTTCTGAAAACAGGATTTCAATGCCTAAATCTCAGTGTGTTATGAATTCTACATGCCTGCTCATTTCATACATAACTGCTTCATGTTTGTGTAATAAAGAACAGATAGCTTACCCAATTCTCAATTTCATGGTGAAAGCCATTGACAATCAACTCAAGCCCCGAAACGCCATCCTTCCAGAGAGCTTCCTCGATGGCCTGTGAAAAAGGAAAACCATGGTTTCCCCATATCCATATCATATCAATGGCATTTGTATTCACCACCATTCCCTGTCGATTCAACACCACGATAATTGGTTGATCCTGGTAGTGGTATTGCTCTCTGATGAGTTTTACGACCAGTGGATCAATCTTATTTGGGTGGTTTACTGAGTACCAAGGCATCGTACTCCTATTGTCCTCTAACATTTTTTCCATATCAGGTGTCCACTCGTCAGAAGGAGCGACAATGGGGACCCAAACAACCTCGTATTGATTTCCTGCTGATGTTTCTTGCATCCTGGATTCTTTGTAAGTGTCAGAAAGAATAACAAAGTCCTGATCCTTATCAATGTTTAATCCTGATATCAGCAATAGAACTGTCTTATTCCTTAGGACATCAAGCTTGACCTGAATAAGTAATGCAGGGCTGTTAGCTTTTGTAGCATAGAGAATGTTCTAAATTAGATGAAATTGAAGGTATTATTAACATGTATCATTAGACATCACATGTATCATTAAACAATTTTATATGGCTGGCTGGTATTCAATATCTCATACCGTCGTCTTGTTAGAAGCATCATACAGAGGTTGCTCCTCTTCGTTGGGGCATAGTAAAACTTTAAGGAGTTCCAAGCTATCTATAGGCTGCACCCGAGTAAGAAAGACCAGTGTGTCATAAGCATCCCTCTGCCTCTTCTCCTCTGCATCAAGACTCAAGAGGCATACTTAGTAATCTTCATTTTCATCATCATCAATGTATTATGAATTTGTTGAACAAATCGGTAGATAAATGTGTGTGCGTGAGTTTGCATGAAGCTGACCAATATGACTGCGGAAAAAAGGTAATTGATTCTCCAAATGTTTCTTCATGGATCCCAGTTTGTGTTCCAATGTGGATAGTGCCCACAGCTCCGTTGTTGATATTTTCCTGAATCATAGCATCAGAAGAAGAATGAATAAGAGAAGCAATTTCTTTTTGGGAATTACTGATTCTAGTTCCTAAAGGTTCCTTAAACCTTGCTTATATGTTGTTGACAGGAAAAGAACTTACTCTAGACCTATTTCGGTATTCAGCTGGGAAATATTTGCAGAGGCAACGGCAACCCTGATGGTCCAGTAAGTAGCTGTGACGATGGCATCAGTGGCCACCGAAGATGCTTTGACATCAAGGGAAGAAGACGCAGACAGTAGCCCATTGAACTCAACGACGCACTTGGCTAGATCCATCATGGACTTAATGAGACTGTCGAGTGCACTGACGCGGGGTTTTAGTATGTCTGAGCATTGACGAATATCTACCATTCCCTTGAGGATTGCCATTGGTTCAGGAAGATTATTTGATAAGTAAAGCTCAGTGAGGAGCAAATGTTCGCCATAATTTAAAGCCACAGCAGCTAGTGATAGCACCAACTTTGCATCCCATGAATAGCTGGATAAAGATTTCAACAAGGAAATAGTGGTTGAATGAACCTCGACACCACCAGAACGAAGTATCTGAAAGAAACATAACAATATACCGATTTATGCTGTGAATCTAATATGGATATACTTGCTATGTAAGTAGTCTTATGTATCTAACCTCGTTGGCGAGTCTCTTAATGATATTAGACAGGCCCTTGAACAAGTCAGAATCACCATGTTGCTCGTGTTGTTCTTGCTCAGTTGCTGGAGTACCCTACATCAAAGTCAGGAATAAAATAAGCATGTCTATGGAGTGCAATAAGTGGACAATCATATCCCAGATCAACTTGTTAAATGACCACAAATATGTAATGTGAAAACGTAATGTATGAAATCCTACAGCCAGACATTCCTTTGTACCTCCAACGTGTCCGTGCTTGTTGCTCCAATGTGCTTAGCCTTGAAAACAAAACAACAGAGGAAAAGATATAAGCGAGAAGGGAAGAACACATGTATATTTAAACCGATAAAAGTATATGTCCTCTGCTTACCTCTGCTGCCATTGCCAAGTCCAAGATCTCCTCAGCTATCTTTAAAATCGGCTTGCAATCAACATATCGCCCATCAGGAGAATGAGTTTCCTGGATTGTTCTTACAAATGTACTGTCATCAGTCATTGGGAGTTGCATTCTTCGCAAATTTTTCATGTTTGCCAAATTAAGGCAGGAAAACCGTAGATGATAATTTACTGAAGTTAAGAGCAAATAGTTGTTTCACTTCACTTCCTCAAGCAATTCTGTAACTTTAAATACACCTCTTGAAATGGAATATTGTGAAGGATGGTGAATAAAGAAAAGTATTGAATCAACTTCTTTGCTTCATATCAAATTAAAGTTCCTCAACATTAAGATCAAGTACAAGATTTTTGTTGTCCCATCATCACTCTCCAGCTACATATTCACTCAAGCTTCTCCAACAGCTTCCATATACACCCTGTTCCTTCAACTGTTCTTAGGTGGTCTCAACTAATATTCAAGGAAACATTGAAACTTGTTCTTGAGAAAAAGTGAAATTCTGTGCTTTCTTGACGAATGGGAGTTGGAATTAGAACTGACATTGTTGAAAGAGCTCATTCTCCTACTTACTGCTTATGCTATTGAGACAACAATAACAAAATCAAAATGGGCGGCTACCAAAACATCAACTCAAAGCTCAAACTTCAGTTAGAGAAAAACCAAAAGCAAAGGCTGCAAGCAGGGATTATTGAGAAGAACGAACAAAAATTGAAGCACAAAATTAACCCTTCTCCATTTTCCTTTTTTTTACTGTCATCGCAGTCTAATTCCACGTAAAAAATTCCAGATTTTTCAGAAAAGAAAGAAAGCAAAGATGTTCGATGAAAGTCTTACTTGGACCTCCGCCGTAAAGCTCCACCAGGAAACGGCGGAGCCACCGGAATCTTTGATCATCCACCATAACAACACCTATCCTTTGCTTAGGGCCTCCTGTTTTAGAGTCACATAAAACTCTAGAATGCTTTGACAAAAAATGCTTTTGAAAGTTTAATTTTTAATAAAATTTAGTTGAAACCGCACGTTCGATGTGCGTGCAAATACGATAATATTTTTATTAAATTAATAATGATCAAAATAAATTTGAGTAGATAAATGGAATAATACGTCCAAGTAGTTACTTCGACATGAAAAATGAAAAAATAAAATAAATAAATAAATTTTAAAATAAAAATAAAATTACAGATCAAAAATTAGGAGACACCAAATTAGTGTTCTCCCTTAATAATAAGGTATAGATATTTTAACTTCTAAATATATAATTGAAACCTAATATTTTTTTATCCGTCCTTTTCAAGAACCACTTACTGTCTGATGGTTTGTAGCGTGGATCCTGATGTGGAAATATTTATATTAGGCATTCGAAAACCTTTCAAAAGCCACAATTGTTTATATCAGAACAAATCTTATTAAGGGCTCCCGTAGAAAACCTTTGGGAAATCTTTCTTGAAGGTCGTCAAGAGACCTCATCTTATTATTATCCAGACTAAGTTTTCAATGTCCGATTTATAATCATTGCTTTATCCATTTGAGACACTGAGTGTCACTATCAATGCTAGTATGTACGTATCAATGTAGATTGTAGATCATATTAGTGATAAAGATACACATGAAATTATATATTAGACCGACAATCATAAATAATGGTTCTCCCCTAGTCAAGTACAACTTCTTGCTACCCAACTATTCCATTCTCTCTTGAGAAGCATTTTCGATCACTATCTTGAACGTTGGAGGGCCATTGTCGGGAACCTTTCTGAATAATTCTTTACAAACTACTACTAATACAAACGAGTTTCAACTCAACCACAACTAGAGTGAATCCCGACTTTTATGGTCTAAAAAATTATCCAAATGAAAGAGCAATGGCACAAATTATGAGATGCAAACACCTTGACTTCAACTGCTGCAAATTCTGATAGATACGGTTATTCTAAACATCACACAACTATAACAAGAGAGATATCATCTGAGTAATTATTAGTCCAGAAAATACATATAAGCACTCAAGAATGGCAATGAGAAGAACAAATTCTTTTACTCTGTCGATCCCATTGTTGATAAATGTTCATGGCAGCAGGTGAAAACAGCAATTTGCTCCATGGAGCGATGGCACTCGGGGCATATCATACTCGCTGGAGTCATTCCTGTAGCATGATCAAACTCCAAATGGCAACAAGGGTGATCATCATCAGCAGCAGGAAGTCGGTTATATTGTTCCTTCAATTCTAAGAGAAAGTCTGCCGGCACCATATTGTCCTTCCACTCATCAAACTTTTGCAATAAGTGGAGCAGAGCCGGTACAGGTGCAGTTAACATCACATCTGATCCTCTGCTGAACAAAGCCCACGTCCCCATCCTGTTATATATCAGCAGCTTTTCAAGCTCCTGCATCACTGGATCGTGCTCATCGCTAGCTCCTAGCTGAATCTTGGACAACAACATGCTCTCCACTCGAGTCCAGAAAAACCATATCATCACCTCATCCCAAGAAGTGCTAAGCCTCTGATTCTTGATGGCATTAATTAGGGGTATCAACTCTTGACTTTGGGCAGAACTTCCAACATAGACCATCTCCAATGGGATGCCTAATTGGTGGCCAATTCGACGTGCTGTGTCAGTGAAATCCCTGATCTCCTGCAGGTCTAATCCTCCATAGAGAATGATGTACCTTCCTGATCTTATCTGAATGGAACATGTTTTCGAGAAACCATATATTACAATCTAATATTTCAGCCATTTTCTCGGCCATCTTCAATTTAATACTTTCTCAAGTCAATGCAGTAATCATCTTTATTCTTTAAATGCACATAGAAAACACAGGAATATTATATTTATCCACGGACAGCTTACAAATATAATAATGATCAACATGTTCATGCTTCTACGGGATGATTTTGTATTTATACATCTACACCTCTTCCCTTGTTCCAAGTTATATGGTGTGCATCAAACCCAACAGGAGTACTACTGAGACTAAGACTAGGGTCAAAAGTGTTGCTCAATTGCTACCAAGAAAAAAATGATTAAAAGGTGAAATAAAAATAACTTTTTGACTCTATTGTCTTGAATTTCTGAAAGAGCAAAATAACAGGCTTCAGATCTCAGCCTCCATTGCTCTTTGTGTACTGAATTACTGTAGGAGAAATGGTGATTACTAACTTTCTGTGACAGAAAAGAGTCTAGCATATCAATGCCATTCTGACAACACCCAACATTTGAGATTCTAAAGTAGGAGCTTACCCACTGTAATAAGCCCACATCAATGCCGTTAACAAGCAGCTCCAAACGCCAAGTCTCCTCCTGCCAAAGTGTCTGCTCTCTCATCTTTGTGAAAGGAAAACCAAAAGTTCCCCATATCCACATCATATGAAGAGCATTGAGACTCGACACCTTTCCTTGGGGATCCAACACCACAAGAATCGGCAGATCTCTGTAGTGAAATTTCTCTCTAATGAACCTTTTGACAGGTTTAGAAATAAAGCTCGGTTGCCTCACTGAATACCACGGCACAGCTTCTTGGCAATCTTCAAAGCGTCGTTTCATAACTTCTGTCTGTATCTGCAAACTATCCACTATAGGGATCCATACAATTTCAAAATCATTTCTTATTCCTGAATATGTCTTAGAATCCAAGTAAATTTGGCCGAGTATCAATAGTTGAGGTGAAGTGATGTCGAAGAGGCCTGATATAAGGAATAACACGTACTTCTTCCTCAAAAAATAAAGATTAGCCTGATTCCATGACACAGAACAGAAAGAATGTTAGGGAAGTCAGACGTTCCATTATACAACATAAAGATTATCTGCTGAAGTATTCTATTAAATCTTGATAATCCCATGAACAAGTGAAATAACATTAATCATAGAAAACTAAGAATTAAGAATTATTGTGATTAAATAATAGAACATGCTCGAATTCATATCTTGTTTTAAAGAACTGTGTATGACCATTCATTCATCTTATATCCATGTTAAAGTGTACAGATGCAGATGCTAGGTATTTTCAGCAGTTTAACATGTCAAAAGTCCCACAATTCACAAATTTATTACATCCCACTATTTCATACGCACAGATAGAAAGAACGCTACATTCAATTACACGCAACATTCCTAGCATAAATAAGAATCATTCTCTGTCATGTGCATGATAGTGAGAAAACACATATTCTCCTGTGTAATGCTCTGAACGTGTGTCTTTAAGATATAGAACCAAGGAATAGTAAGCAAACCGTTCTCTTGGTAGAACCCTCAACGAGTGGTGGCTCATCATTGTCGACACTTATTAAAGCTCTCAGGACTTTCAAGTTGTCAATGTGATCCGTCGTCTCTATAAGTCTGACCAGCTGTTCATAAGCATCATTCTCTTTTTTCTCCTCTGCATCCAGATGCAATATCTTAGCATTAATTTAGCTCATTATGATAAAGAAGTGCATAACTAGTTCGTAGTTGAATATGCATATGCGAAGAAGAAAACCTATGATCTGGTAGCAATCCGTTAGTTGCTTCTGAAGATTCTCATTGCTGCTTCTGATCTTGTCTGTCAATGCAGATAGTTCCTTTTCCAATGTTCCCAAGTTCAATGTAGGGTCCCTAAAATATAAAATTAATAAAAGAAGAGATGCACACATAGATAAAACATTATGATAAATGATAAATACTTCATTTATCTAAGATATATGAACCAAACTTTTTCCCTTAGCCTCCATTGAAATTATAGAACAGATTCATCAAACAAAAGAATCATTCTCGAGGAATATAGTTGAAATAACTAATTGTATTCAGCATGCAGTGTCTTGTTGAAATAGTGATCATTCTATTGGATACAGCATGTAGATAGTGGATTATGATATGTATCAGAGGCATAGTTATGCAGTGGCAATGACTTATGCGACGTGAAATGTAGTCATCTTCCTTATATTGATGGAAACTGTTGTCTCAAGTAAAATGCTTCAGAAAATGGAGTTGTGATATAGAATTTCGTGAAAAATATTTACATAGAAATAAACATGTTCTTATTATTCCCAAGTCATATGCAGCATGATCACATGGCCAAATGGTACAAACATGATCATCTATGAACCTATGAACCATTGTAATAGTTTTTAAGTCGACATTTAAGATAACCAGAAGAACAGACCAAAAACCAATCATGAATATCATGGCAAATAGTTAAAAACTAAAACTCACTCATAATCCGCAGCAGTGAGCTGATTAGTATACACTGCACAAAAGACTATGCCTCTAGCAGTCCAGTAAATGGCTGTAGGCATAGTGTCAACAGATCTGGATAGTTCTGGTAAATTAATTTTCTGAGCTTGCAGCTTCTTGAATCCTACAATACACTTGGCCAGATCCAACATTAACATAATGAGATTGTTAAGTCCATCTAGCTGCTTTTTCAGTTTCTCCACTTCTGGAACTTGCTTGAGGATAGCGATCTTGCTAGCAAGTTTACTTGATGCTTGAAACTTAACTAGGATCCAAAATTCACTGTACGTCAAAACAAAAGCAGCTAGGAGTAGCATCAACTTTGCGTCCCAAGGATAGTTTGATAAAAGTTGCAACAGAGAGAGTACAACTTCATGCGCATCACCACTGGTCAAACACTTGTACGCCATCTGATACACAATTATTATCTCGACAAAGTCAATTTTGAGCTAAAGTCCATATTGCCTGTTTTGTTATTTGATTTGTTTTCTGGCAATGCTTGCTTCTACATATATGAATTTCATCTACCAAAATGTAGAATGAAATGCAATAACGAGAATGAATATACAAGTTTAATTAGATTGAGTTATTAAATGACCTCAGATGATATTCTGTTCACTACATACGACAGTGCTTGAAGCACGCCTTCTTTGAGACCTGCCGGTATAGAGTTTTCCGGCATAGCTGCTTGAATACCCTACAGCATAATCACAAAACTTTATCAGATAAATTCCATAAGTGACCATGACTGGAATCACCATAACTCGGACTTGTAGATGACTTTAGAAAAGTAATTGAGGAGCAGAAAATGTCAAGAACAATCTTAACACCAACAATAAGATCAGTCATGCCAGATCAAAGGGAATTAAGTTAAGATTTTCCTTAAGGTGGCCCCATTAATGGCATAATTCTAATACATCTGGTCCAATCCTCCCTTGCCCACCAACCTCACGCATAAAATAAGGTTAGGTGAATCAACTTCTGCACAAGAGTCGTAAACAAAAGAAAAAACATACCGATCATTGAACCATGTGTCGCATAAAAGTTAATGCAGTAGTGACATGCCAGGACAGAAAAAGTAATTTAACTGTGTCAAGTTTATCAGAAGATCATCTCAAAATAGTATTAAATATTGGTTTCCTCAATGCCCAACTATAGCAAGAAGCAAAAACTTGGATATAACTAAACATTCTTTTAAGCAGGCAGCTCAATCTCATCGAACATCATTTCTCTTCTGTCAATTTTTCAAGCTCAGCTCAATAAACTAAACACCAGTAAATCATTAGTGATTCGTTCATAAAACCAACCTCAAATCTAAGCCACACTAAAAACTCATCAACGTCGCCTTCAATAAGAAATTAAACAAAAACAACCTTAAACGACTCTTGTGATATTCAACAGAAGCAATATTCTTACCAAAGGGACAGCGCGGTACAGAATTTCCTCGATGATCAGCAAAAGAGAATCGCAATCGATCTCCGTACCATCAGGAGCGTGAATGTCTTGGATTTGCTTCGCTATAACGCTGTCATCTGACATGATGATAAGTTTCTGAACAGGATCGGGCCGCCGCCCGTCCACCGAAGCGCCCAACTCGAACGCCAAAACCATTCTGCAAATTCCTCTTCTTTAAACAGAAATAATGGCAAAATCTTACTTCCCTTCCCTGCAGATTGTAGGAGTAGAAATGACGATGCAGCATATACATGTATGTGTGTATATATATACAAATCCGCCTCCAAACTCCGAATTTTTTGATGCTGAATAAAGGGCTTCCTTGCTTCATATTTGATTAAAGTTTTGCGAGAAATATTCCGTTGTGAATCACACTATAGCTCTCAATGCAGTTGAAGAGAAACAGTGGTTTCTACGCTTTGTCGCTCCCTCCAAATTCAAATGAGATCTTCTTTTCTTTATACGGAGAGTATTGGAGAGGGTTATTTTCATTTTAGTCCCTGTATTTTTAATTGATTTTCAAAATGGTCCAATTCTTTTTATTTTTTTTATTCTCATCCCTCTAGTAGAATTTTGATCAATTTTACCTCTAATTTAAGGGTATTTTTGTACTTCTCTTTATATTTATAAAAAGAAAAAGAGAAAAATTTGTGGGTTGTAAATATTATGACATAATATATATTATGGTATTATCTTATACTAGTAGATGTTGCACACTCCATTATGTGTGCATAATTATTTTTAATTTTAAAAATTTATTTTAATAAATATATATAAATTATATAAATAAACAATGCCAGAAGAATATATAAAAATTCTGAGGAGTTACTAAAAAATGAGAAAAAAAAAAGGTATGTGGAAAATGATAAAATAGAAAATGAGAAGTTGAGTAGAGAGAGAGTAAAATGGAGATTAACAAAATAAACTAAAAAAATTAAAAATTGATATAACAAAATGATTGAAGACACCAAAAAGGTGCTCTTCAATTATATAATGGTATAGATATTTTTAGGGCTGCTGGGTAGATCTGAATATACTAACATAGTGTATATTATGACATATCTTATATATTATTTATCGTAGCTCCATTGATGTTGTTATTGTTGGTTGAATTTGAAGAAGACATAATCAATGTATAAACAATAATTGGTTGGAAATGATACGTGATTGATAACTGATTTTTATGTGAAATAGTTAAAAAAAAAAATGAGTTTATTTCTATAGAATACTTGCAACCTCTTACTGCATTTTTCTTGCTTTTGTCAAATTTGATATGTACACTTTATTTCTAATTGCATCATGTATTATAAGGGAGTATATTCGACAAAAAGTCAAATTCCAACCATCTAATAGTGGCATTCAAATGGTCATAATTTTCTAATCGTCATAAAGGACTAAATTGAAATTGAATTTGAAAACAGATGGATGCTTTTGCAATTGTGTATATTTTACCAAAATTTTTGGGGGCATTTTTGACAAAAACTATTTTTTGACCAAAAAATTGATCAAAATTCCACTAGAAGGATGAAATTGAAAAATAAAAAAACAAATTGGACCATTTTGAAAATTAATTAAAAACACAAGGACTAAAATAAAAATAACCCGTATTGGAGGTGGAGCGTCTTTTTCTCACTATGAATATTATTGAGAAAATTACAATTTTGATCCCAAAGTATAGGGTGGTTTGCAATATTAATTCTATATTTCTTGAAATAGTCAAT
The DNA here is from genome assembly GCA_034509735.1 of Sesamum alatum. NCBI lineage: Eukaryota > Viridiplantae > Streptophyta > Magnoliopsida > Lamiales > Pedaliaceae > Sesamum > Sesamum alatum. The sequence continues at coordinate 4,619,743 of JACGWO010000012.1, read as the reverse complement.
ATTAGTCCCACACTTTAGAAAAATATTATAAAATTAGTCCCACATCCAAAAGATTTCAACATTTGGGACTAACTTTGCAAATTTTTTTAAAAGTGTGGGACTAACTTTGCAATATTTTTCTAAAATGTGGGACTAGTATTGCAATGGTCTGACTAACTTTGCAACGGTTCCCTAAAGTGTGGGACTAATTTTGTCTATTTTAAAATATATGGGACTAATATTGCAAATCATCTTATATTTTGGGACCGAAATTGTAATTTTCTCAATATTATTAGAGAAAGTTACACGGTACGCACTTGAGATTTGGTGTAATTACACATCAAATTTTTGTAGTTTGAAAAATTATATTTAGTACTCTTGAAAATTTATTTCCATTTAATAAATAAATTCCTACCTTAGTCGAAATTCACCCAATTTGTTAATATTAACAAAATAATTAAATAATATATTTACGCACCGATAGACTTATTACTTATGTATTGCAGGTTAAATACATAAACAACCCTCATAAAGGTGAATATATACATCTCTACAAACATTAACGTATGGAGATATATAAAGGTAGTTTAATTAGATAAAATTTTGTTTGACATGCCTATTATCAATAAATTCGACGAATGTTTACTAACGGAGTGATCTATTGGTCAAACAAAAACAAACATCATAAAGGGTACTATATATAATTTCTCAAAGGAAATTTACACGTAATCACACCAAACTTCAGGGGAAGTTAGTATAATCATCCCTTATTGTTATGTTGTGTATTATTATTAGGGTAAATTACAGCCGCCTCCCCTGAAGTTTGGCATAATTACAAATACACCCTCATTGTTTGAAAATTTTTAAATACTCCCTGAAGTTTGTACTTTTTAACTAAATGCCTGAAATTGACCATTTTGCCTTAAATTTTTTATTAAAATTGTAGAAAAATCAGCCAAGTCAAATTGCTTTATTGCCTCTGGATAAAAAACTTAAGAAATCTCTCCTTGCACATTGTAATCTAAAAAAATTTGAAGAATTAAATAACAAATAATTCAGTACATAAGGGCATTTTTGTCGACCCATCAAAATGGGTAGAAATTGGTTATTTGTTAGATGGTTACAAACCTCAGGACCAATATTTATAATTTTTAAAATAATAAAATGTATTTGTAATTATGTCAAATTTTGGGGAGGTAGCTGAAATTTACCCTTATTATTATTATTATTATTATTATTATTATTATTATTATATTCTCTACTTAGTTTGACTATCCTTGTAAGTTGTAACATGGAAATTGTTGACACTCACCAATTCATAAATACATGTCGTCAACCAACACCATTGTACTAAAAAGTAAATCATAAAGTATATGACCATTACATAATTTTGATGCAAAAAAAATATTAATTATTTTAGTTGTAGGTATCCTTACTTGTCCTGCAAATCACAATAAAAGTTTTAGATAATTATATTTACATCCTTTTATTTATTGTTCATTTACACAAATTACTCCTGTCTTTTGAAAAATTATAAAAATCACACATAACAACATTTAAAACCCAAAAATACCCATATTGACTTGGTCAAACTTTAATATAAATTTTGAATGACAAAAATGCCCTCAAGATGTTTCTGTTATTACCAAAAGGTAGAGGATTATCAATGTAATATTTATGAGGATGAGTAATATGACCCCATATATACTTTTATTATTTATATCAAACTTAAATTTACGTTTAAATCATTTTATTAACTTTTTTTTATTGAATCTTTACATAAATTAAACCTTTTAATAATTGAAATATTAAATTATTCAATTAATATATTACTAAAAATTAGTTATGAGGCTATACATTTAAATTAAAATTATCACACTTGTATAAATTATTTTAGATTCTTAAAATTAAAAGAATTTTTATCCACTATGTTTATTTATATCTAAATTTTACTCTAATTAATAAATTATACATATATGTATATATATACATATATAAAAATATATATTTATAATATATATATATATATTTTTGTACATACATATTTAGATAGTGGATTAAGGTGAAGAAGGACGACAACAAAGGCGAGCGAAAGCGGAAGAAGGATTGGGCGCAGGCGGGGAGGCCATGAGGAGGGCACAAGCGAGGCGGCAGGGGTGAGGGATAATTAAAAAAATATATATATTTAAAATATCTTTTTAATAAAAAATTATTTGTTTCCCTAATTTTGATATGATTATAAAAAATTCATAAATTATTTTGAATTATAATATATTAATTTTAATAAAATTTAGTTATAAATAAAAATAGAGAATAAATATTTTTTTAATTTTAATAATTTCAAATATTTTATTCAAATATGATAATATTTTAATTTAAACTTATAATCTAGTAACTAATTTTATAAATATATATTAATTGAATAATTTATTATGTCAATTATTAAAAATTGTAATTTTATATAGAGATTCAATTAAAAAAAATTAATAAAATAATTCAAATTTATATTTAAGTTTTATATAAATATATATATATATATGGGATCATATTACTCATTCTTATAGACATTACATTAACACCCCTTCTACCTTTTGATAATTACAAAAACACCTCTAATGACATTTTTATCCTTCAAAATTTATATTAAAATTTGATCAAGTCAATAAAAGTATTTAAGTTTGATCAAGTCAATAAAAGTATATTTGAGTTTTAAAAGCTGACAGGGATAGTAACACAATAAAAGTACTAAAATTTGTTTAACTCTTCAGTCTTGTAAAGGGAGAGGAGTAACACAATAAATATTTATGTGTAGGTCGTTGAGAAGAAAAGGTTGATGAATAGTTTTCAAGAGTCTGGTTATGAAATTGTTTAACCAAAATTACAATAATAGTAAACTAGTAAAGAAGAAAAGAGTGGATAAATGTGAAACACCACCCACCCCCTTCTCCCCATAGATTACTGAAATTCAACAAGGAAACAAAAAAGAAGCAAGTATTATCTAGTGGTAAAGTAGAAAAGATAGATTTTGATCCTTTGCTTGCACTGAAAAAAGAATTGAAATGGGTAGAGTAGAGCTCACTCTCCAAACACAAATTCTAACAAGACCATCCCCACATGGCACCTACATTACTACTTCAAAAGCTTGTCATTTTTCACTAGAGACCAGACGAGAAGCAAAAGGTAGGGCAATTACAACTAGGTATAAACTATGCACTTCCTGCTTAGTTGTTGTAGCAAAATCATAAATGGCAACCCCTAAGGGGAACAAGGACTGCAGCTAGTTTCAAAGAGCAGAATAATAACTAAAGAGTGGTCTACAAGAATGCAAAACGGCAACAAACCAACCCAACAAGTACCATCTGCAATTTCATAAATCAAACTCACTGCATGAAATAATATGAGAAAAAAGAGAAACAGGAAAGTAAAACTGTAATGAATTTTCTATTTCTATTTTCTTGCGTAAAATTGATCAAAACATTGTAAAGTTCCTTTCCCACCTTAGAGCAACTTCTCAAAAAAAGGACAAAACATGTCAAAAACAAGTGCTACTGACTATTATCAATGCACATCAAATGCAAACCTAGTTCATCCTCTATCCTGTCTTCCGGGATAGACCAGTCGCAAACTTCCATTTCCATCAATCCCAGACACCACAAATTTATTATACCATTCTCCACTCAGCAGACGTCAAAAAGACCCTTGCATCCTGCCATTCACAAACCATACTCCCCTTTAACACGGAAGAGATGGTAAAAGAATTAGTCTGCCAACAAAATTTAATTTTTCAAAGTTCAGGCTCAGATTCAGAGGAGGAGCTTGAGTCAGGACTAGCAGAGCCTAAAATAACATTGTCAGGTTCAGATGGTGTTGAGCATTTCAGCTGAGAACTTCGAGGTGCTTCCAAGGATGGTCTCCTATTCATGTACTGAATAAAAAATAACACAAAATTTAATAACCTGCACTTATGTAAATCAACTAAAACCGTGAACTCGCCAAAGCAAAAATTCAGATGAACTAACACGTAAAATGAGACTAAACTAGGACCATTATATCCATACAACCAGCAATTGTCTCAAGGGACAAGAGAGTGAATTTTATCATACAGCCTTACTGATGCGCAGATTCCTGGAACACAAAAAAAGACATATAGAGGGAAAATGGTTTCTCCTTTTCTTCTTTTGTGTTCTATCGTTGATTTATTTTCTTGGTGTTAGAGAGATGAAGGTATTGACACTCTCTGCCCTCATCAGGTTTTCAACTCCATATCTGATGTTATAGGATCAAAGGCTATAACATGTCTACTGAAAATTGCAAGTCATAACATCAAAATAGCAATAAATCAGAACTACAGAGACTCACCTCCTGATAAAAAGCATTGATCTCTTCCTCAGTCAAGCCTTCATCTTCCCCACCATTTTCCTCCCAACCAAGCGAACGAAGGAATGCTGCCTCTTCCTCATCTGGATAAATTGATCCGTTACCAGACAAGCAAATATCCCCAACATCAGGAAAACTTTTCATCTTCTGAGGAATGTCGTGTCTATCACCATTGCAGATCATCTGGTTACCATTCTCCAAGACACGAGAACTTGTAGCAGCATCCCCTTCAAATTTATTTCCAGATGTTTCTGCACTAGGAGATGAAACAGCCGCACCTGAATCTGAGTGGATAATTGTAGCGCAAGGTGAGGTTTTCCTCCGCATGAGATTAAAAAATTCACTTCTGCTTTGGGCCAGGGATTGGGACGTTTTCTTCTCCAGAGTAGACTTGGAACTTAGTGATAAAGCAGCAACCTTGTTTTCAAGAGCAGAAACCATAGAATTGCTTAGACTCATTGATGCAGGAGTCGGTGAAGCCATAGCAAGCTGGCCATTAGCTACTTTGCCATTGGCATCACCAGTTGGACTAGATGCATCCTTCGCCCCAGTGGTGACACTATCACGTCCTGGTTTGAGAACCAGAAACTTTCCACCATTAGAGGTACTTGCTGAATCAGATCTGATTTGTCCAGCACGAGATTGATAAGCAAGATGAGATGAATGGGGCTGCATATGGACACCCCTGGAAGCCACAGTTACCTCATTAGTTCTCAGAGCAATCTTTGGTTGCTTTAATTTATCTGCAGAACTAGCAACCTGAAAAAGGACATTCCAGATTAACATGTATACCATCTTTGTTCCACCAATTAAAAGCTAACAAAATATCATGCTCACCCGAACACACAGCATCGCATGCAAGCAGCGGGAAAGTCAAAAATGACATTTAGTGTAACTAAAGGCATTTCATTCAGCTAAATTTATGATGACCAACAGCACTTCTACCAGAGCATAAAAGCCCTATCAATAGTTAATTTTGTGTCCCGACTCAAGTAATCCAGACAGCTTTCACTTAATGCAAGTACAAGCAATGCATGGCCATAGAAGCTCCCCATGCAAGTTTATTGGAAGACAAAAGGGAACCGGGTGATCCTTAAATGTAAAAAGGCAATACTTAGCTTCAGATAAGGTCCAAAAACATGTTGTGACAAACAAATCAAGGGATCAACACTAGACACTAAAAAGGAAGCAGTGCTAGAGTTTGTCTCAGATAAATTACTGTTTTCCTAATTTTTTTGCAAGCCATTATGATACCTCACACAAAATTAACCTTATGGTGAATAATCAACCCCATCACTAATTAGCTAACATTGAAGCTTGGTAAGATTGCTCTGCCTCGTATATTCCATGACAGTCTCTCTTTCAGCACAGGAGATAAAAAGATACCATCTCTAAGACCCAAATAGAGCAATCCAGCTTTTCTTTTACTTCCTTTTTGTTCCATGTTCTCTGATTATCTCAAGACATGTTCTTTGCCTTGGGTCATAAACTGGAGACAAAGCAATCAGACCACTTTGTATTCTGAAAACCAAAGGCAGAAAACCACAAGTGCAACAAACACCAAAAATATTGATAGGGCAAATGAAACTAGAAGCAATATCAGATCCACTAGAAATTTCAGGTTGGACGTTCACAAGTTGTCATCTAAAACGAGGAAACAAGTATGATTAAAATTACTCCGTTTACCAAGGGTTTGGTCATTGAAGGTGTCATAGGAATTAATTGTCTGGACTGCTTAATCGCCAATTCCTCAAGCCTCTGGCTCTTATCCGGTAGCTGCAATATGTATCGAAAAGAATGTATAAACCAAACCTGATTCATTGCCAAAACATAAATGCGTGAAAGGGTAAAAGGACTTGTAAATTATTTACCTGAGTAGGGGCACGAACTCGTGCGACAGGCTGTGACAGTGCCTCAGCCATGTTGAGACCAGTAGTACTACAAACCCCAGAAGATGAATTGGAAAATGTAACACCGCTCTGTTGAAAAGGAGAGTGGCCCATGCCACTATTTGCAAGAGTAGCAGGCACCTCCGCCAAAGCAGAAGTCCATTTCTCACCACCAAGAAACCCTGAGTTGCCAGTGGGCAAATTTCGAACAGCAGAACTCAAACCAGGAGATAAGACTCTCCTAATCCCAGTCGCACCTTGCTTCTCTTCTGTTCCAAGTGATGGAAAATCCTTTTCAAACTCTGCCTTCTGAATTGAACTCAGATTGTTGCCCCCCTGAATTACATTGTTCCCACTTATTCGTGAGTCTTCTAATGCTCGAGGCAATGGTTCACCAGGTTTTCTTGAAACCAATGATTGAGAACGCCTCATGGCACTCCTCTCAACTCTGCTAGTTAATATACTAGCCAAGGGATCAGAAGAGTCATTGTTCCAGATGTCCTCAGGAAGAGACTTCTCTTTCTCTCTATCACGGTTTTTATCCCGGTAGCTCCTTGAAAAACTACTATATGGATGTTTTGCAGATCCATTACTACTTGAACTACGCCTAGAATTTGATGATGAACTTCTGTCCAGATAACGTGGGCTATCTTTCTCGTTATTGCTCCTCAAAGATCTACTCCGCATGGAGTTTGCTGAAATAGAAACATCTACCAACAAAAGAAAGAAAGTCATAAACATTCATAATCCTGATAACACTTGAGGATACACCAAACTGAGGTAAAAAAAAAAAACAGAGAGAAAAGGAGAGTGCTACCAGTAAATGAATAAAAGAGTGTGTATAAAGTATTGATACCTGTATGCTGGACTGAGGCGCCACCTCCAGCAAGATTTCCTGTACATCTCAACCATTCCGGAACTAATGCAGGTTCAGTTCTTTCCATCAGCACCAGACATGATCTAATTATTCTAGGGGGGAAATAATTAATCTAAACCCAAAACACCATCTTCATTACCATAAGCCCTTGCCTTAAGTGGGGGTACCAAAAGTCCTAAAGAACCAAGCTTTTCGCTACCCCCACAAGTAAAGCTCTTATAATAGCACCAAGCGCACTTTTGTGCTTCCAAATAGATTCAACTATGAATTGTCCTGGTTTACTTCCCCAAAATCCTTACACCATGGGACTAGCTGAATGAACCAAGAAATCGAAATGCTTCCTCCTACTCACTCCATCCTTGTACAAATTCGTCCAAAACCCACTTAAACAATTCAACAAAATCACGTCCAACAACCACAATTAAACCCAGAGCCCACCACTCTCTCCTCCCCTCAAATATGACAAAGCCACAAACTCCCAAACCACAACCTAATATGCAGCACACAACGTTAAATGCAACACCCCAAACTAAAACTCCCAGAACCTAGGTTTTGCGAATTCACAAACTACTCACAAAACAACTTTCCTAGACAGCGACAAACTGATACCCGTGCACGAAAATCTAAACATAAAACAGCAAATAGATAGAGGAGTAACCTTACGTCAGGGAGAAACCCAAGAAAAAGGGATCGACGAAAACCCTAACCGCTCCAATAACCGCCACCAGTATTAAGTATAAAACCTTTACGGCAATAGCATACAATACCAGCGGTACTTATACTTGTTGTTCGGAGAAAAGGAAACCAATGTGCATCTCTAGATATTCAAGGTATGTACAGTCCGCGCGGCTTGGAAGCAGGAATGCAGGCGGCGAGATTGAGAGAGATTTATGAGTAAAAGATTGAAATGTGAATGTAGAGAGTATTTCTTAGGGCATATGCAGAGAGAGAGAGAGAGAGAGATTTTAGAGAGAAAAGAGAGGTTGTTACTTTATTTATTTGGAATTATGATTATTATCAAATATTAATATGTTATACAAAAACGTGCTTTCTGTTTCTGAATTTATATTATTTACTCACCATCCAAACACACTCGACGTGTGTGTAATTCTTTTTTCTTATTATATATTTATTTAAAAATTAATTACATTTGGACTCTGAGTGAAAATACAAAATTATATTTTTTATTTAAAAAAGATTGAAATTACATTTACTTTCCTTTCAAAAATTCTCATTTAAATTTACCTCATTCTGTTAGAATTTGACGAAAAATGTTGATGTCGGTAATAAAAATTACATAAAATTTCAATTTTGCCCCTCATTTAATATTCACATGTATATTTTTGTACTTATAAATGGATAAACATAATATATATATATATGTATGGAGTGAAGTTAACGTTATTGCATTTTTCCTCTTATAAGTAGAACACTATTACAATGGAATATTAAATGATGGGTAAAAATTGAAAATTTATGTATTTTTTTGCTAATGTCAATATCTTTCATTCAAAGCCTAATGAACTGAGGTTAGGTGTAAACAGTGAATTTTCGAGGGGGTGTAAGTGTAATTTTGGAATTTTTTGAAAAAAGTGTAATTTTATATTTTTAGAGGGGGTCTAGTGTAATTAACTCTTTATTTAATTAAAAAATAAAAAAAATAAATAAAAAATTGATCAAAATTAGTAAAATAAATTAAAATTGAATTTACGTGAATAAAAGTTAATTGATATAACTAATTAATTAAAAGATAATTATTATGAAATAAAAAAAAGTATAAGTAAGGGTATTCTAGTCAATCCACATTTTGTCTATCAAAAGTAGTTTTCTTAAAGCTTCAACCCTAATATATAGTATAGATCAAGCCCGGGGGCTTTAGATTAATTAATTTTAATTGATTAAAGGAGTATCGACAAAAATATTCTTATATATATTTATTTTTTCTACAAAATAATACTTTTTAAAGAGTAGGGTTTTCTTTTTCCCTGTAAACAATGACCTCTAAGAAAAGTACAAAATAATTTTTGTCACGCACATTTAAAATTAAATATTTCAATAGTTCCAATAGGTCATTCATTGTAACTTATCTTTCTTCCGTTGAACTAAATAAATATAATAAAAAATTAGATTTTATATATATATCTACTGTGATTCTACCGCTAGTAATAATAAAACTGAAGATCTACATTTAGCCGCAATAAACCCAATTTTATTGTGTATAATTTAGGTAGATTAATAAGAGAAGCCGAAATTCATGATATTTTGTTTATTTTGTCTACTCAGAATTAATAGTAATAAATAATTGAAATCACCAAAACACATATCAATACATAAGTTGAATGATAATATATTAAAAATTATTATAGAAATAAACAAACACTAAACACATGGAAATAATTAATAAGATATTTTCATTAATTGGATAATTTTGGGGTTTGAAAATTCTTGCACTTCATTAAAATATGTTTCTCTTAATTGGAGTTCATAAATATGACCTAATTAATTTATGAAATAAAATATGGCAAAAAGAGCACAATGTTGGTTTGTATTAGAAAGTGTCAACCATGCCTTGAGAAAAATTATGTTGTGGATGTATGTTGGTAATAGTTTTTACTTTTATGGTGGAACAAAATTCTACAGAAAATTATAAGTTGAATAATAAAAAAATTGAGAGTGTTTGGAAATAAAAGTTAAAAGGGGTTTAATGTAATTTACCTCCATGTGATATTGTAAATGAGCAAATTATTCCCTATGAAACAAAAATAAAAATTTACCTCACTATATTTTTTTAAAATGGAGTAATTTTCCATTATAAAAACATGGGGAGGTAACTTGATTCAATTTAAAAAGTACAGTTTTGATAGGGGGTAACTTGCTCATTTACAATATCACAGGTGGGTTGCTTGCATTTTCCCAAGTTAAAAGTGAAAGATTTGGAGTCAGGATGTTTGGAAAATAACTTAATATTTAAAATTTTACCAATAAGGTGCAAAAATTGATAGAAAGCTGCTTATAACTTTTGACCTAAATCAACTTAATTTAAGTAGTTCAAAAGCAAATCAGTAAAATAAAAAAAAAATTCAACTATTTTCAACAATAAATCAATAAATAATTATGAGTTTAACCACACAGTGCATGAAGTGCAGATCCCTCTCTTCCTCCCTCTTTCATCATGGAAAGGTGAGTTTTATAGGGAGTGGGGCAAAAAATTCCCTCGTATGACAAAATCTCTCTTTTAGATAGCTTCGTAGATTTTCTCGGAGATGGTTTCGTAGATAGAAGAGATGACCTCGTAGATTATCTTTGGAGAGAGGGCCTCGTAGAAAGAAGAGATGGCCTTGTAGATTATCTCTGGAGAGATGCCTCGTACATTATCTTGGAGAGATAGCCTCGTAGATCCTCTTGGGGAGATGGCCTCGTAGAGGAGGTTAAAGGTATGATTAGTAGGAGGGAATGGGTTAGAAATGGAATGAACATTTCTAATCTTATTCCGAACACATGTTTGGTATAACTTAGAAATAGCAATAACCATTCCTTTGAGAATGCTCATTCCCATAAGTATGGGATTAGGCATTCCCCCACTTACCCATGGTTTTAGCTATTCCCAATAGATTGAATAGATTTTTTTTATATATATTGCTAAAATAACTTTTAATAAAATTATAGTTGCAAGATTTATAATCACAAAATTATATATTATTTTGAATACATTAAATAAAATAAATATCAATATAAAATATTTAAATATGTGTTACCAAAATATAAAAAATAAATTCTTAAATATTTTATTAAATATAATATAAAATTATTAACATCTTCTGCACATTTTACCAAATATTACTATAAGTATGAGCATTTACCAAAAAATAAGTATTTATCAAAAGAATTTAAATATATGAAAACGTCCAACAATATATATTATAAACTTATAATTAATTTAACATTTCAAAATAATATTTCTTATGTCATTAATGAGATGTAACTTAGTTATTTTTTGTTTTAATTTTTAAGTTTCATTATTTAGAAAATATATAAATAAGTAATTTGAAAAGTTTCGATTCAATTCCCTTTTTTATTCCTTTGATTACCAAACATAGGAATGGGATACCAAAATCATTCTATTCCTATTTTTATTCCATTCATATTTTCATTCTATTCCACTCAATTTCATTCCTATATACCAATCATGCCCGAAGTTGTATGTTCACTGCTTTTGCAAGATGTGTGCCATTTCTCAAAGCCAAACATTATGTCTTTTTTTTTTTACACACACCAATGTTCGCTCTTGTGTACGGGTGGGCGCTTGATGAATCAGGTTATTCATGTTCCAACTCGATCAAAATTATGTTTCTTTTTTAATTATTATCATATCAACAAATGCATGTTAGCTTAGATGTTTTTAGAGGGTCATGCTAAAAACGCCAAGTGTTGCAGTTCGACTTTTCTTTTAAAAAAAAAATTAACTATGAAAATATAGAAACAAAAAGTCGAAAAGAGGTCATAGCACATAGGGGGAGAGTCGGGACAATCTCCGTACCATCTCCCCATCAAAACTGAAGTAACTTTTTTATTATGTGTTGTCTTGCCATGCTGGCGCAGTCATTAAGATAGATGTGGTTTGGACAACCACGTCTGACCTCTCCATCACATCTCCATTTTTCTTTTTTTCACAGAATCCTTCTCGCTCTCTTTTCCTATCCAAGTTATTGCCTTGTTGTTCTTGCTACTGCATGCTAACACATATGCAAGAAGATAAAATCACAACTAATTCCCTTAAAATTATTTGTTCCTTCGGAAACTTGTATCCACTGGGAGCTTGACCGAATCTTCTGAGAATTCTTGCACTTTTTCACACGGTCAAATTTGATTCAGCCTTCATTGAGCGTGTAGGATCCTCAAGACATTTTCTCGCATACAACATAAACTTAGGATTAAAATATATATATATATATATTTAATCAATACAAATCACTAATTAATTATTATAAACCACCAACAAACATCTGTATCAATTCTTATAAGCAAGTTGTTGTCAACATTTTCTTCTGCAAATTTGTTCTCTGCATAAAATGAATTTTCATTTATACTGTTGATGAATCTTATTCCCAAGTGTTATATATTTTTATAGAAGTTAATCTAGTTGTCTTTTTATGAAACCAATCAAGAGCGAGATATTAATCCTCCTATTAATAAATTAGACAAGATACAAAGTCTATAATTAATAACCTCATGATATACAAACATATAAATCAGTACTAGAAAATTCAACACATAAGCTAGTAATAGAAGATGTAACATAATAAAAAAATTGTCTGTTGAGATGCAAGATTAGACCCCAAAACATAAGATTGGAACAAGATTGGTTAGGATGGTAAAATATTAACTATTATCAACTATTGTCAGCTGAAGTGAGGAATCATATTGTCAAAGCACATGTTTCGCTGCCATTGTAGTATTTGTATCATAATTTCCAGTTCAATAGTAGAAAATGTTAATAGCTAGAGAAACAAGATATTACAGAGAGTAATGTTAATATTCTTGCTTTTTAAGAGGACCAATTTCAACCTATAAAAAGAAATAGAAAATTATTTCATGTCTAAGTTTAAATCAAACTACTAACTAGCATAAAATAACAAGCATCACATCTTATCTTTAGTGATTTATTGTTGTATCAAACAAACATATAATAAAGAGTATCAATTTTTTACCTTGGATAGTTCTATATCAAACTAATATATAGTATAATAGTAGCAAATATCAATTTTATTTTTTTTAAACCTCGAATGCAGTTCATAGTTGTGCATCAACTAAAATAAAATAACAAGAATGAATTTTACCTCTTTAGAAATAATTTATCGTGCCAAATTATTCTTGTTTGGATGTTCCACCATATTTCTTAAACTCAAGAGAAAATATGGTGATTTTCCACAGACGCGCCAATTTGATGGTACAAAAAATAGTCGAAAGTGCAATTACTAGGATATAATATAAGTAATTACACTATAATATAGGTCTCTCTTTTTTCTTTCTCATGCCCCCTTCTCCATATCCTGGTAAAGACTATATAGTGGTTGATCATTTATTGTTGCATTGATGAGGGGCTTGAATTGTGCTTCACGGTCTCCTTGAATCTGGACTCATTTTTAGGATTCATATATTATCCTCTTGAACCTGGACTAGTCTGTAGATGTTATATATTAGAGACAATCATGTCACTTATCATATACACTTAATCACTTCATAATGGAAAATACTAATTAATATAAATTATGCATATATCATTTTTGGGTAGTGTCAACCTTTCCTATTCTAGGTTTATTTTTCCCTTCATCAATAGTTGATGGAGGAAAGAACAACCAAAAAAGGAAAACTTGTCATTTCCGAAAAGGAAGGTGCTGAAGAAGGAAAAATTTTGAAAGAGGGAAGGAAATGTTGACTTTACTAGAAAGGAATGTGTCAAAGAAGGAAGAAAATCAGAAGAAAAAGGAAAGGTTGACTACCAAATCGATGTGGATGTAGCAAATTACTGAAGTGACCCTAGTCAATTAATCATAGCCGTGTAATGGGGGTAGGTGAGGGTAAAGTAGTACTTTATCCTTACTTACCTAAATTATAGGTAGATTGTATTAGTATAAATGTGCCACATCTCTCATTGAAGAGGAAGAACAAAAACTATTTTCTTATATTATATTGTAGTTAATGGTGCAAAATCACGCATATAATTATTTTGTGGTACCATCAACTAGGCGCCGTCTATGGAAAAATCACCAAATTTTCTCTTGAATTTGAGGAATATGGTGGAAAATCCCAACAAAAGAAGCGGATCTACATATCCAGTAAGATTGAAGCTGCGTTTCAAACAAAGAGTTGAGACTCCGAACACTAGATCGACCAGTTTCTACTCCGGACCCTGCAGCTCTACTCCGATTGACTCCACCGTGACCACTGACCAGATCGAGCGCAGCTGAACTTATAGAGGTTCTCCTTATTTCTTCTCTCATTACCACTGCTACCAGCGCTATTTATTCTTCTATTTGTATATTGAGTTAATAGTCATCGATCTCGATTTCCTCTCTTTCAGGTGGAGGAAAAGCTTAAAGTTTTCTTCAGACTCGCCTGAGCAGAGATAATCCATTCTCATCCTCTTAATGTGAACTCCCTAATCTTTCCGGCGAAGAAGCTGAACAGAGAAGCCAATGGTCTCCGAAACCTTATCGGATGGAAATTCTGATATATGGAGATGCTTTCTGCACAACGCTTGTAGGTGTGTACAATAAGTGTAGTGATTTGACAAGCGCATATGAACTCTATTTAACAAATATCTGATTTCCCCTTATTTTCTGTGCTTTCTTTTATAGAATTGCAGAATCTGAGTTTCCTTTTAGATTAGATTTACATATACCGAAGTTGGATGAAGTTGTTTCTGAAATAAATGACTAAATTGATGATGCACTTTCGATGATGCTCTTTTGATGATGCACTTCAACACTTTGTGGCTAAATGGTGTGATGGAGACATTCATGGATACTGTACTTCCACTAAGTGAGAAGTGCTACAGAGAATTAGTTCAAATTTATAATTTATAGCTCCAAGTTGTGCTTGTATAGCCAAATTGACGACCTATTTATTTACAGAATGAGTAAGCTTTGTCCGTCAAGCAATGACTTCACCTATAAATAATGACATGCTATGCAACATAATGTGTTATTGCTGAAAAAACGGCGGGATTTCATCAGAGAAAGTGCCTATAGAGCATGATATGTATTTTTCTGGTTTTTTTCCCTAAATATGGTATTTGTTCTCGTCGCTAGAGCGAATGACAATATTTTGTTGGTTTTCTTATAATATGGGTTTCTTATCATTTGGGCTTCATCACTCTTATGCGGCTAGGGATTTATTATTCGCCTAAAATTGCCACACGAGAATGTTCATGTGGCAATTGGAGTCAATTTGGCATCCCGTGCTCGCATGCTCAAAAGGTATGCGTTGCATATGGAATTAGTGCCCCATCAATGGTGAAGGACTATTATGATATAATGGTTACAGGAGAACATATTCTAAGTCTTTTCATCCTTTGATGGCGGAAGATTATTGGGATGTTCCACAATTTGAGTTGGTCCATGACACTACTTTGCGTGGCATCATTTGTCCTGGTAGAAGCCAAACATCACGTATTCCTAACGAGATGGATTGGGCACAAACGCGAGATAGACAACAATACCAACAAAGGGAGGGCCATTCAAGACAAGCTGATGCGCCGGTGAGGGGTCGTAGAAGACAATAATAATTTTAAGAATTATAATTATTATAATTAATTTTTTAAATTTTATTTTTTGATTTAAATATAATTTTTTAATGTAATTATATTTTTTTGTGTTAATATATATTTTTTTGTTGTACATTTATTTAAATATACGCAGACTAAATAATAATAATAATAAAAAGAAAAAAAAGGAGAAAGTTGAAGCCAAACTCAAAGAGTTCGACTTCACATGATTGAAGTCGAACTCCATGAGTTTGAGTTTGTATTTTATAAAAAAAAAACATGATTGAAGTTGAACTCCATGAGTTCGACTTTGTATTTTATAAAAAAAAAATAAAATTCGGTGAAGTCGAACTCTTTGAGTTCGACTTTTACCATTCGTGTTATATATTATATATTATATTTATTTTTGTTATTTTTTACTTTTTCAATATTAATAAAATAAATAAGCCTCAGGAATTGGGGGCCTGCTGATGGAGGAAAGAACAACCAGAAAAGGAAAAATTGTCATTCCCGGAAAGGAAGGTGCTGAAGAAGGAAAAAATTTGGAAGAGGAAAGGAAATGCTGACTTTACTAGAAAGGAAGGTATCCAAGAAGGAAGGAAATCCGAAGAAAAAGGAAAGGTTGACTTACCAGATCGATGTGGATGTAGCAAATTACTGAAGTGACCCTAGTAAATGAATCCTAGTCGTGTAATGGGAGTAGGTGAGGGGTAAAGTAGTACTTTATCCTTACTTACCTAAATTATAGGTAGATTGTATTAGTATAAATATGCCACATCTCTCATTGAAGAGGAAGAGCAAAAACTATTTTTTTACATTATATTGTAGTTAATGGTGCAAAATCACGCATATAATTATTTTTTGGTACCATCAATAGTAAAGTAAAAAAGAGAATGATATATGAGTTGATTGATCTACTTATCAAGTTATTTATATTACGAACTGGATTATTTTATCTATTAATTTAAATTAATTGTGATGTTATACTATTCTTAAACATTAATATATATATATATATATCATAATTTGATATTAAATTTTTTGTATAATATTTTAAAAAGATAAAGTCACACCTTGCATACAAGTTATTATTTATAAGTATAAGGTTATAAAAAAAAAACATGCTTTTAAATAACTTTTTGTTGCTCTTACTTTTCTACACAGTTAAATTATAAAAAAGAAAAAAGAAAAAAATCGAGTATCCAATTTCGAGTACCCAACTTTAAGAGGTACCCAATAAGTCGAATACCAAAATATACCGTTCGACCGAGAAACTTGAAACTCATCCTGCGCCCACCCCTAGACTGTGAGGCAAACTTTGCAAGGAATTTATTTATTTATTTATTTATTTAAGTTTGCAAGGAAGGTTCCCTTTTGAAAGTTCCTTACCCAACTTGCTTTACATGGATTTTCAAAGAAAGATCCCATGATGTTGAGTTTGATCCAATTAGGTGGTGGTGGTTCTGATTATATAACTAAATTAATAGATTTTATAGTAGAGGGGTAGATGAGTTATTTTATCACTAGCCGTCGTGGTATGTTGTCCCTGCGTGCATATAAAATAATATTACACATTTTAAAGTTATTGTAAATAAGAAAATATACATATTAATCAACACATTACATTTAAAAAAAAAGAACGAACGAAAGAAAAGAAAAGAAAACTAATTTAGGGGTATTATCAGTATAGTAAAAAAATTGGTGTTGCGGTATAAGTAACCGTCATTTATTAGTGAAAACGGGGTTTGCTCTATATAATAGGATAGATAATAAATTTTATTATAAATTTTATCACGGTCAAAGCTAGAGCTATACTGAGAAAGTTTTGATTATAATTATTCGATGCTTAAATCAATAGATTGTAAAAGAGGATAATGAAGATCATAAGAATATAAAATTTGCCCAACTATACGATTACACGTAAACCACATACACCAAAATAATTTAATGATCACAAAAATCCATACATATTAAGTTTTTGGAGGTATCGGGTCGATTCGTAAATACTTTGATTAAGTAGAATGGATTCGAACCTTGTTTAAAAATCGAAGGTACTTGCCAGGAAGGTTGTAAGCAGACCTTCACAAGATAATCCCATATCAAAATTTAATATTTTTCTTATATGCGTATGTTTTGTTTAAAATTTCAAAGATAAAATTGCCACGCAGTAAAATTCATCAAAATAAATATGATTTTACAATTAAATTATTATACTTAGATTAAAAATTTCATCATAACAACACAAAGATGTTATGAGTACGATTATAAAATATAGTATTTTCATTATAAAATAATTAATTTATTAAAATAGTTGATCCGGATCTCCGTTCTTGATGTAATCGTATCCAAGACGAGATACTGTTAAGCGTGTTTTTAAGATTACACGAGAATAAATGAAGTATTGTAAAAACTGAAAAGAGTAAAGCGCACTTTAGCCAGAACTAAAAATGAAAACGTGGAGCCCGCCAAAGAGACGCCAAATGAGAATTAGCACTTCTTTAGCACTCCCCCCAATTTCGCGCTGCACTCGCATCTCTCTTCGGACGCCTTTTTGCAAGCTGTGCTCGTCTGCCGGCGTCGATCACCCCGCCGGAAGCGTTGTTCCTGCTAAAATTCAGGCCAAAATCTCAGAGAGTGAGACAATAAGACGCAAAAGGAAGAACGGAAGAGAGATTTTTGAAGCATTTGAGCATTGAATAAGTGCCTATAAGAGAAGTTGTTCTGCTGATTCATGGATTTTGCTTCACACTGTTACCATGCATCGGATACCGAAATTCTTTGCACATAGTTCCGGCCGCCGTAAAGCTGGTGCCGATTCCGGTTCCGGCGCCAGTTGCAGCTCGAGCACTGTAAGCGCCAAGCCGAAGCCGAGGCTCGACCGGCTGAACGCTATGAAGAACATCAACTACGAGTTTTCTCCGTCTTCTACTTCAGCTTCTTCATCATCGTCGTACTACTCTGCGGTGGAATCTTTGCGCACGCGCTCGCTTGATTTCTACGGCGGCAAGACGAGCTTCCGCATAGATGGAGTCGATGGGGAGATCGAAATTTTCTGCAAAACCCTGGGGTTTTCGGGGATTGATGATTTCGCGATACCAGCTGAGGAGTACGAGGCGATGAAGGTGAGATCTTCTTCTGCTCCTGTTGTGTCCAGTCAGGGAATCGAGCCTCTAGTGGATTGGAAAATGGGGGTTAATTATGATGAAGTTGTTGAATTGTCTGGTGATAGTGTTGGTGTTGGTGGTATTGATGTTTGTCAGGAAACTGAGGGAAATGATATGTATATTGGATTTTCCGAGAATAGTGATGATATAATTAGTAAGAATTGTGAGGAAAGTCATGATTTTGATTGTATGGATACAAGTGAAGATAATGTTTCTGGTTGCAAATTAGGGGTTAGTGCAAGGGTAAGTGATGCAACTTTGAGTGATGATGTGAGGTGGAGATTGGATGAATCCCATGGAAATGGTATTAAGGGTGTGCGGCCACTGATTCTGGCACCACCACCTTCGATCTCATTGCCTCTGATTGATAAAGATTGCTCAACTTGGGACATCTTGAGAGCATTTGCCCCAGAGAGTGATGCGAGTTTTCTGAGGTTTAAACAAGGATTTTGCTCGGAAGAGGATGAGGAAGGGGCTGAGGTAAGTGGTAGAGAAAGGAATGAGGATGAGGACCAGGGGGAGGATACAAGCAGAATGGTAATGGCAAGGGGAGAGAACTGTGCGCCCTCAAGATCGTGTTCTTTTACCACAACTTCGAGTGATGATGATTCTTCAAGTACTACAACAGAGCCAATGTTAAGTATTTCACCAAATGGGAGATGTAAACGCGTTATTTTGGAGTGGCAAAAGGGTGAGCTGTTGGGCCGTGGATCATTTGGATCTGTGTATGAAGGAATTGCTGAGTAAGTGCTAGTTCATTTTATTTTAGTTGAGGCACTTTCAATGTAAATTCTGAACATGAAGCCAGATATGGCATTTTGCGGCTTAATTAATTTAAAGATTATGTAAGAAAATTTGCAAAACCAAGGTGGTTTAAAAACTTTTACCCAATTAAGGAAAGTTGTTACTTAAGATAACAGACTTGCCATTTTTTATTTTCTTTTTAAAGCAACAACTTGTCGTAATTGTGTAAAAGTTTTAAAACCACCTTGGTTTTGTAACTTTTTTTTTATGTAAATATTAAAATAATTAAGCCGCATTTTGGCCGTGCACTTTTAAACTTCTAAAATTGTCAGAAGCCTTTTGTTTGTAATTTGGATAGCACGAGCAATCGTTTGTTTAATATTAGAATTTGGGTATCTGCATGATTATGGAAAATGGCCTTTACTTAAAAAATCCTGAAGTTACTAAGCCTGCAATGTAATCCTTTTCATCAAAATTATTGTTTTCATGTTAACTTGTTAAAGAGAAAAAAAGATCTGCCCTGTTGCTTAGAATTGGCAGAACAATGAGTGCCCCTGGCAGGCTGGTACAAAATTTCTTGGTGAAGTCTTGTAATGAAATTGAGTTAAGTTTACTTATTTCTCATATTATTGCACACGTTGTTCAACTTTTCATTTCTTAAAATTTTTATTCTTTATCTCGAAGGATGATAATCTTAGATTAGAGGTTTTTCCTTTGCTGCAGTGATGGGTTCTTTTTTGCTGTGAAGGAAGTATCTTTGCTTGACCAAGGGGATAAAGGGAAGCAACACATTATCCAACTTGAACAGGTATAGCTGCACTAATAGTTGTTGTTGCTCATGCAACAAGTATCTTTTTGCTGTGATAATTGACTGATGTGGAATCTCTTTGTTCGTTTCCAACTCCTCTTATCTTTTAATCTTGTCTGTTGGTCTGCCCAGGAAATTGCTCTTCTGAGTCAGTTCGAACACGAGAACATTGTCCAGTATTATGGCACAAAGAAGGTACTGCTCTCTTATGTTTTGGTTGATATTGATATTATGGTTATTATTTTGGGAGGTATAGTTTCTGCACTGCTATAATACTGAGCAACCCTTTCCCCTGATATTCCATTTTCCTTAACGTTAGTGGTTTGTTTCCTTTTTGTTTTATATGATGATGCTTCAATTGCAACCTTTTTTAGATTTTTTTATTTTCCTTGATGAGTTCATTTTCTCCTCATCATGATATATTTATGCAATATTGAAAAGAATTCTAGCTCACACTATATTCTTTTCTTTTCTTCTTCAAGTTATTCATTTACATGTTAGATTTTCCCATTATGTTCTTTTGCAAACTCATGTTTTTATTCCCTTCTAACGTTGAAAGGTGCTGAAAATTTATCTTTTACTTTTTCTGTAGGACCAATCACATCTCTATATTTTCCTTGAGCTTGTTAAAGGCTCCCTTTTGAGCCTTTACCAGAAATACACCCTCCGAGATTCACAAGTCTCTGCTTATACAAGGCAGATTTTACATGGTTTGAAATATTTGCATGACAGAAATGTGTTGCACAGGTAATTAGACTAGGCATTTCATTTCTCATTATTTTGCTTTAAGCTCTATGGTGGTAATAGTAAATTTCGTTTTGCTTGAGCCCTGTGAAAATGAGTTTTTGAGTCTAGTTGTTCTTTCAAATGGTTTTAAGGAGCGACTAAGTTCATGTTATCTTGAGGTCCACTGATGCTTCCATTGTAAATTGTATTCCTATAGTACTGAGTTTAAAAAATGCTTAAGTGTACATTTCAATTTTTTTTAAGAAGGAAGAGGAAAAATTGAAACATCTTTGCCAAGATTTGTTTGAGAGGATCTGTATCTACTCCACAAGATTTAGAGTATGCTTGAGTGAGTTGCATTTACATAAGCGAAGTGATTTATTAAGTTGCATTATGCTAACGTCTCGTATCTTTCTCTCTTGTACAGGGATATAAAATGTGCAAATATTTTGGTTGACTCTAATGGTTCTGTGAAACTTGCAGATTTTGGTCTAGCAAAGGTTTTGTTTCTCATTTCCCTTCTTCTCTCTCTTTTTCTACTTACATCTTTAATGGCATTTGAAATGGTTTCCTATAACTTTTGTTTCTATTCCATGTAACACTTTGTGATGGTGTCATTCTGCAGGCCACTAAGTTGAATGATGTGAAGTCTTGCAAGGGGACTGCATTGTGGATGGCTCCAGAGGTTTGCCACTGGAACTTTAATATATTGATTGGGTTTGTTGGGATCATAGATGTCTCCCTGTAAATTTGATACTAGACAGCTCCGTCATTACTGTTAGGAGGAAAAGTGGCAATTATACAAGTTGCAATCTTTAGTTATATACAGTACTAGTGCTTTTGTGGTTTAAGACAGTAAAAAACTTCTACTGTGTGTTTGCTTAGATGACCCTTGTCATGTAGACGTGCTATATAACAAATGCGTGTTTCTAGCTAGTCTGAAAGTAAAGGCGCGAATAAGCATAATTGGATAGTGAAACAGCTAATTCCTAATTTTGTACCAATATGCTACTCAAGAAGTCTGTTATTCTTAGAAAAGAAATATAGTTGCTAATGGTTCGTTTAGATTTCCTCTTTTGCAACACAACTTAAGACAGTTTATTGTTTTGCCCCAGCCTTAATATATGAAAAAACTGGAGTGCTTTAATTTCCCAAATATTAGGTCACTGGTTCCCAATAAAAAGAATGGAGTGCTGAAATGACGTACCTATCAAGGAAGAGCACTCCACATCTCATGTCTTTTTCTTTGATCTAGATGTACGACCGGTTTAAGATATGGATCGTACGACCTTTATTGACACTGGGAGGGGGATACAATTATGAATATTCAGAAGGTCTCTTGCTTTTGTCAGCCAAAATTGAATGCGGAAATGCTGAAAGAAGTCGCTTCCAGCCTAATCGTAACATCTTCCAGTTATTGTTAATTTCAATTTGGTTGGATTTAATTCCTCTTCTCTATTTCTCACCTGAATTCCATCTAAAACCTTTGCCTGATATTGATCTACATTCTTATTTTTCAAATGACCGTCATTTATTAACTCGTGCAAATCAGACTTTGCTGATGTGAGGCGCATGCCATGCATTAGCCATTGTCTCTGAAGACAATAAATTGTACATGAAGGAGGGGTGTATAACTATTTGTTCATCCTTGTCTTCCTTGCACAATCTAACATACTCATTGGTGCTGTGACTGCTGTCAACCTATTTCATTCCTTTTTGTGCTCAGGTCAAGGGAGGAGGGACAGTAAAGTTTTCTGGTGCTACATTTTACTGAGAACTGATTATTGATCTATGTGGCTGCAGGTTGTTAGGAGCCTTGGGTATGGGCTTGCAGCAGATATATGGAGCCTTGGGTGCACAGTCTTGGAGATGCTAACCAGACGTTTCCCATACTCCAATTTGGAATGCGTAAGTAAAAGCATCTCAGTAGTTAAACTTATTAATGTTCTTCCATTAAAGTTTATCATCTTTTATATGCAAGGAATTCTTGCATTGTTAATTTCTCTGGTAACCACATTGGACGAGTGTTTCCTTATTGGCATGCTAGTCCATTGTGTGAATGACTAGCTAACCTTTCCTCGAGCTACCAGTTAAATGAAGGTTGTTGGGGTGGATATTTCCCTCACAATCGCACAACTAAATATGGTGTTTTTGCGGAGCATAACATATGTTCTCTCTGATACGACAGATGACAGCATTATTTAGGATAGGAAGCGGCGAGAGACCACCTATTCCTGATTCTCTCTCCAGTGATGCACGGAACTTCATACTTACATGTCTACAAGTTGATCCAAGTCTGCGGCCAACTGCTGCGCAGCTCTTGGATCATCCCTTTGTGAAGCGACCCCTTGCATCATCCACATCTCTCTAGCCAATAAAATAACCACAATGCGCACTATGGAAACGGAATATCTGCATCACAGTTTTTTCCAGGTGCAGCTCTTCGCTCTTCTTGTTGGAAAATTGTCTTTGGTGACAAAATCTTCCGGGTTGCATTTTATTTTGTAAATACATGAATGTTGAAATCTGTGGCATATAATTTTCCCTAGGTATCTGCGAGGCAACTCTTTTCTTTATTTGCTGCTCCGGATTTCTTCCCCGAGCAGGTTGTTGTATCAACGCGATGGTTTTCCTCTTTTCTTGATAGTGTTATTTATTTCAGCTGGGACTGTACAGATCAAACCCCAGAAGTTAACTGTACATATGTTCCTTCAAGCTAGTATCTAGTGTGAGATACACATTTGTTTCTGATGAACTTTTCTAGTTGCTGTTCTGTTTTAATTTGTAAATGTAAATTGTCCTTTATTTCTTCTATCTGTGGCTTTGAGATTGCACATATTGTTCATTCGAAGTGACTAATAGAAGGGTGGAATTCCCATATCCCTCCATTTATGAAAATGTCATGCATCAGTTTGGACTTGTGAAGGTTTAGTCAAAATCTTGGATGCCATCACATTTTTCTTTCTCTTCTGTTTTTAATTTGTTTATTGACTTAATTTTGAATTGTAATTTTCTAAGGATAAGTATACTTTTTTTTTTTTTTTTCTGTTTTTAGAAACATTGTTTATTATAAAATTAGTTCAACTTACGTTTCAATTAAGTCTAGTTACCTGCAATTTTTGTATTAGCATACAACTTCTTTGGAGATGCAGTTTTAGCATAATTACATTCAAAATAAGTACTTTTACTGCAGTAGACTGATATAATTCTTTCCCAATTTGTAACAGAGGTGGTAATTTGTCCACCCTTCAAAGTTGATTCAGTGCCTTTATCTACCTAGTGTCTTCAAAGTTGTAACAAAATCCAATCCATCCTTCTTTGGAGCACTATTCTGCTATCTCCCCTCCTAATTGCCTGTAACTCTTGATTTCTATCACCATCAACATCAACCCTGAAAGAATTCACAAGTTAAACAATTCTCAATTCACGATATCGTTGTAAACGAACCATGGCACCCGAGCTTCATCTCAGTCTTCTCAGATATACGGTGGTTGTCACATAGAGCCAATTCCAGATCTTGTTCCAGAAGCCAAAATAGCCATTTCTCCATGACTCTTTGAGCATCAAAGTAACAATGACTCCCCAGAATCCAAGAACAAAACCAAGTACAATAGAAATGTAAAACCCACTATCCAGATTGTTGTCTTCTTTCCTGTGATCAAAAGCCGGGGAAGGGCGAGGACCGCCAGCAGAAAGGCAAGCAGCTAGAGGACGCCCGCAGAGTTCATTGTTTCCAGCATATACCGTTGCATCAAATCCCTGCAGCTGAGTACCTGGCGGAATCTGACCTGATAAATTGTTGTTCGATAAGTCCAAAACTGCCAGATAGTTCAGTTCAACCATGCCAATGGGAATCTCACCAGATAGTTGATTCCTGGAAAGATCTAGAGATTCCAACATTCCCATTTGGTCGATTTCAGAATCTATGTTTCCTGTCAAGTGGTTTCTTGATAGGTTCAAGGATATTAATCCTCTCAACAAGGAGAATTCTTTAGGAATATTCCCCACGAGTGTGTTATCGGAAAGATCAATGAGTTTAAGGAATCGTAGAGTTTTGTTGTACTCCTCCTCCTGCCCTTTCCAATGCACAAGTGCATTCTCAATGTATGAATCGATTTCATAGCGAGAACCATCTGAAAAAACGAATCCAGTGATAGGAATCAAGCTTCGAGTTGTTCCGTTATGCAGAACCAAAGAAGTAAAATTGCTGAAGCATCGGGGAATTCTTCCTGATATGTTGTTCCTGGATACGTCCAAGACTTGAATCTTGGTAAGATGACATACTTCTGGAGGGATCGTTCCATAAAATTCATTGCCTCGGAGACTGAGAACCATCAAACGCGTAAGATATGTTCCTATCCATCCTGGAAAATTCCCTGTCAATTGGTTTCCTCCAACATCTAACAATCTCAATGTTTGGCAGTTCCTCAAACTGGAAGGCAATTCTCCGGACAAATTGTTGCTTCGCAACTGCAGTGTAACTAGGAGCCAACAATCAGATTGGCCTAAAGTACGAGGAATCTCACCAGAAATGTGATTATTTCCCAGATTTAGAATGGATAACTTTGTCATGCTCATCCAACAATCAGGAAGCTGGCCTGATAACTGATTATATGAGAGATCAAGCAACCCCAACTTAGTGTAGTTGATGGTGCAAATCGACGAAATTGATCCCTGAAACATGTTTCTGGAGAGCTGTAATACCGAGGAGTTGGGGTTAAATAACGGTAAGGCGCCTGAAAAGTTATTGTAACTGATATCTATCGTAGGATAACCCGAGAACTTTGAAGACAAATCTGGAACTCTACCACTTATTTCGTTACGAGAAAGATTCAAGTATTGTAGTCCAGGAGACAAATCCCACAACCATTCTGGCACTCGATCCGACACACCAGTCGAAGAAAGATCAAGATGTGATATATTACTCTGAGTTTGAACCCATTCTGGAAAACGAGGTCCCAAGTAGCAAGAGGCTAGTTTTAGAACATTTAGTTGAAAAGGAGGAATCCAAACTCTGGTTGTCTCAATAAAGACAAGGGAATTGAAGGATAAATCCAACTCTTTCAAGCTATGGAGATTCAAGAAGTGGGATTCAGAGACAGTGCCTTGTAAGAAATTGTAAGAAACATCCAAGATTTCGAGCTTGGGAAGTTGCCCGAAACTCGTACCTTGTAGCCCTGTTAGCTTGTTATGACTAAGATGTAATTCCCTCAATGAAACAAACCCTCTCAGTTCTGGCACCAATCCTGAAAGTCGATTGTGGGACAAGTCCAAAACGTGCAAACGACTTAAATTCGAAAATGATCTTGGAATCTCACCTTGAAGCTGATTCCCTGACAAATCAAGATACTCAAGAAAAACGGAACTTCCAAACGCATCAGGGATGAGACCGTCTAATCGATTATCAGACAGCTCTACACTAACGAGAGTCGTGCTCGTGTTCACTAACCAAGAAAATACTAAAGAGTTCAGCTCGGTACTTGATAGATCAAGAAAAGCCAGAGATGCAGAAGAAGAATTAAGAAATAAATCTAGAGAAGATGGTGTAAGTTGTGGAATTTCACAAGAATTCAAGTACAATTCGTTAAGAGAAGAGAGCCTCCGTATTCCTCGTAGCCAGTTCGTGTCACTTATCTTAAGACCAGTCAAATCAAGTCGAGACAAGAACGAGAGATTAGAAAGCCAGACAAGGTTGTCTACCTCCAGACCTGGATTATATCCGAGATCAAGTGTTTTCAGGTTGGAAACATTCCCCAGCTGATAAGGAACAATCCCAGAAAGCCCACAATTCACAAGACGCAAATGTTGCAGTTTCTTGAAAGAACCGATGAATTCCAGAATCCCATTCCCACGAAAACCATTGTTACTCAGGTCCAAACGATTCAAATGGTGCAACTCAAGCAGGGCAAGACTGATGTTACCTCTTAGCTGGTAACGAAGTTTTGCACCGTTCAGTTGCAAACCAATCACACGATGAGTGTTTCTACTGCAGACGACGCCCGTCCATCTGCAGCATTCCTTTTTGCGTTCTTCATAACCCCACGACGAGAGAACGCCGTTTTCGTCTATAAGGCCTTGTTTGAACTCAAGTAGAGCTCGTCTTTCACTCTCTATGCACCTTGCTTCCCCGTCCCCGACTTGTGACGCCGACACAAAAGCATAGATCGTAGAAAGTGAGAGAATATGCAAAACTAATAGAAGTAGTTTATGATCATCCATTCAAATGGGAGGGAGGGAAAATTGATCTTGGGCTAATGAAAGGGTTGTAACGTTATTATGAGCTTTACGACGGGTTATTTTTATTTTAGTCCCTATGTTTTTAACTTATTTTTAAAATTATTTAATTATGCTTTGTTATTTTTCAATTTCGTCCTTCTGAATTTTGGCTAAATTTGTCTCCAACGGAAGGATATTCTTGTATTTATATTTATAAAAAGAAAAAGGAAAAAATTGTGTTAAAAAATATTATGGCAATATATTATATATTTTTGGGGTTGTCAGACAAATTTGAATATACTGGCATAGTATATATCATCAGTATCTTATATATTTTTTGTTGTTGATTCATAACAATAATTGGTTCGAAATGATACGTGGTTTATGACTGATTTTTATGTGAAATAAGTAAAATAATTGGGTTGATTGTTATTGAATACTTGCAAACATCTTGTTGAATTTTTCTTGCTTTTGTTAAATTTGATTTGTACATTTCATTTCTAATTGCATCATATATTTCTAAAGGAGTATGTTTGCAAAATGCCAAATTTCAATTGTCAATAGTGGCCTTCAAACGGTCAAATTCCTCTTGCTGAATTTTTCTTGCTTTTGTAAGATGTTTTTGATTACTCTGGCTTGCTCCAGGTTCGCTTCGTTTGGTCCAAATTTCTATTTCCTTTCTTTCTTGCTAACTGATTTGGGGATTAAATTGATTAAGATTTTCGAAATAGGATCGTTGCGTAAACACAATTCAGTCTTGACTTTTGGCGAACAACCCTTATTGAGCGTAGCGAAATCAAGATTTATGATAAAGTCAACAAAGTTTCTGCGGTGTTCTACCTTTGCATAGTCTCGGTCCACCTCCATGGCAACAAGAAGGCCATAACCGATCCAAGTCAGCCAAGCATACCAACCAGGTAAATTTGATTTGTACATTTTCTTTCTAATTGCATCATATGACAAAAGGCCAAATTTCAATTGTTAATAATAGCCTTCAAACGGTCAAATTCCGACGGTCATAAAGAATTAAATTGAAATTGATTATGAAAACAGGACATTTTTGACAAAAACCTTTTCTTGATTTGAAAAATTGGTCGGAATTCTACCGAAAGGATGAAATTCAAAAATAACAACAAAAAAAAAAGATAATTTTGAAAATCAATGAAAAATACAGGGATTAAAATGAAAATAATCCCTTTATGGACTCATTCAAGAAAACAACCCCTCTATGTGTATATATATATATATGTATGATTATATATACATCAATCAAGAATAAAAAAAGACCTGTGGTTCCGGTCTTAGAAAAAAAATGGTCTTAAAAAAGATGTCATCTTTGAATTTGAGGCAGCAATTTTAAAATGCTTGTTTGTGTTTTCATTTACAGTTTTCAATTTTTGAAAAAGTAATTTACTTAAAACGAATAAACAAGGCCTGAGTTTCTCCACAGGGTGACTATGAGACGACATGATTTTTTGAAGAGAGTAAACGAAGTGGTCTTGAAGAAGCTTACTGGATTCTTGGCCTCAGTCTCAGAAAATATCGAGATAAATGCAATTTACCCCTCTGTGATATAAGAAATAAGCAAAAATTCCCTTGTAAAAAAATAATTAGTAAATTACTTCTCTGTATTTTGAGAAATGAAACAAATTATCCCCCTATTAAGGGAAAATACAGGGGGATAATTTGCTTCATTTTAAGAGCACAAGGGATAATTTGCTAATTATTTTTTCACAGGGGTATTTTTGCCCATTTCTTATATCACAAGGGGTAAATTGCATTTATCCCTTAGAAAATATCTATCACATATATATATATATATATATTAATATGTAATTTCCAGAAAATCAAGGTTTTCCAAATCGAAAAAAATAGGATGACAATTACGTTAAATAAATTAGTACTAAAATATTGAATGACCCATTTAAGGTCTTGTTAGCAGCTGCTGCCCTGCTTGACTTGACTCGAGTTCATGGCCAAGTAACTTCCGACACATGTATTTTTAAGATTTTATGCCAAGTTCAATTCGACAATCATCGATGATCCGGGTGATGGGTAGCGATTCTTGATGACGTCTGTGCTTGACTGATTCGGATAACGGATAGCGGGTAACGATCTTTGGTGACGTCTAAGTTAGCATCTCCACCTGTCACCTGGAAAGTAAGAGTACCTGAGAAGAGAGCAAACGTGAGCCTAGCCGGGATCGTCCCCGGCGAAGACCCTCCGATGCTTAAGTCAGCTCAAACTTGAGATGGCAAAAATGCGATCTAGGTAGAATGATAGGTCGAATGCTATCCAAAAATGTCTTACCATTAATGCGGTAGAACATGAGTATTTATAGAGCCAAGTATGTGTACTTGCCTGGTCCACGTGGCGTCATCTCAAGCCTTCAGCTGTCAGGAGACCAACGGTCTAGATCTCGGGTCCTCTTGTTCGGGTTTCGGGTCGCGTATCCGGGTCGGGTCACGGGTAGCGACTCGACTGTGTTTACGCGGGTCATCAGGCCCATATGCAATTTTAACCTCTTTTTGAGGGTATTTATGTATTTTCAGCATATATGGGGTACTACCCCTATCAATCGAATTCGTAATTTATGATTTAATTGAGTTAGGGGATTTTTTTTATAAATTATCCGAAAATCAATCCAATTCAACTTTACCTGGGGTGCAATTTGAGTTGAACTAATTGATTAGAACAGTTCATCGATTTTACTGAACACCTAAAATCCTATATTGCCCTTACGCAATCAATGATTATGATATTTGATTTGATATAAGTCGGTACTAGTCAAGAATCACCCAAAACCAAAAAAAAAAAAAAAGTAAATTACAGTGACATCCCTGAGGTTAGGCTCAATTACACAAACACCTCATGTCTTTTGTGAAATTACAGCTACACCCTTTGAGGTTGTAATTGTATTACAACTACACGCCCTATTTAAAAGCTTACACTAATACCCCCTGAAAAATATTTCACTAATACCCCTAAGGGGTGTAGCTATAATTTGACAAAAAACAGGGAGTATTTGTGTAATTGGGGCAAATTTCAAGGGGTGTTAATGTAATTTACCCAAAAAAGGAAAATGCTTTGCCAATTCAAATTGCCATGTTAGAATGAATAAAGTTCAATGGAGGAAAAACCCCATTGGATATCTTTCTTGATCAAATTTTAATGATCGATCCAAGAACAGGGATAAATGCAATTTACCCTTATGTGATATAAGAAATGAACAAAAATCCCTTATGAAAAATTAATTAGCAAATTATCCCTTGTAATTTTAAAATGAAGCAAATTACCTCCCTATGTTTCTCTTGATAGGGGTAATTTGCTTCATTTATCAAAACACAAGGAGGTAATTTGCTAATTATTTTTTCATAGGGGGATTTTTGCTCAGTTCTTATATCACGGGGGTAAATTACATTTATCCCAATCCAGAATATGATATAATTTTGATTTGAGTAAAGAATAAGGATCGATTTTGAAATTTTGAGTTACTTCAAAATGAATATATAGTGCAAGTCATGCCATGTCTCACTAGTGGTAGTGGGATCTTTCATTTACGTAATAATATTGGAGTGAAGACAACGGTATAGGTTTAAATGTATTTTTTGTTTTGTAATTTATGTTTGTTGGTGTTTTTGTTCTTTAATTTTTTAGGTTAATATTTTGGTCCTACATTTTTCTAATTTTTGTGAATTTTAGTCTTTTTCCAATTGATGTTCACCCTTCTTGTTGAAAATATGTATGTGCCTCTCACATGACATTTTTAAAATTGAGGCTATTTTCTTATTTACTCAATTCTGGCAGCATTTTTGTCAAGACAATATTTTGGTTCTGCATCTTTTAAATTTTTACGATGTCAGTTCTTTTATCATCGGAGTTCACCCTTCTCGCTGGTCGATGTGAAATCTGGCAAATAAAAGGGCTGAAATCATGAAAATTAAAATAATGCAGAACCAACATGCTATTCTAGAAAGTCAACGGATGAAAACGCAAAATAACTTAAGTTACAGGATAAAAATGCATTTAATCTGAATGGTATATATACGGGTAATAATATGAAATGAGCAGATATTATTACATTTTTTATTTTTGTCGAGTAACCAAAATTGGTCTAAATTATTACCTTCAAAATTTTTAACTTCAAAAAAATGAGCAGAGGCCCACTTTAAACTTCAAAATTTTTATTACCTTGTTAGGTAAATGTAAATTTCAAATACGAGAAATGGTAAATTTCTATTTGGTTTGGATAAGAATGAGGGGAAGTATGCTTCAGGAGGTTGAGAATAAAATCAGTTTAGATTTAATGTTGGGGTGTTTGTTTTTATTTTAGACCTTTAATTGCCTATAGAGGGTAAATTATAACCGAATTCTTCTCAAATTTGACATAATTATAAATATTTTTTATTATTTAAAAAATTATAAATACTTTACCTCATTTTAACGTTCGTTTAACAACGAACCCATTCTATTAGTCTCCGTCCAACACCGATGCATTGAAATCCTGCAGTTGAGTACCCGATGGAATACTGCCTGATAAATTGTTGTTTGATAAGTCCAAAATCGCCAGATAAGTCAATTCAGCTATGCCTATGGGAATCTCACCAGATAGCTGGTTTTTGAAAAGATCTAGACATTCCAACATTTGCATTTGGCCGATCCCAAAATCATGTTTCCCGTCAAGTGATTTGTCGATAAGTTCAAGAATACTAACCCTCTCAACAAGGAGAATTCTTTAGGAATATTCCCCACAAATCTGTGGTTGGAAAGATCAAGGAGTTTAAGGAATCCTAAAGTATTGTTGTACTCTTCCTCCTTACCTCTCCAATAGACAAGTGCACTTAACACATCAGAACTAAATTGACTGAGAGGATATTCACGAAACATATTGATAGTTGTGTTGTCAGGGAACTTAGATTGGACCAAACAAGTATAATTGTTGAAGCATTTGGGAATTCTTCCTGATATATTATTCCTGGAAGACTTGGATCTCAGTAAGATAGCATACTTCTAGAGGAATTGTTTCAAAAAATTTATTGCGTCGGAAACTAAGAACCTGCAAGGACGGAAGATTAGCTCCTAGATTTGCTGGTATATTTCCTGTTAGTTGGTTTCCGCCAACATCGAGAATTCTCAATAGCCAACAATTCAAATTGGAAGGAAACTTCCTAGACAAATTATTGTTTCGCAACAATAGTATTTCAAGCAAGCAATCATACTGGCCTAAAGTGTGTGGAATTTCACCAGAAATCTTATTATTTGCTAGATTTAGAACAGATAACATTTTCATACTCCCACAGTTGGGAAGCGGGCCTGCGTTATATGAGAGGTCAAGCATAGACATTAATCCATGGTAGAATGTGCAAATCGATGAAACATGTTATTAGAGAGTTTAATAGTATAGAGAAGCGGGGAAATAATGGTAAAAAACCTGAAAAGTTATTGTAACTAATATCAATTATAGGATCACTTGAGAATAAGAACATGGATGACAAATCTGGTACTCTACCACTGAAGTGATTATGAGAACGATTTAACCATTGCAAGTTAAACAAAATGGAAGAAGAGATGTCCGAAATGAGGAAAAAGGTGATTATTTTGCAGCAAATGGAAGATGATGTTACTGAAATGAAGAAGAAACTTAGTTTCTTGCGTAAGTGTTTGGTTGGGGCTGGCATATTACTTGTTTGGAGTTGGTTATTTCACCATTAAATGGAGATTTGAAGGAGATGTGTTTTATGGACTGTTTGTATAGTGGATTAGTGTATTTGCAATCAATCATGGTAGTTGATTGGTGTATTTGTAATTAGTTAGTATGTATTTTGTGTTTGTAGTGTACTGTTGTTTTTGGAGTGTAATGCATTTTGTGGACTGGTTTGAAGTAATATTATGCAACATCGGTTTGGTGTTTGGAGTGTAATGTTGTTTTTGGTGTTTAGAGTGTAATGCAGTTTCACCATTAACTAAACAACTCATAGCAGATTTAATTAACAAGGTTAAATATTCCATTCTTCATTAACCAAATAAAGATACCAGCAAACATAAGTTGTTTGGTCATAAAGGCACATACAAAAAGAGTTCATGCTGCCATAAATCCAAAAACATTCTAACTTGTTGCTGGATTGTCTACCCAAGTTGCACATACATACATAAAAAAAAAAAAAAAAAAGACAAAGCAAAATGTCCTAGCCCTTGTTGCTGGATTGTCTTTTGCTTAAGTTTCCAGCCCTTCTGACATTCAATGCAGCAGTCAAGTTGTTCGTTGTAACATATTTTTTTCCTTCTTTCTGAAATGTCTTGAAAGGTGGTGGAACAATTTGTGGATGTGCTGGCCTTGGTGGCTTGAAAGTGGCCTTTGAACTGGTTGCATTTTCTTGACTAGCAACAGTTGCATTCAATCTTGTCGATCTTCTCAACTGTTGTGTTTTAAATGTTGTCTGACTTGTCTTAGGCCTTTTCCCAGGCTGCATATATCCAACAAACACAAATAAGCCATCAAATTACTAAACACAATACACAATACACAAAAAGTAGAGTACATTGGTGTTTTGAGATCCCAAATAGACTTCAGTGCCGCTTCCAGTTGGTGTCATTGTCCTCTTCCTAGCCTGCAAATATTAAATAAGTATTCAATAAAGTTCTTGAATTCAGTTTCCAGAAAACCAACAAAGCAATAAAAGACAACTTACAGTCATTTTCTGGCTATGATCCATGGTAATTTCAGTCTCAAGACTGACTTGCATTGAAAGATCCATGTTCACTTCAGTTTCTTGGACATTCACAAAGAAAAGGGCTTCTGCTTCTTGCACTGCTTGCTCAATCTCTGCTGCTTCAGCTGCCTCTGCATCTTTCCTGTTTTGACAGCCCTTCTTGTTATGTCCTTCATCTCCACAGAACTTGCACTTAACAGTACCTTGTTGTCTCTTCAATTTCACTAATTTTTTCTTGCCTTTGATCTCCTTTTTCTGTTTTAATGGCACTTCATCAAGCTCAAGTCTCCTAGCTCTAGCTGGTCTCCCAACTCCTCTAGCTATGTTTGGAGGCATTAATGGTGGAAGGTTAGTCCTTTGCCATTTTTCAGTACCATTCACAGGGTATATGCAAGGCTGATATACCCTTAAGTATGTGGCAACACTGTAACATTTAGCAACAAAATCTTCTGCATCCAATTTCTGACTGTTGATTGCACTCATAGCATGCTTGCAAAGGATTCCAGATGAGCATGTGTGCCTCTGTAAGTTAACACTACACCTGGACCCATCAAAGCATGATATCTCATAGTGAAAGTCATTTGCTTTTATGGGGATGCAATCAGATGAACCCTTATCCCCATTCTTGTGTAAAATTTTCTTAATCCTTGGACATAATCTACCCTTCCACTTTCTTGCTGCCCTGTCTCTATTTTGCTGCAGTTTTGTCATGAGAAATTCCCTGATACACTCCAACATTGAATAGATTTGCTTCTCTCTAGCTTCAAGTATACATGCATTGAAAGATTCACACAAGTTATTAAGTAAAATGTCACATTTGGGATATGAATTGAAATGTGACCTACTCCATTGACTTGGAGGTTTGTCATTCAACCATTCACCAAGTTTTGGATCAAGCTTACAAATCTGTTTCATCATGGCATCAAATTCTGTAGGAGTAGATGCTCTTGCTGCCTTCCATAAAGCTTTCTTGTAAGCTAATCCTGTGAATCCTACCCTCTTCATGTTCCCATGTAGATGCCGAACACAAAATCTGTTTTCTACTTCTGGAAATACAGAGTCAAATGCAGGCAGTAAGCCCTTTTGCTTGTCTGACATAAATGTATAAGTGCATTCCCTGTCTATCCCCAAATCATGCTTCAGTAACCTCAAAAACCATTTCCATGCATCTTTATTTTCTATAGACACAACAGCAACAACAACTGGATAACATGCATTGTTTGGATCAATGCCAACTGCAGTCAATAGTACCCCTCTATGAGGCCCTTTTAGGTGACACCCATCAACCCCTACAATTGGCCTACATCCTGATAGGAATCCCTGCTTCAACCCATTAAAACATATATAGAACTTCCCAAATTTTGGCAGCCCTGTACCATCATCAGATGCTGTAGTCAAAATAATAGTAGATCCTGGATTGCTCCTTCTAAGTTCTTGTGCATAATCCCTCAATCTGGCATATTGCTCCTTTGAACTCCCCTCAATCTTTTTCAAAGCCTTCCATTTAGCCCTATAGACTTGATTTCTGGACACATGAATTCTCATATCTTTGATAGCATCCTGTCTGAAACCCTTTACTGCCCTTCTTGGACCTGTTCTGAAAAACTCTTCATACTTCCCCCAAGCCATGTAGAATTGCAGTTTCTGACATGAAAACTCACCCCACACTTATGAACATCATGATATTCCCTAATTTGGAATGTCTGTTGAGTTCCTAATGCCAAAGCATGAATCCTGAAATCACACCCCTCCTCTGCACACTTAGCATATATCCTCCTTTTATCATTTTTTGCAATTTTTATGTTTCTCCTAGTTCTCACAGCATATGACCGCACAACAGTTTTAAACTCATCTTTTGAACTAAACAACATTCCAAGTTGAAACTGCGGATTGTAAGTATCAACAGAACTGAAACTAGGATACTTAGGCCCATTTTCATCATCAGATGCTTTATCACTATCAAACTCATCTGAATCAGAAAACCCACTAGAGTTACTAGATAAGCCCTCTTCACTCTCTTCTTCATCACCTTCCCCTGCAGTTAGATCATCCACATGCCTATTGAATAACTCATCATCCTCATCTAACACATTGTTTTCACCCTCTTCATCCTCCCTTCCCAACTCATAATCACTATCTAAGAAGTCTGATGCAACCTTTTCATTAATCTCAACCTCTCCACCAATTTCACCTTCTAAGTACACATCAACCTCCCTATCTGTCTCATGTTCAAAGCATAACTCAAGAATCTGTTGCCTTCTTGAAAGAACAACAAAGCAAGCATCCAACTTATAGTACTTTTTCAGCCTATTGTACCCTATTTGCTCACACAACTTATCAAGATAAGTTATATTAATACAGTTCAAGTCTACGTGGTCAAACACACTAACACATCCCCAATATATGTGGGTCGTATATTACAAATTTCACCCCCATGATGTATTTTCAATGTCACAGCAGGATTTAGTGGATCTGGGTAGCAAAAAAAAATAAGAATAAAAAGTAAGTAAGCAACCAATATTCTATCCACCTACCATACATACATCAGACAAAAAAAAAAAAAAAAAAAAAAAAGAAAAGCAACAAACATGGTGGACCACCATGTTTGTTTGTCTCTGAAAGTGAACAAAACGCAGAAAACCAACAAAGGGAGGGACCACAAACATATATAACATCTATAAATACTAAAAAGCAAGAACTCGAATCAAATTTTTTTCAGATTACAACAAAACTCATCAGCTTTTTCGAGAAAAAA
Source organism: Sesamum alatum (assembly GCA_034509735.1). NCBI lineage: Eukaryota > Viridiplantae > Streptophyta > Magnoliopsida > Lamiales > Pedaliaceae > Sesamum > Sesamum alatum. The sequence continues at coordinate 4,583,232 of JACGWO010000012.1, read as the reverse complement.
AAAATGAAGAAAGACTTACGGTAATCGGGTGGAGGGAAATCATTGAAGTTTGGGTCTCGAAGGCTCATTTTTTCGCGCTGAAATCTGAGGCTCTTTCAGTTGTTCGATCGCAGATTCGAACAAAAATTAGGGTTTCGCTGGGTTTTTTTGAGAGGAAGGGGGGAGAGAAAATTAGGGTTCTATGTGGTGATTTTTCTCCCAAATATGCCTGGGATACACACGTGAGCAACACGTGTGTGTATTTAACGGACGTTAACAGATTCTGTCAAATTTTGACGTCGGGACCAAAATTGATACAAATTGAAACATATTTCCTAGAATTGAGACGTTTGTAACGAATGGGACCAAAATTGAACAAGGCCTAATATATGGGACCAAAAATGAGATTTACCCTCCCACAACCATTCGGGTACTTGACCTGATATACCAGCCGAAGAGAGATCAAGTTGTGATAAATAACCTTGAGTTTGAAGCCATTTTGGGAAATAGCAAGATACTAGTTTTAGAACATGTAATTTGATGTGGTAGTGGTTTTTAGTGAGGATTAATCGGGAAAAATTGCCTCGACACAATTGCACCCCAAGTCTTTAGAGAGAGAAATATTATATGAGAGGTCAAATCAATGAATAGTAGCTTAGTATTAAAAAATAATATATCTTGTATTTATAGTGATTTGGTTATTTTATGGTAAGATAGGGTGCATATATTTACCATGTGGTATATGCATGAAAATTACCATTATACCCTTGTAAGTAAATTATTATTACTATAATATACATCATACAGCCCCCCACTCTCGGACGGAATACTTCGCAAGAAACAGTAATCCGGATGAGAGTAAGAATTCTTTGCAAGAAAAAATTGAAGCATTGAATGCATGGGTAAGGGCGGGTGGGAATCCATTAATTGTTCTCGAATGAGTTGCTAGAAGACGCGTGAGTCATCCGAGAATAAGAAAACATGGGATGCATCTAAGGCCCCTTAAATAGCACGGTTATTTGAATTAATATTGAAAAGATTAATCGACCCAAGATTTGTGGCGCAGGCTCAATACTATTGTCGAAAGTGGCCTAGCTCAAAGTGGTCAAGCCACCTAGCCAGAACAAAGCCCAGCTCGAGGCACCTCGAGCCGGGGTGGTCAGTCGTGGTCCGCCCCAGCTCGAGCTGGGGTGGTCGCTGGTGAGCTGCCCAGCTCGAGCTGGTGCTCGAGGCAGTGCCTCGAGCCCCGGGCAGAGCCGGCGAACCTGCCTCGAGCCGCGGGTCAGCGGGCTGGTGCTCGAGGCAGCGCCTCGAGCTGCGGGCAGAGCCCAGCTCGAGGCACTTCGAGATGGGGTTGTCCGCCCCAGCTCGAGGCACCTTGAGCTGGTGAGCTGCCGTGCTCGAGGTGCTTGAGGCAGTGGCTCGAGCCGCGGGTGGTGCTCGAGGCCGCGTGCTGGTGCTCGAGTGCTCGAGGCATTGCCTCGGGCCGCGGGTGATGCTCGAGGTAGTGCCTCGAGCCGCGGGTGGAGCCCAGCTACCGAGCACTCGAGGCTCGAGTGGTCCACCGTGGTCCACCCCAGCTCGAGACGGCCTCGAGCTGGTGAACCTGGGCCCTCCCAGCTCGAGGCAGAGGTGCGCCCCTCGAGCTTGCGTGGGGCGGCCCAAGCCGAGGGCACGGGACCAGGTCGAGGCGCGGCCATGGGGAGCATATTGCGTCCGCTGGGACTTGAACCCAGGTCAAAAGGTTGGAAGTAGGAGACCTCAACCATTCCACCATCCCATGTTTTTTGATTATTTTTACTCTTACTCTCTACTAGTAGAGGTTATACTCTTTCATGTGTTTTGAGAAATTTCGACGTCGTCTTCGAGAGATGTGACTCCCCATCACACTAGAAGATTTTCAAGCAACATGGAACGTGTGATGAGTGATCGAGTTCTCTTACTCTACCAACGGTAGATGATTTTTTTTTTCTGTCCATACTCGAGATGTATTTTAATTTTTTTTATTTATTTTTTATTTTTTTATTTTTAGTTTCACCTCTTCTCCACCTAACGAGAAGGTGTTTGACCTATGCTCTTTCCGTAGGGCGCTAATTACCGCTGTGGCACTCCTCTAGGAGGATGAGGTCTCCTCCTCTTAACAACACTTCTGCAAGAGGAGCGGGTGCTAACCTCCGCCTCCAAGAGGAGAGCGTGTTTGGCCTCCGGTTTCCCTTAATGCTTTCCTCGAGATGACACTTCTAGGAAAATGAGGAGGGGTTCGACCTCCCCTTCCCTTGAGGGCGCTTCTCTTTGGGACAACCCATTTCAGGAGGGGGAGGCCTCTTTCTCGAGATGACACTCCTCTTGGAGGATGAGGTCTCCTCCTTTTAACAACACTTCTGCAGGAGGAGCGGGTGCTTAACCTTCGCCTCCAAGAGGAGGGCGTGTTTGGCCTCTGGTTTCCCTTAATGCTCTCCTCGAGATGACACTTCTAGGAAAATAAGGAGGGGTTCGACCTCCCCTTCCCTTGAGGGCGCTTCTCTTTGGGACGACCCATTTCAAGAGGGGGAGGCCTCTTTCTCGAGATGACACTCCTCTTGGAGGATGAGGTCTTCTCCTCTTAACAACACTTCTGCAGGAGGAGCGGGTGCTCAACCTCCGCCCCCAAGAGGGGGGCGTGTTTGACCTCCGATTTTCCCTTAAGGATCTCCTTGGGATGACACTCTTAGGAAAATGAGGAGGGATTCACCCTCCCTTTCCCTTGAGGGCGCTTCTCCTTGGGACGACACATTTTAGGAGGGGAAGGTCTCTTTCTCGAGATGACACTCCTCTTGGAGGATGAGGAGGAGGTGGATCATTCTCGTGACAGAGCCCCCCAAGACCTTGGGGAAGACGGGAGCGTAGCTATTATTTATTTATTAGTATTTCGAATAGCTTTCTCCGACTTGTATGGTCGGATATTTTGGTGTGTAATTTGGCAAGACTTAGTACTTGGGATGACTTCTTCCGACTCTTATGGTCGGATGTTTTGGCCTGTAATTCGGCACTATTTAGCTCTCATGAATGTAGTACTCATTATTTTGTTTTCATTACTTTACCGAAGTTATTTCAAGGGATATTTTTGCTCATGTCCGGAGTTGATCTTTTACCAACTTCTAGGAGGGCAAAGTTTCTGTGGTCGTATTCTTGACGAGGATATCAAGTTTAATCCATGGGGATGTTGCCTCAAGGGATACTTGCTCATGTCCCGGAAATGGTCTTTCACCAACCTCAAGGGGATGCAAAGTTTCCGGGGCGATGTTTCTTACGACGATCTCAAATTTCATCTAAGAAGACAGTGCCTCAAAGGATACTTGCTCATGTCCCGGGGCTGGTCTTTTACCAACTTCAAGGGAGGCAAAGTTTCCGGGGCGATGTTTCTTACGACGATCTCAAATTTCATCTAAGAAGATAGTGCCTTAAAGGATACTTGCTCATGTCCCGGAGCTAGTCTTTTACCAACTTCAAGGGAGGCAAAGTTTCCGGGCGATGTTTCTTACGACGATCTCAAATTTCATCTAAGAAGACATTGCCTCAAAGGATACTTGCTCATGTCCCGGAGCTGGTCTTTTTACCAACTTCAAGGGGAGGCAAAGTTTCCGGGGCGATGTTTCTTACGACGATCTCAAATTTCATCTAAGAAGACAGTGCCTGAAAGGATACTTGCTCATGTCCCGGAGCTGGTCTTTTACCAACTTCAAGGGGAGGCAAAGTTTCCGGGGCGATGTTTCTTACGACGATCTCAAATTTCATCTAAGAAGACATTGCCTCAAAGGATACTTGCTCATGTCCCGGAGCTGGTCTTTTACCAACTTCAAGGGGAGGCAAAGTTTCCGGGGCGATGTTTCTTACGACGATCTCAAATTTCATCTAAGAAGACAGTGCCTCAAAGGATACTTGCTCATGTCCTAGAGCTGGTCTTTTACCAACTTCAAGGGGAGGCAAAGTTTCCGAGGTGATGTTTCTTACGACGATCTCAAATTTCATCTAAGAAGACAGTGCCTCAAAGGATACTTGCTCATGTCCCGGAGCTGGTCTTTTACCAACTTCAAGGGAAGGCAAAGTTTCCGGGGCGATGTTTCTTACGACGATCTCAAATTTCATCTAAGAAGACATTGCCTCAAAGGATACTTGCTCATGTCTCGGAATTGGTTTTTTACCAACTTCAAGGGGATGCAAAGTTCCCGTGAGTTTTTATTTTTTTAGACTACGACAAGAAAATTAACTTCATTACTCAATGTTCGCATTACAACGTCTTAGGGGAAATCAAAAGGGGCGAAGGATTTGTTGACCTCCTGCTCGAGCTTTCTCCTATTACAAGTGAATAGCCAAAAAATAATTTTACCTGCTATGCGAACTTAAGGTTACTACTTCGTAGCGAGGGAGTCTTTTCTCGCCGATCCTTATGAGATCATGAGATGACTTTTGCATGGGGTGCACGACCTTGCCTCCCCTCGCTACAAGCTCGATGTGTGGCTCGAGCTCATCATGGGGTGTGCGGCCTAGCGCTCGTCATGGGGTGCACGGCCGCATCCTCCTGGTCAAATTGGCGTCCTCGTGAATGTTGGTTGACACACTCTTTCAAGTGTCCCCATTGGATCAATTTCTCTATCTCATTTTGGAGGTGATGACATTCCTCAGTCGTATGACCAATGTCATGGTGGAAGCGGCAAAATCTGTCGGACTTTAGCCTCTTAGGATTGTCCTTCATTTTTCTCGGCCATTGGTCAATCAGCCCTTGTTGCTCCGCCATGACTAATATTTCTCCTCTAGTGGCGTTCAAAGGGGTGTAGTGCGTAAATCTGGCGGGGGGCACATGCTTGCATTCCTCCTTCCGTGGCTCATTTAGATACCCTGCTATTCACCCCCTTCCGCCTCTGCTCATTCTCCTCGGGAGCCGAGGACTCTTCTCGACTTCGACAAGGAGAATGAGGGGGCGGGTTCATGGGGTGATTAGTTGCAAATTGAGCTATCGCTTGAGCGGCTGCTCGGTTGGATGCGTCATGGATCAACGCTAGTAAGGCCTCTTGTGTCAACTGGATCATCGGACCTTCGGGTGGAACTCCTTGGACAGGGTGATTCCACCAAGGGGGTGGTGTTTGTTCACCAGGTGGTTCTTTGCCAGGGGGTAGAGATTGTTCATGGGGATAACGTGCTTCCTCCTGAGGCACTTGTTCATGGGGTGGCAAGGCCCTCTCGTTTGGCTGGGTTGTTCATGGGGTGGAAGGTTCATCCCATGTTGTGGTGACTGTTCACGGGGTGGGTTTGCTCTACTCCGTTTTCGTGCGTTTCTTGGGCACTGTCCACCCGTTGAACATCGCGAGCACACGACCTGGTTTGCATTCTCAATGTCGGGGCAATAGTTTCCCACAGACGGCGCCAATAATGTGGTAGTGGTTTTTAGTGAGGATTAATCGGGAAAAATTGCCTCGACACAATTGCACCCCAAGTCTTTAGAGAGAGAAATATTATATGAGAGGTCAAATCAATGAATAATAGCTTAGTATTAAAAAATAATATATCTTGTATTTATAGTAATTTGGTTATTTTATGGTAAGATAGAGTGCATATATTTACCATGTGGTATATGCATAAAAATTACCATTATACCCTTATAAGTAAATTATTATTACTATAATATACATCATAATTGAAAAGAAGGAACCCAATCTATGGTTGTCAAGTTAAAAAACAAGTGAATTGATGGGTAAATTCAACACTTTGAGTTTGTGGAGATTGGAGAAGTGAGCTTCCAAGACAACGCCTTGTAAGAAATTGTTGTTCACAAGTAATTTTCTCAATGAAATAAGTCATCAGTTCCGGCATCACTCCTGTAATTTGATTGGAATACAAGTCCAAGTAGCGCAAACTACTTAAATTAATCATAAAAGGTAAAAGAGGACCTGTTGTCAGTTGAATTTTTCCATAGGGAAATTATATCCCAAACCGAGTTTGATTGGAACAGAATCAATTATATGGAAAACGTAATATATTTGCCGCGTGAGTGGTGTATAGTTCAAGAAAAGTAATCAAGACTTGATAAGTGTACCACACTTACACTATAGATAATATTTAATGACACATTTATAATGAGAATAGTTATTTTTTATATGTACTAATTGTATTTAATGACGACTTTGTGCACAATTTTGTTATTAATTTTTAAAAAGAACAACTTTTACAAAGTAATAGGACTTATTAAAATCATGAAATTCATGATTTTGAATAGATTAAAAATATTGAAATCGCGACATTCATGATTGTGATAAAATTAAAATTCTCGAAGACATTTGACTCCAAGAATGGCCATAAATACTTATTAATTTCTTGCATCAATTCAAAATTCCATGTTAAGACGACTAATGTAACTAAAGAAGCCAATTTTTTTTTTTTTTCAGGAAGTTGTGGTTATATGGATAAGTAGTTTTGGTAAAATTAGATTTATTTACGGTTAGTATCCCATGCCAAGGTACAGGAGAATTATATCTTTTTCAAAAGATAAATAAAATTATAAATATTTATTTGTTAATATAAAAATAAGTAAATAATAAATAGTTTACAACTAAATTAATTAATAAGTATAAAGTTACGCTTACTAAATTCTTAATATAAAGTAAATAATTTCTTTTAATTGGTAAAGTATGTTGTAATAGACATTTTAATGTTAATTTGTAACAATAAATTGTTTTAGAATATGGATTCAGTTACATGTGAATCCATAGATTAGATGGTGAGAGAAATAGAGGGATTACACTTGTCCCACATAGGAATATGTTGGAAAAGTGTGGAGCTTTGATAAGGATATAAGGTGTATGTGGGGGTGAGTGTTTTACACTCAAAGTTGTCCCACATTGAAAGTTTAAGGATAACTTAAACTCCTTATATTAAGTTCAATGTTTAATTTGTGTTTAAACTGTTATGGAGACTAGAGTGAACATGGGGTTGCCCCACACGCATGCCGCCGCTCGCCCAGCCTGGCTCCGATGCAGGCGTATGTCTCAGTATCTATCTTTTTGCAGCAAAAATATTTGCATTTATCTGATAAAACCCAGTGCATTTACGACAGTCAAATGGTTTGAAATCTGTTTAATTCCTTTAAAACTCGTTTTAATGTTGCTCTAATACCAGATTTCAAAACAGACTTTAATTGTGTTTAAATGGCTTTTAAATCTGTATTTAAAACCATTTTAATGCCGTTAATTGTTATTTATTTAAGCCTTAATGGTGGTTAAATGTTGCACTAATGATGGTTATTAATGCGGATGTTGTAACCGTTGAAAGTCTTGCCTATAAAAGGCTGCATAGGCTCACTTCAAAGAGATACGAATACGAACGAAAACCAACAAAGAGAAAATATTCTCTCCACTTCTCTGGAATTCTCCTCTCTCTTTCTCTCTCTCTCTCTCAGATTTCTCTTGAAAAATCCGAGTTCTTTATCTTCACAATCTGAGCTTTTGAGCTGTAGTTTCCAAAAGGCTAGTGAGTGTTGTTTCGAGGTGTTCTACGGTAAAGTGCATACCGATAGAACTGAAACCGTCTTATCCTAGAAGAAGTTGCGTAGTACTCGTGTGCACATTCAGAACGGGACGTATAATTTCTTCAAGGCAAGCAGATTATATTTGTGATTCGGTTTGGTAAAATTATTAGACCGAGAATTATTGCGATACAATTCTCATTGTAAGTTTTTCTTTAATTTTATCGTTAAAACAACACTTCTAACTGTTTCTTTATAAATTGGTTCCAACGTGTTTTCTTGTGTTTTGGTTTCAAAATTGCTTATAAAATCTGATTGATTTTTCAAAACGATACTACGATTGTCTGTGACACTTTTTCCAATAATCTTGAAGCAATTATAGGTTTTGAAAAATCGGGTTTTTTTTTTCGTTGGAACGAGAACAATTGTCGTTTTTGATTTTATAAAATTCAGATTTTGGTTTTAAAATCTGTGGTTTTACTTTCTGCTTCATAATTATTGAAATGGCCGAAGCAATTTCCATCGCTATTCCGATCGCCCCAAAAGTTGACTTGTCCGGGATGCCGGAAAAGTTTTCGGGCCAGTTTTTCAAACGTTGGCAACAACAAATGAAAATATGGCTTACGATGAAGGGACTTTTGTCGGTTATTCAGGTGACTCGTCTTGAACCAATTGAAACCAACCCTACGCAACTGAGATTGCGCAGTGGACTGAGCGTGATCAAATAGGCCGAGGACCTATTTTGTCAGCAATGTCAAATACGCTTTTCGATGTCTATTGTTCCGACTCTTACACTGCAAAATCGTTGTGGGATGAGTTGGATAGGAAATATAATATTAAAGAGCAAGGGCTTGAAAAGTATTATGTTTCCAAGTTCATGAAGTATTAGATGGTCGAGGGAAGGACTGTAACTGAACAGACGTGTGAGATTATGAATATTGAGCATTCTCTATCTGATGCTGAGATGAAGCTTCTCGAGAAGTTTCTGGTCATGGCCATAGTGGATAAATTTCCCAAGTCTTGGGAAAGTTTTGGCATGACACTCAAGCATCAGAAAGGGGGAATATCTCTGGATGATCTTATGGTCACGATAAGCATTGAGGAAGAGCAAAGGAATCAGACCCACAAGATGCCTGTTGAGCATCAGCCAAGGGCCAATTTAATAATCGGGAAAGAAAAAGTGAAAGCAATATGATATTGTTGTTTCTGAATCTATTGTTTTGAATGTCGAATCTACTTCTCTGTGGCATAGTAGATTAGGTCATTTAAATTTGGGTTCAATCAAACGAATGATGAATCTTGATTTAATACCTAGTCATGAAATTGAACGAGGTCACAAATGCAAAATTTGTGTTGAAGCTAAACAAGTTAGGAAACCCTATCAATTAGTTGAAAGAAATTCAGAAGTACTTGATTTAGTTCACACTAATATTTGTGAGTTCAATGGGATTTTGACTAGGGACCATAAATGATATTTCATAACCTTTATAGATGATTGCAGTGGATACTGTTATGTCTTTGTCATGCGTAATAAAATGAACCCATAGAAAAATTTATTTTGCTTCAAAACGAAGTAGAAACCTAGACTCGTAAGAAACTTATACGATTAAGGTTTGATAGAGGAGGTGAATATAACTCGAGTAAGTTTAGTGAATGTTGTCAAAAGTTTGGCATAATTCATGAAGAGACTCCTCCATATTCCCCTTCGTGTAATGGAATAGCTGAACAAAAGAATAGAACCTTTAAAGACATGATTAACAGATTTTTGTTAAAATTTGGGTTACCTAAGTATTTGTGGGGAGGGGCTTTGAACGGTTTGCCATATTCTGAATAGAGTCTCTTTGAAACACAATACGAGTACTCCTTTCGAGTTATGGAAAGGGAGGAAGCCAAGCCTCAAATACTTTCTAGTGTTGGGGGTGCCTAGCAAAGGTACTTGTCCCTGAACACAAAAGAAAGAAATTGGGCCCTAAGATTGTTGATGTTGTGTTCTTGGGCTATGTACAGACAAGTTATGCACTGAGATTTCTGGTTATTAAATCAGAAATTCCAGGCATTGAGGTCAACACAATAGTCGAATTTCGTGATGCTAGTTTTCTGGAAGATGTATTTCCTATGAAAACGGGAATACCTCCAAGTGTTTCACTTGATGATTCACTTGCCTCCACTTCTATTCCTGAACATGTGGAAAAAGTGACAAATGTGGGGGTTAATCCTAGTAGTACTAGTCTGACTCATGAAGAGTCAGATGAACCTAGACAGAGTAAGAGAGCTATGATCGTCAAGGATTTTGGAAGTGACTTTGTCACTTACAATATCGAGGACGAGCCTGTAACCTTCAAAGATGCTATGGCTTCTTCTGAAGTCAAGCATTGGAAGGAAGCTGTCAAAAGCGAGATGGACTTCATTGTCTCCAACGGGACATGTGTGCTAGTCGATCTCCCTCCGGGATGATGTAATTCTTGGCATCAAGTTGAATCGTTCAACAGATGGGATACCTATTTCTCAATCTCACTATGTTGAGAAGATAATCGAGAAATTTGGCTATCAGAATAGTAGAATTGCTAAGACACCATATGATCCTTCTGTGGCTTTATTCAAAAATGAAAGTGGTGTACTTGTTGCACAACTAAAGTATTCCCAAATTATTGGGAGTTGGTAGTATCTGGCAATGGCACGAGACCAGATATTTCATTTTCTGTCTCGAAGCTAGCTAGATACACTAATTGTTCAGACAAAACTCATTGGGGACCAGATATACTAAATACCTTAAGGGCACAGTGTCACTGTCCATTCATTATGGCAGATTCCCAATTGTTTTGGAGGGTTACAGTGATGCTAGTTGGATAGCCAAAAAATCCGGAACTAATGGGTGTTCAGGATATGTATTTACCTTAGGTGGGGGTGCAGTCTCCTGGAAGTCTGCAAAACAGACTTTGATACCCCGGTCTACTTTTGAAGCCGAGTTATGTGCGTTGGATACGACTGGTACTGAGGCAGAGTGGTTGTATGGGTTGTTACTACAACTTCCCATTGTAAGCCAGCCTCTTCCACCTATTGCTGTATATTGTGATAGTTAGACAACAATAGCTAAGGTTCAGAGTCGTAAATACAACTAAAAGACAAAAAGGCACATCCAAGTTAGACTTAAGTCTATAAGGGCATTAGTGCCGGACAGAGTTATACGCATTGACTTTTTGGTAACAAAGGACAACGTGTTGATCCTTTAACGAAAGGATTAGATCTGTCACAAGTATAAAAATTCAGATTGAGGATGGTACTGAAAACCCATCAGTGATATAACCACGATAACAACCCAACCTTCCAAGTGGAGATCCCTCAAAGAAGGTTCAATGTGGTATTAACAAGTCGTAGGGGATATCAGAGCACCAAAAATAGACTGATACTTTGTATCTCTAGTCTGTTCCCTGTAATTTTGGAAGGAGCTGATACTGCAAGTATAGTAAGAGTTTTAACTCTGAATGGGGTCAAGTCTTTATAGACGAGGTGCTAAGCAATGCATCCCTGGAGACGCCCAACTAAGTGAATGTAGTTGTTTGGCCGTAAATAAGGAATTGGGTTATTCCTGAAAGTATTCAGTGAACAGGATCAGGACACATGGCCTAACGTGTCAACCCTAAAGATCAACACAAAACCGGTGGCTTGTTGTTACTGACAGACGCTGTCACAACCACGGGCTCAAATTCAAGGCATAGTTCTATTTGACCCGGTGACAGCTAGCGTTAGATAACTTAGGCAGTGGTTCAAACGGGGAGGTACCATTGCTGAAAGCAAGACACAGAAGCTTGAGTTCAAATCTATGAATTTGTGGGGGATTGTTGTAGTTGACATTTTAATATTAATTTATAACAACAAATTGTTCTAGAATATGAGTTCAATTACATGTGAATTCATAGATTAGATGGTGAGAGAAATAGAGGGATTACACTTGTCCCACATAGGAATATGATAGGAAAGTGTGGAACTTTGATAAGGATATAAGGTGTATGTGGGGGTGAGTGTTTTACACTCAAAGTTATCCCACATAGAAAGTTTAAGGATAACTTAAACTCCTTATATTAAGTTCAATGTTTAATTTGTGTTTGAAGTGTTATGGAGACTAGAGTGAACATGGGGTTACCTATACGCGCGCCGCCGCCGCCTGGTCGGCCCGGCTCCGGCGCAGGCACAGGCGTGGTTGCGGGCGTTAGGGTGAATGTCTCAGTCTCAAGATCTATCATTTTACAGCAAAAACATTTGGATTTATCTGATAAAACCCAGTGCATTTTTGACAGTCAAATGGTTTTAAATTTGTTTAATCCCTTTAAAACTTGTTTTAATGGTGCTTTAATACTAGATTTTAAACCTGATTTTAATTGTGTTTAAATGGCTTTTAAACCTATATTTAAAACCGTTTTAATGCTGTTAATGGCTATTTATTTTAGCCATAATGGTGGTTAAATACTGCACTAATGATGGTAATTAATGTGGATGTTGTAACCGCTGAAAGCCTTGCCTATTAAAGGCTGCATAGGCTCACTTCAAAGAGATACGAATACGAACGAAAAACAACAAAGAGAAAATATTCTCTTCACCTCTCTGGAATTCTCCTCTCTCTTTCTCTCTCTCTCTCAAAATCCGTGTTCTTCATCTTCACAATCCGAGCTTTTGAGCTTTAGTTTGCAAAATGCTATTGAGTGTTGTTTCGAGGTGTTCTACGGTAAAGTGCATACTGATAGAATTGAAACCGTCTTATCTTGGAAGAAGTTGAGTCGTACCCGTGTGCACATTCGGAACGAGACGTATAATTTCTTCAAGGCAAGCATATTATATCTGTGATTCGGTTTGGTGAAATTATTAGATCGAGAATTGTTACGATACAATTCTCATTGTAAGTTTTTCTTTAATTTTATCGTTAAAACATCACTTCTAAATGTGTTTTCTTGTGTTTTGGTTTCAACATTGCTTATGAAATCTGATTGATTTTTCAAAATGATACTATGATTGTCTCACTTTTTCCAATAATCTTGAAGAAATTATAGGTTTTGAAAAATTGGATTTTTTTTCCGTTGGAACGAGAACAATTACCGTTTTTGATTTTATAAAATTCAGATTTTGTTTTTAAAATCTGTGGTTTTACTTTCTGCTTCTTAATTACTAAAATGGCCGAAGCAATTTCCGTCGCTATTCCAATCGCCTCAAAAGTCGACTTGTCCGGGATGCCGGAAAAGTTTTTGGGCCAGTTTTTCAAACGTTGGCAACAACGAATGAAAATATGACTTACGATGAAGGGACTTTTGCGGTTATTCAAGTGCCTTGCCCTAAACCAACTAAAACCAACCCTAAGACAGCTGAGATTGCACAGTAGACTAAGTGTGATCAAATAGGACGATGAGCTATTTTGTCAGCAATGTCAAATACGTTTTTCGATGTCTATTGTTCCGACTCTTACACTGCAAAATCGTGTTGGGATGAGTTGGACAGGAAATATAATACTAAAGAGCAAGGGCTCGAAAAGTATTCTGTTTCCAAGTTCATGAAGTATTAGATGGTCGAGGGAAGGACTGTAACTGAACAGACGTGTGAGATTATGAATCTTGAGCATTCTCCATCTGATGCTGAGATGAAGCTTCTCGAGAAGTTTTTGGTCATGGCCATAGTGGATAAATTTCCCAAGTCTTGGGAAAGTTTTGGCATGACACTCAAGCATCAGAAAGGGGGAATATCTCTGGATGATCTTATGGTCATGATAAGCATTGAGGAAGAGCACAGGAATCAGACCCACAAGATGCCTGTTGAGCATCAGCCAATGACCAATTTAATAATCGAGAAAAAGAAAGTAGAAGCAATATGATATTGCTATTTCAGATTCAATTATTTTGAATATCGAATCTACTTCTCTGTGGCATAGTAGATTACGTCATTTAAATTTTGGGTTCAATCAAACGAATGATGAATCTTGATTTAATACCTAGTCATGTAATTGAACGAGGTCACAAATGCAAAATTTATGTATAAGTTAAACTAGTTAGGAAACCCTATCAATCAGTTGAAAGGGATTCGAAAATACTTGATTTAGTTCACACTGATATTTGTGAGTTTAATGGGATTTTGACTAGGGACCGTAAACGATATTTTATAACCTTTACAGATGATAACAGTAGATACTGTTATGTCTTTGTCATGCGTAATAAAGATGAAGCTATAGATAAATTTATTTGTTTAAAAACTAGGCAGAACCGAAACTGGTAAGAAACTTAAACGATGAAGGTCTAATAGAGGAGAAGAATATGAGTCGAGTAATTTTAGTGAATATTGTCAAAAGTTTGGCATAATTCACGAAGAGACTCCTCCATATTCCCCTTCGTGTAATGGAATAGCTGAACGAAAGAATAGAACCTTTAAAGACATGATTAACATGCTTTAGTTAACCTCTGGGTTACCTAAGTATTTGTGGGGAGTGGCTTTGAATACGGCTTGCCATATTTTTAATAGAGTCCCTCTGAAACACAATACGAGTACTCCTTTCGAGTTATGGAAAGGGAGGAAGCCAAGCCTCAAATACTTTCTAGTGTTGGGGGTGCCTAGCAAAGGTACTTGTCCCTGAACACAAAAGAAAGAAATTGGGCCCTAAGACTGTTGATGTTGTGTTCTTGGGCTATGTGGAGACAAGTTATGCACTGAGATTTCTGGTTATTAAATCAAAAATTTCAGGCATTGAGGTCAACACAATAGTCGAATTTCGTGATGCTACTTTCCTGGAAGATGTATTTCCCATGAAAACGGGAATACCTCTAAGTGTTTCACTTGATGATTCACTTGCCTCCACTTCTATTCCTGAACATGTGGAAAAGATGACAAATGTGGGGGTTAATCCTAGTAGTACTAGTCTGACTCATGAAAAGTCAGATGAACCTAGACGGAGTAAGAGAGTTAGGGTCGTCAAGGATTTTGGAAATGACTTTGTCACTTATAATACCGAGGACGAGCCTGTAACCTTCAAAGATGCTATGGCTTCTTCTGAAGTCAAGCATTTGAAAGAAGCTATCAAAAGCGAGATGGACTCCATTGTATCCAACGGGACATGGGTGCTAGTCGATCTCCCTCCGGGGGGTACTACAATTGGGTGTAAGTGGATCTTTAAGAAGAAACTGAAACCTGATGGACCACTGATAAATTTAAGGCCAGATTGGTGGCTAAGGGCTTTAAACTAAAAGAGGGAATAGACTATTTCGATACCTATCCGGTAGCTCGGTTGACTACAATCTGGGTGCTTATAGCACTGGCTTCAGTTTAGAATCTTTCGGTTCACCAGATGGATGTGAAAACAACCTTCTTGCATGGTGAATTAGAGGAAGAGATATACATGGACCAGCCTGAGGGATTTGTGACTCATGGTAACGAGCACAAATTTTCTAAACTTGTTAAGTCTCTTTATGGTCTTAAACAAGCACCAAAATAGTGGCATGAAAAGTTTGATAAAACTATTCTTGCATTTGGCTTCACCGTGAATGAGAATAACAAATTCATTTACTGTAAATTTAAAGGAGATAAAATTATCATTTTATGCCTGTATGTAGATGATATTATGTTAATAGGATCGTCTTTAGACATAATAACCGAAACCATGTTATTTTTGAACAATAAGTTTGAAATGAAGGATATGGGTGAGGCTAATGTAATTCTTGGCATCAAGTTGATTCGTTCAACTGATGGGATAGCTATTTCTCAATCTCACTATGTTGAGAAGATAATTGAGAAATTTGGCTATCAGAATAGTAGAATTGCTAAGACACCATATGATCCTTTTGTGGCTTTATTAAACAATGAAAGTGGTGTACCTATTGCACAACTAAGGTATTCCCAAATTATAGGAAGTTTGCAATATCTGGCAAATGGCACGAGACCAAATATTTCATTTTTTATCTCGAAGCTGGCTAGATACACTAGTTGTCCGAACAAAACTCATTGGGGAGCTCTGGATAGGGTACTAAAGTACCTTAAGGGCACAGTGTCACTGTCCATTCATTATGGTCGATTCCCTGTTGTTTTGGAGGGTTACAGTGATGCTAGCTGGATAGCCAAAAACTCCGGAACTAATGCGTGTTCAGAATATGTATTTACCTTAGGTGGGGCGCAGTCTCCTGAAAGTCTGCAAAACAGAATTTGATAACCCGGTGATACGACTGGTACTGAGGCAGAATGGTTGTATGGGTTGTTACTACAACTTCCCATTGTAAGCCATCTTATTTCATCTATTGTTGTATATTGTGATGGTCAGACCACAATAGCAAAGGTTCGGAGGCGTAAATACAAGCAAAAGACAAAAAGGCACATCCAAGTTAGACTTAAGTCTATAAGGGCATTAGTGTCGGACAGAGTTATACGCATTGACTTTGTGGGAACAAAGGACAATGTGGTTGATCCTTTGACGAAAGGATTAGATCCGCCACAAGTACAAAAATCCAGATTGGGGATGAGACTGAAAACCCATCAGTGATATAACTACGATATCAACCCAACCTTCCAAGTGGAGATCCCACAAAGAAGGTTCAATGTGGTATTAACAAGTCAAAGGGGATATCAGAGCACCAAAAATAGATTGATACTTTGTATCTCTAGTTTGTTCCCTATAATTTTGGAAGGTGCTGATACTGCAAGTATAGTAAGAGTTTTAACTCTGAATGAGGTCAAGTCTTTATAGACGATATGCTAAGTAGTGCATCCCTAGAGACGCCCAAGTAAGTGAATGTAGTTATTTGGCCGCAATTGAGAAATTGGGTTATTCCTGAAAGCATTCAATGAATAGGATCAGGACCCATGGCCTAACGTGTCAACCCTAGAGATCAACACAAAGTCGGTGGCTTGTTGTTACTGACAGACGCTGTCACAACCACGGGCTCAAATTCAAGCCATAGTTCCATTTGACCCGGTGACAGCTGACGTTAGATAACTTAGGCAGTGGTTCAAACGGGGAGGTACCATTGCTGAAAGCAAGACACAGAAGCTTGAGTTCAAATCTATGGATTTGTGGGGGACTGTTGTAATTGACATTTTAATGTTAATTTATAACAACAAATTGTTCTAGAATATGGGTTCAATATCAATTATTTGTCTTGTTTACTTAAATTATAAAGAGATCAATATCAAATTATTTGTCTTGATTTATTTGCAATGTTCGGTTGGCTTGGATGCTTGACTGCAAAGCATGATTTGATCAATCGATGCACTTCAATTTGACACTTAATAATTGAGTTTCAAAATAAAAGGCCATAATAAATTTTGGGTTTGTCGTAAAGAAATCAAATTCATAAGCCATATCAAATTTGGGTCTTATGTATTTGTATGGGTCGATCCAAAATAAATACAAACTTATTATTTTGGGTTGGCTAAATCGGGCTAGATACATATTCAAAATACAGTCCATCAGAAGACTAGTCAATGTCAAAACCCACGGTAATCAAGCCCAACAGACATGAGCCCAAATTATTGTAGCCCTACTCATGCCTATAAAAAAGGCCCTCCACCATTTAAGTCAGGGGATTTCATAGAACATTGAACACACATACAACAAATCAAAGGACTCAAGTTCAAAAACTCTGTACCACAACAAAGCTCTGCAATTACAAAATTTCTACGTCTCCATCGAAGAAGCTTACTGGATTCTTGGCCTCATCTCAGAAAATAGCTATCCTATATATGTCACTCTATAATTTTCAGAAAATTAAGGTTTTTCTAAGTCGAAAAGATAGGGCAATTGGGTTAAACATTAGTATTTCAGGTATTGTTCGAAGCAGCAGCCCTGCTTGACTTGGCTTGAGTTTCTGTCCAAGTCCACGTAACTTTTAACATATGCTAGTAATAAAATATAGGGTAAATTACAGTTAATTCTTCCAAAATTTGGTATAATTATGAACATTTTTTCATTGTTTGAAAAATTATAAATATTTTCTTGATTTTAACAATAGTCTAACAACTAGCTCAATCCATTAGTCTCCATTAGGTTTACATCCATTTTTGTAGTGAACTGACCAAAATGTCTTTGTGCACTATAAGTTACAAAATTATTTATTTTGAAATTTTTTTATGAACTAAGTGGATAACTTTTTATAATTTTTCAAATTTTTCCATCCACTTCATCTGTTTTTTAAATTATTTTTATTTTTTTCAAAAAAATATAAAATAAGAGCAAAATTGACAATTTTAGGCCTTCATCCAAGGATTACATAAATTCATCCAACATTAGGGGAGCTCGTTGTAATTTATTCTAAAATATAGGATAAGTTACAACGGGCTCTCCTGAAATTTGTCATAATAATAAAGTACCACTTATTGTTTGAAAAATTATAAATACTCCCTTAAATTAACGGTCAATTAACAAATACCCCATTGTGACAGCCCATTGTATAAAATATTTGTTAGACGACCGTTAATTGAAGAAAGATATTTCTAATTTATCAAATAATAAGAGGAAATTTCTAATTTATTAAATAATAAGAGGAAATATTTATAATTATGATAAATTTAAAGAATCCGTCGTAATGTGCGCTAAAATATACAACATACGATTGTTTGGATCTTGAGATTCATGAGTTTCTTGGGGAGAAGGCTTGACAACAAGAACATGCATATTTAATGAAGAGACTGTTGCAAGAATAGCTAGTATACCAACTTAATTCTATAATTTCTATGCTTTGTAAGAAAAAAACATTTTCAATTATTTTTAGTTATAAAGTTTTTAATAGTGACTACGGCCCTGTATATGAATAATTTCTAATCAATTATGATAGTTTTAAATTACTCGTAATTTAAAATATATCTTTTCATGTGATTCTTTTGTTTCGGTTTTAGGAACCATAAAAAATATTATTACAAGAAATATAATATTTTTAACCATAATAAATTATCATGAGTAAAAATAAATAGACATAGTAAATAATCATTCACCAAAAGAAAATATGGTATTACGGACAAAATATCAAGTGATATTTTAAAATTATCATTAAAAATATGTATTAAGTGACAATATTTTCTTATCGTGTCACGATTTAATTATTAGTGACAAAAATTATCTATAAATTATCACTAATTATATTTAGTGACAACTTTGTCATCACTAGTTCTTTACTATACACATTATAGTGACAACAATTATTGTCATCAATAGTTCTTTACTATACATATGTCATTAATTGTATTTAGTGACAACATTGTACATATTTTTTTGTCACGAATTCTTGCTAATAACACTTTACAAAATAATAGCAATTATTAAACCATAACATTCATTACTATGATAGAAGTAACATTCTTGTCACTAAATATATATAATTAGTGACAATATTAAAATTGTCACTTGATTTTTCTTGTCGCTAATCTTCTAGTTTCATGTAGTGTTTGACCACGATTACACAACATTTGGTGGTTGTGGCTTTTGCAGTGTAGATAAGAGTGATGACAAATATTTTTGACATAATGGATAACCTAAATTTTTTCATCAATTTTATTTAACTATAATTAATAGGGTAAATTATAGTGACGCCTCATGAGGTTAGGCTCAATTACACAAACACCCCCTGTTTTTCGTGAAATTACAGCTACACCCCCTAAGGTTAGGCCCAATTACACAAACACCCCCTGTCTTTTGCAAAATTACAGCTACAACCCCTGAGGTTGTAATTGTATTACAACTACACTCCCTATTCAAATGCAAAGTTTATACTAATACCCTCTGAAAAACATTATACTAATATCCCTCAGAGGGTGTAGCTATAATTTCACAAAAGATGGGAGGTGCTTGTGTAATTGAGCCTAATATCAGAGAATGTCAATGTAATTTACCCTAATAAATAATAGTCATTTACTATTTTTTTTTTTCAATGAACAAACATAGATAATAATAAATTTTCTGGCGTATGCAACCGTAATACTGTGTAATTTGAAGGAAATCAACATAAGACAATATGTGTAGTCTTTCTATCAATCAAAACAAAATTCTTGATCACTCATGTGGAGTAGCTAACAAAAGTGCAAACCAACCCATACGTTAGGAGGAAAAGTTCCAGAAAATTTTAGAAAAAAGAAGAAAAGTTCTAGAAAACTCAATGCCTCATCTACAGATAAACAACTTCACATTACAAGACAAAATGTAATGTTAGTGCCGACAGAAATACATACATTTGCACTAATGGTGGCACCGAAAGAAATACATAATTTTTTTTCCTTTTTCTGGGTTTGATTTTTCCTCTTTTTATACAGAGGAGTGTATTTGGTACTGTTGTGAAGCTACACTGTTTCGTGATTTTTTCGTATGAAATGTTGGAGTTCAATTTCTTCATATGGGTCGGTGAGTTTTTGTTGTTTTATCATCTGATTTTTCCCCCATCTTTCTTATGTTCTGCTGATTTTGTGGTTGTGTTGGAGTTTGTTGTTTGTGAATTGAAGGTTAAAGTTCTTTTATTTAGGTACTACACACATGATGTTGCATATTATTTGCTTTCTGGTTTGGTTTTGACTTATAATGTGAAGTTGTTTATTTGCAGATCAGACATTGAATTTTTTGAATTTTTTTCATATTTTTAATTAATTATAATTTTATTTAGAAGGTTG
This sequence comes from Sesamum alatum, assembly GCA_034509735.1. Classification (NCBI taxonomy): domain Eukaryota; kingdom Viridiplantae; phylum Streptophyta; class Magnoliopsida; order Lamiales; family Pedaliaceae; genus Sesamum; species Sesamum alatum. The sequence continues at coordinate 4,563,149 of JACGWO010000012.1, read as the reverse complement.
GGGGGCAAAGTGCACACAAGTTCATACATTGGAGGGGAGTGCTTGTATATAACCTTATATTACCTAACCTGAAATCACCCCCAGGCGCGTGAACACATGTGGACGGAATATTCCAATATTATTCCCCAAAAAATGCAAAGTGCAACAAAATCAAAAGGTTAGGTACCAAAGTGTAAAAAAAAAGGTTGGGAAGCAAAGTGCAAATGACCCCATACATTAGGGGATGTCTGCATTTTACTCATATATATATATATATAATATCTCAACAATATATATATATATTATCTCAACAAATATTAATTAAAGATCATTTAAGGCTAAAAGTTATAAAGATGAAATGCAACTAAACACATCAAGCATATATCGTGACACAGAAATTCAGATTCTGATATGAAATCGAACATACTAATTACCGTGGCACTTATAAAGCTTCATCATCTAAGTCTTGTCGCATGTCTGGTGGTAATTGTCACGTAGAGCCAATCCCACATCTTGTCCCAGAAACCAAAATAAGCAACTCTCCACGGCTTGTTAAGTACCAAAATGACAACGACTCCCAAGAACCCTAGAACAAAGCCAAGTACCACAGAAATGTAAAATCCCATATCAAAATTTTGTCTTTTTTCCCTTCATCATCACTAGCTTGGGAAGTGCGAGAGCCATAGGGAGCATGGCATGCAGCTAGAGGTGGCCCGCAAAGTCCATTGTTGCCGGCATATACCGATGCATTGAATCCCCGCAGCTGAGTACCTGATGGAATACTGCCTGATAAATTGTTGTTTGATAAGTTCAAAACCGCCAGATAATTCAACTCAGACATGCCTATAGGAATCTCACCAGATAACTGATTTTCGGAAAGATCTAGAGATTCCAACATTTGCATTTGGCCGATCCCAGAATCTATGTTTCCCGTCAAGTGATTTCTTGACAGGTTCAAGGATACTAATCCCCTCAACAAGGAAAATTCTTTAGGAATATTCCCCACAATTCTGTTGTTGGAAAGATCAATGAGTTTAAGGAATCCTAGATTTTTATTGTACTCTGCCTCCTTACCTCTCCAATACACAAGTGCGCTCAACACATCAGAACTATATTGATGGAGAGGATACTCACGAAAGCCATCAATAGTTGTGCTGTTAGGTAACTTAGATTCAACCAAAGAGGTAAAATTATTGAAGCATCTGGGAATTCTTCCTGATATGTTATTCCCGGACATGTCCAAGACCTGGATCTCGGTAAGATGACATACTTCTGGAGGAATCGTTCCAAAAAATTCATTGTGTCGGAGACTAAGGACCCACAAGGACGTTATATTTGCTCCTAGATATGCTGGTATATTTCCTGTTAGCTGGTTTCCACCAACATCAAGAACTGACAATATATAACAGTTCTTCAAACCGGAAGGCAACTCCCCGGACAAATTATTGTTTCGCAACAATACTATTTGGAGCCAACATTCAGATTGGCCTAAAGTGTGTGGAATTTCACCATAAATCTGATTGTTTGCCAGATTTAGAACAGCTAGTTTCTCCATGCTCAAACAGTTAGGAAGTGCGCCTGATAACTGGTTATATGAGAGGTCAAGCAAACCCCCTCCATAGTGGATGTTGCAAATTGATGAAAGTGATCCCTGAAACATGTTATTGGAGAGCTGTAATACTGCAGAGTGCTGGTGAAATAATGGTAAAAAAACCTGAAAAGTTATTATAACTAATATCTATTATAGGATAACCTGAGAATTTGGATGACAAATCTGGAACGCTACCACTAAAGTGGTTATGAGCAAGATTTAAGCTTTCTAGTCTAGGAGACAAATTCCAGAACCATTTGGGCACTTGACCTGATATACCAGTTGAAGAGAGATCAAGCTCTGATATATTACTTTGAGTTTGAAGCCATTTTGGAAAATGAGGTCCCAAGTAGCAAGATGCTAGTTTTAGAACATCTAGTTGAAAAGGAGGAACCCAATCGGTTGTCGAGTTAAAGACAAGTGAATTGAAGGATAAATCCAACACTTTCAGGCTATGGAGGTTCAAGAAGTGGGCTTCAGTGACAATGGGCACTCCACTTGATATACCAGCTGAAGAGAGATCAAGCTCTAATATATTACTTTGCGTTTGAAGCCATTTTGGAAAATGAGGTCCCACGTAGCAAGATGCTAGTCTTAAAACATCTAATTGAAAAGGAGGAACCCAATCCGTTGTCAAGTTAAAGACAAGTGAATTGAAAGATAAATCCAACAGCTTGAGGCTTTGGAGGTTGGAGAAGTGAGCTTCAGAGACAACGCCTCGTAACAAATTGTGGCTGAAACGTAATTCTTTCAATGAACTAACTCCAATCAGTTTTGGCATCATTCCTGTAATTTGATTGTGTGACAAGTCCAAGTAGCGCAAACTACTTAAACTAGCGAAAGATATTGGAATTCCACCTTCAAGCCTATTCCATGATAGATCAAGTGTCCTCAGGTTGCTAATATTCCCCATCCGAGGGATAATCCCAGAAAACCCACAATGGTCAAGATACAAATGTTGTAGTTTCTTGAAAGAATCGATGAATCCTGGGATCTCTTTCCCGTAAAAGTAGTTGCTACTCAAATCCAAGTAATTTAAATGTTGCAACTCGAGCAGGGCTGGACTAACGTTACCTCTCAATAGGTAAACCTCCTCTGTTGGACCAAAGCAAGTGCCCAAACTTAGCTGCAGACCAATCACATGACCGGTAGTTTCGCTGCATTCAACACCACACCATTTGCAGCATTCTTTTTGGTGTTCTTCACCTCCCCATGATGAGAGAACACCACCTTCATCAATAAGGTCTTGTTTGAACTTGAGAAGAGCTTCTCTTTCCCTCTCTATGCACCTCACTTCCACCATGTCCCCATGTCCTGAAGCCGACACAAACGCATATGATCCGACACACACTAAAAGAAGAGGTAATAATAGTAATTGCATATGCAGCTGCTTAATAGCAGTAATTCCTTTATGGTCATTCATTCGTCTTCTTTTTTTTCTCTCTTTCTTTCTTTTTTTCTGTGTTCTTCGAGACTCCTGATTATCAATATATACAAAGGAGGGGAAGACTGATGGGACCAAGACGTTGTGTGAGACCCTATTTTCCGGGTTTTATTTTTACATAAAGTGGGACTTTGCAGGCAATTATACAAAATGATCCACCTATACATAGCTAGGAGCAACATTTTTGGTTCACTACAAGATTCTAGTATTAAAGTTTCTTGAAGCTTAATTACTAGTAGATTTTTGGATGGGGATAAATGCAATTTATCCCCATATGATATAAAAAATGAGCAAAAACCTCATTTGTAAAAAAATAATTAGCAAATTACCTTCTGTGATTTTAAAATGAAGCAAATTATCCCCTGTGTTTTCCCTTGATAGAGGGGTAATTTGCTTCATTTTTCAAAACGCAGGAAGATAATTTGTTAATTATTTTTTCATAGGAATTTTTTACTTATTTCTTATATCATAGGGAGTCAATTGCATTTGTCCCTTTTTGGATCCTCTAAGAAAATATCTAGCTATGCTATAATATCAATCTTCAATATAATTTCCCGACCGAAAAAGATAGCAGAATGAGGTCAAAGATCACTTGTACACAATGTTTTTAAAATTGAACCGATGATCGAATTGGTCAAGCTATTGAATCACTAGTTCAATCGATCGAATCGGATTAAAAAAACTAATTGACTCAGACCTTATTATATACATATATATATGTATCATATCGATACATTATACATAAATGGATTAAATAAATACAATTTATAATAATATTTTTATAAAATGGTGGAATTTATAAATGAATACAATCTACGATAATTTAATAATAAAATATCAACAAACCTCTTGGAGGAAGCAAGTAAAATTAAAATTGAAAATCCCCAAATACATCATACATATGAATTGATTAAATTAAGGGTTAATTACACTTACACCCCCTCTGAGAATGTATAATTACACTTTCCTCCAAAAAAGTTATGAAATTACACTTACACCCCCTCCGAAAATTCTCTGTTTACACCTGACCCCCATCCGTTATAGTTTGGACGAAAAATGTTCACGTCAACAAAAATAATTACACAAATTTTCAATTTTTCCCATCATGTAACATTCTCATGTATTTTTGTACTTATAAGAGGATAAGTGTAACGTATATGTATGGAGTGAGGCCAATATTATTATATTTTTTTCCTTATAAGTACAAAATTATTGCACGAGAATGTTAAATGAGAGGTAAAATTAAAAATTTATGTAATTATTTTTGTTGAAATGAACATTTTCCGCTAAACTTTAACGAATGGAGGTCAGGTGTAAACAAAGAATTTTTAGAGGGGTGTAAATGTAATTTCAAAACTTCTTTGGGGGAAAGTGTAATTATGCATTTTTAGATAGGGTCTAAATGTAATTAACCCTTAAATTATTGTCATTTATAACAATATTTTAGCAACCATTGTCTTTATATAATTTTTTAAAAAGAATTCAAAACAAATCAGAGAATCATAGAGTAAAGGAGAAAAAAATAGATTATGAAGGAATGAAAAATTCTATTGTCCCACATTAAAAAAGTATAAACAAAATGTTATTTAAGTATTTTATTCTCATTGTCCCACATTGAAAAAGTAAAAATCAAAATTAAACACTTTCTTATTTGTCCCACGTTAGAAAAGCATAAGAGAAGTTTAAGCTATTTACATTACAAATATGGTGATAGTTTGTTTGAATAATTATTCATGTAGGAATTATCTATTTATTTTCTTTGGCATTTATTTTCTTCTCTTTTTGTATATTTCACTACTATATTATTTTTTAGTGGAATATATATTATTACTTTTTAAATTAAAAAAAATTATCCAAACCGGATCAACCAATCCAATTGAAACCGGTTCTATACCATAGACTCGGGCCGGACACTTGGCCTATTCTCGATAGAACTGGTTGAACCGACAGGTCCGATCCGAGTTTAACAACGATGCTTGTACATGCCTTCGAATACTTGCTACAGTTGTTGTCGGACAGCTTTGCTTGACTTGTTAATTGCCACTTGTTTCAGTTCTTGTCTGGAGGAGGGCTGCTTGACTTGAGTCTACGGTCTACTAGTCGCCCAATTTCCACCACATGTCCATAATGACATTCAGTCGTCGAATTTATTTAAATTTGAATTAATTATACGATAAATATATTATATTTATCATGTAATTGATCAGATAGATCAAATTTTTATTCAGATAAGAAGTCTTCGGCTATGTATTCAGATAAGAATTATGTGGCTTTGATTTGTCGGGTACCATTGCCGTGGGTTTAGGGATATTAATAGTATCCATCATGTAAAATTCAAAATATATTATAATTGACCATGATCTATTTTATAATAATTTGATTAATCATTATCTTAAACTATATGCTAATTATATGACAATACAACTTTCTTGCTATATAGTTAATTTTGATTTTAACTAATACAATCCAAATTAGATTTTCTGGTGATTAGTGTACACACAAATTTCGTATCTACAAAAATAAATTACGAGACAAGAAATATGGATCAAATAAGATCTATTAATTTGAATGTAAGTGGTTTATAAGCTCTGTGTTCAAAGTAATCAATTGATTCTTCTTAACGATGTGTATTCAAAGGCTTGAAGCTTGTTCTTGAATCAGATGTTCAATTTCCTTCTGATTTGTGGAGGGCTATGCTACCTTGAAATATTGTATCAAAGCCTTGAGATTGCAGAAAGTTGTTGGATTTACTCTTGCTAGATTTGTTCTATGTTGTATGTATGTAGTGACTTGTGAGAGGTGGAGAGACCTTTTTATGGGTGTTAAGAGAGCTTAGGCAGCTTGGACTCAATTTTGTTGGGCTTGACTACGGTGTCATTTGACATTAACTAGTCTTCTGATAAACTGTATTGGAACATATATCTAGTTCAATTCAGTCAATCCAAAATGAAAAATTTATGTTTATTCTGGATCGACCCATAAAAATACATAAGACCCTAAACCTAATATGAATGTATAAATTTAATTTTTTGACAATATGATAAGCCCAATTTATTACGAATTTCTATTTTAGAATCCAAATTTAGCAAATTTATTTGAGTTTTAGTAAATCTAAATTATTTAGATGTCAACAGTTAAATTTGGAAATGAGACAGAAGAATTCTCAGCGGTTGGATAAAGATTTTGATTAATTGGTTTGATGAAGTCGGCCCAAATCGGAACTATCCTCTGACTGATCGTATTATTTCCAGTCAGCCCATTCCTAGAGCGCTTAATTGATGGGCCTGCACAAGTGGGCTTTACATTGTGTAGGGATGCAGCCCACCTAGTATGTTAAAAGTACACTTAAATACCCTCTAAATATTCACTATTCACACCTAGGGGTGGCAAACGAGTTGAGCCGGTTCGCGAGCTTCGTGAGCCGGCTCGATTTTGTGCTCGAGTCGAGCCAGCTCGAGCTCGAGCTCAATTCTCTCTGTTCCTGCTCGCGAGATTTCACTTTTATTTTAATTTTTTTATATGTTTTATTTTAGAATTTTTATATGTTTAATTTCATATTCAATACTTTATCAAATTTATACTCAAAATTGACCATATATTGTAATTATTAATTAATATTATACATTTTATTTTAGATAATAATAAACTGTGGTACTTTTATTTATACATTTAACCTTTATAATTTATATAAAAATAAACTTAACCAATAATTTAATAAATTTTAATATTTTTTAAAAATAATTATTTAATATCACACATATAAATTTTATGTTATATTTTAATATCTATTTATAACCTTTTATACTTTTTAAAATTGACAAGTCCTAACAATTAACTTATGATTTTTTATATCTATTTGTGAGTTTTATATTTATATCAAAATACATAGTATACATTATACTTGTAAGAAGGTAAATATAATATATATAAAGTCAAAATGCTATTAGTGTAATATAATATTGATCCCAAACTATAGTCGTTGGATAAAAAATAGTCATAAATAAATGACAACATATTGTTCAAGTATTTCATATAGTACTTCAAAAACTATATGCAAATAATGGTGTTCACCTCACCCATGTATAGGAGGTAAAAAAAAGTACAAAAAACTGACTAATTTTTTCATTCATAAACAACTACAGTTTATCCAATGACTACAACTTGGGAGCAATAATTTATTACAATTACACCTTTTTTACTTTATATATATTACATTTACCCTTCTTATAAGTGTAAAAATATTATAGGGAAATGTTGAACGTGGGGAAAAATTGAAAATTTATGTAATTGGTTTGGTTGACGTCAGCATTTTTCATCCAAATCCCAACGAAAAGAGCCTGGCGTAAACAGTGAATTTAAGAGAGGATGTAGGTGTAATTTTTGGAACTTCTTCGAGGAAAAATATAATTTTGTATTTTCAGATGGGATCTAAGGTAATTAACCCTAAAATTATATTGATCCCAAATTTTACTATTAATATCACGTTAATACCCAATTGATATTTTTTATTTATTTTTTGTATTATCTTTTTTATGTAATGGCCATTTTACACTTTGATTATGAACAATTAAATATTCTAAAGAAAATTTTGAATAATATATTTAGTCTCGATTTGAATTATTTGACTTTCATATTTTGCATTTGATCAACATTATGCTTGATAAAATATTTTATTATTTCATAATTTTCTACCCCACTTTATTCATCATTAATAAGATAACTCATTACTTAGTAATTAAATCTATTACAAGTAAAATCCAAAACGCTTTGCAATCTCACAAAAATTCACTGGTAATTATCATGTAGAGCCATTCCCAGATCTTGTCCAGAAGCCAAAATAATCCATTCTCCATGACTTTTTAAGTACCAAAATAACGATGACTCCCCAGAATCCAAGAACAAAGCCAAGTACCACAGAAATGTAAAGACCCATATCAAATTTGCTGTCTTTTTTCTCTTGATCATCATCAGTGGCTTGGGAAGTATGAAGATGATCGGGAGGAAGGCATGCAGCTAGAGGAGGCCCGCAAAGTCCATTATTTCCGGCATACGCCGATGCATTGAAACCCTGCAGTTGAGTACCTGATGGAATACTGCCTGACAAATTGTTGTATGATAAGTCCAAAACTGCCAGATAATTCAATTCGGTCATGCCTATAGGAATCTCACCAGATAGCTGGTTTCTGGAAAAATCTAGAGATTCCAACATTTCCATTTGACCGATTTCAGAATCTATGTTTCCTGTCAAGTGATTTCTCGATAGGTTCAAGGATACTAACCCCCTCAACAAGGAGAATTCTTTAGGAATGTTCCCCACAAATCTGTTGTTGGAAAGATCGATGAGTTTAAGGAATCCTAGATTTTTGTTGTACTCTTCCTCCTTACCTCTCCAATAAACAAGTGCACTCAACACATTAGAACTATATTGATGGAGAGGATATGCGCGAAACGTATCAACAGTTGTGCTGTTAGGTAACTTAGATTGAACTAAAGAAGTAAAATTATTGAAGCATTTGGGAATTCTTCCTGATATGTTATTCCTGGACAGGTCCAACACTTGGATCTCGGTAAGATAGCATACTTCTGGAGGAATCGTTCCAAAAAATTCATTGCCTCGGAGACTAAGAACCTGCAAGTATGGAAAATTTGCTCCTAGATATGCCGGTATATTTCCTTTTAGTTGGTTTCCGCCAACATCAAGAATTGCCAATATGTAACAGTTCTTCAAATTGGAAGGCAACTCCCCCGATAAATTATTGTTTCTCAACAACAACATTTGGATCCAGCATTCAGATTGACCTAAAGTGTGTGGAATTTCACCAGAAATCTGATTGTTTGCTAGATTTATCACGGCTATTCTTTCCATGCTCCCGCAGTTGGGAAGCGGGCCTGACAACTGGTTATATGAGAGATCAAGCAAACCCCCTCCATAGTGGATGTTGCAAATCGATGAAAGTGATCCCCGAAACATGTTATTAGAGAGCTGTAATAGTGCAGTATCCCGGTAAAATAATGGTAAAAAGCCTGAAAAGTTATTGTAACTGATATCTAATATTACAGGATCAACTGAGAACTTGGATGACAAATCCGGTACTCCACCACTGAAGTGGTTATGAGAAAGATTTAAGTATTGTAGTCTAGTAGATAAATTCCAAAACCATTTGGGCACTTGACCTGATACACCAGTCGAAGAGAGATCAAGTTGTGATATATTACTTTGAGTTTGAAGCCATCTTGGAAAATGAGGTCCCAAGTAGCAAGAAGCTAGTTTTAGAACATCTAGTTGAAAAGGAGGAACCCAATCTACGGTTGTCAAGGTAAAGGCAAGTGAATTGAACGATAAATCCAGCACTTTCAAGCTGCGGAGATTCAAGAAGAAGGATTCAGAGACTGTGCCTTGTAAAAGATTATAAGAAACATCCAAGATTTCAAGCCTGGGAAGTTGCCCAAAGCTCGAACGTGGCATTAATCCTGTTAGTTGATTCTGTGACAAATCCAAGAAATACAAGCTACTTAAATTCGAGAATGATTCTGGAATTCCACCCTCAAGTCGATTCCCTGATAGATCAAGATACTCAAGAAAAATAGAACTTCCAAAAGCATCAGGGATGAGACCATCTAACTGATTATCAGACAGGTCTACACTAACAAGACTCGTGCTCAAATTGAGTAGGGCAGGACTGATGTTACCTCGTAATTGAAAACCGGACAGTTGCAGACCAATCACATGAGAAGTGTTTTCGTTGCACGACACACCCTTCCATATGCAACAATTGTGTTCTTGACCTCCCCATGATGAGAGATTCCCATTACCATCTACAAGGCCTTGTTTGAACTTGAGAAGGGCTTGTCTTTCCCTCTCCATGCACCTTACTTCCCCAGAAGCCGTCACAAAACCATATCCCATACACAAAAGAATCGGCAAAAACAATTTCACTAGTTTAGTTATAGTAATAAATTCTTGATCATGATCCATTATCTCTCTCTCTCTACTTTTTTAGGACAAGAATTCTGAAGTTGTAATGATAAGAAAACTGCAGGCTGTGTATGTTTTTCAAGAATAGAAAAGACCCGTCTTAGATAAAAGTCATCTTTGAATTTTTTTAGCAACAAATTTAAAATGTGGGTTAATTATTCCACAGGGTGATCACCACCAGACGGCATAGTTTATTCATGAAGAGAATAAGCGACGTGGTCTTGAAGAAGCTCACTGGATTCTTGGCCGCCTCTCAGGTTTCTGAATATAAGTTGGTCGGAATACTAAGAGAATTTTTGCAGAAGCTCTAGAAAATTGTTTCTGGTTTCAAAAAAAGCATGTTTGGAATGTCAACTTCTGATTCTAAGGGAGTGCTTATGAGAGCTTCTGTTTTTACGGAAATGATTTTCGTAAAAGAAGTTGAAAGTTGTAGCAGAATCGAAAGTGGGTAGTATTAATTTGCAAAAAAATGAAAGTAGATAAAAGCTAAATTGGTTAGTGTTTGGGGGAAAAAATAATTCTAAAACAAGTTTAATTGATTAAAGACCGTTTTGTTCCACTGTATTGAAAGATGTTATTTTGCTTAATATTTGCAATTATCTCTTGACTATAATAATTATTTTTTCTCAAAAAATAATAAATTTTATTTCAATTAGTATACCTCATATTTAATTTTTTACAAAATAATTATTATAATAAAAAAATTGGATGTTTAATTTATAATGTTCCCGTTATGTAATATAATTGCTCATTCATGAACAATAAATAAACTTGCACAATTGACAAAAAAAGATTTTTTAATTTATCATAGCAATATAATTTATATTTTTCTATAATTTAGGAATAATATCATATAATATAGAAAATAAAATATATAATTTTTAATAAAATATTAAATATGTGAAATTATAAATTTTGTTGGTGATAAATTATTTAAATTATTTGAAAATTTTAACATCAACTTTAGATGAGCAATTTTAAAAATAAATAAAAAAGAGTAAAAACTAAATTAAAAGTATTATAACGAGGGTAAAGTAGACTAAAAGAAAGTTAAATTTATTAACAAAAAAAAATCAAAGCAACTAGAACACCTCACAAGGTGGGAAAAATTGCATTTTACGTCCTATAACTTACATCGTTTGGAATTTTGGTCCCATTAATTTTTGATGTAGCAATTTTAGTCCCATAAGTCCACAATTCCCATGGACAGATTCAAAATCTTAACGGATGCATGCACGTGCTCCGTTATGATTTTGGTCCCATTAATTTTCAATGTAGTAATTTTAGTCCCATTAATTTTCAATGTAGCAATTTTAGTCTCATACGTCCACAAACATTGCAATTTTAGTCCTATAAGTCCACAAACATTGCAATTTTAGTCCCACAGAAAGATTTCGTTAAAATCTTAATGGATGGAGCACGTGCATGCAATTTTAGTCCCATGGAAAGATTGTGGACTTATGTGACTGAAATTGCTACATCAAAAATTAATGCGACCAAAATCACAAACGATATAAGTTATGAGATGTAAAATACAATTTTTTTTCACAAGGTGCTTCCGACTTTTGACTTAAAATTGCTTTTTGTAGTATTCCCACAAACAGAAATTGACATTCTAAATAATTTAAAAGTATTTTTCTATATCCAAAAGTTGAAAAGTATTTTTACGAAACTCGCGTACGCACTCCTGAAACTATTACAAAAACCACTTTTCGTAAACTCTCCCCTAAGTCAAGAATCACCCCACAAAAACTAAAAATTGCGATGTTGGAATGAATCAAAGTCAATAGAAAACCCATTGGATATCTTTTTCTATCAATTTGATTATTCTTTTAGTGGTCAACGCAGATAATAATTTAGTAGTAAAGAATTGATCATTTGAACGTTTTAACTTTGAAATTTTTAGTTAGTACCTCAAAATGAATCAATATATATATAATAGGTGTCATGTCACGTTTCAATATAATGGAATCTTTTACGTATGTATGTATTCATATTATATTTTAGTGGAAAGAATTATATGCATATATAAATATATACTTTTTGGTGTCTTTAATTTTTTTTTCTTTTTTTTTTTTCTGTGTTTTTTAAAATTAATCTCACTCGTTTCGGTTTTTTCAATTTCGTAAATGACAAAATAATGAATATTTATATGTTAAAGTCTACTTTGACTGTTGGATATATATATAGAGAGAGAGAGTATTTGTTAATGTTTTAAAGCATGATTATGGGTTTAATAGATAAATAAATAAACGGTATAAGTAATTCAAGCTTTAAAATAATATAAATAATTGATAAGTAATTAAAAATAAATAATAAACAATAAATATAAATATATAATATATTATTTAATATCAAAATGAATTTTATTATATTACTAACCAATTTATTTAAACCAATCTTTAAAACAAGGAAAAATAATCGTATACTTTAAATTTAAATAAAAAAATAAAAATATTTTCTTACATGGAAAATTAAATTCAAAAAGGCAAGGGAGAATCATGTTTTTTGAAAGCATTAATAAAATAAAAATATATAATTTAAATGTTATAATATAACTATGACTAATTGATAGAAAATAAATTTTAATATGACAATAACCAAAAGTAAGAAACTATTATAAAATAATTTTGAATTATGTTACTTACTAGTTTATTAATAAAGAAACATATAAGTGGGTAAAGACAAATTATTATACATCCATTAATAATATAAAGAATAATTAATTAAATAAAAATATGATGAATCATTAATTTTCATACACTTATTTAAACTTAAGTTTCTTTCTTAGTGATTGCTTATGTATTGATAAAATAGCATGCAAAGAGGCCTCACGCTTATTTGGATTACCTCAATATTTCTGTTTTGATTATATATAAATAAATAAGAATATAGCTTACTTGCTATATAATAAATTTTAATTTTAAACTAAATACAATCCAAATTAGATTTTTTGGTGGTTTGATTTGGAAATGACACATAAGAATTCAAAGGCGGGAGGGAAAATAATATTTTGGTTCCATAAGCTAAGCTTTTTCATTTTTGATCACATTTATTACGGGATTGACACTTTTGGTCCCATAACTTATAAGATTCGCATTTTTGTCCCCATCCACATTTTTATTTGTTTTTTAAGTATTTTTGGCTGGAGGAAAAATTCAATTTCTGTTCGAGAAGAGAGAAATTTCATTTCCTTGACCTAATCCCCTTCAATATTTGTCTTTTTTCCTCAAAATATTTATATTTCCTCTCCCAACCAAAGTGTTGCCAAGTTGAAAAACACGTCAATTTTTCCTCCAGTCAAAAATACTTAACGGCCACGTGTTGGGCATGTGGTCGACGCTGTTAATAAACAAACCAAAAAGTGGATGAGGACCAAAAGTGCGAATTTTTGTAAGTTATGGGACCAAAAATAAAATGGCACTACAAGAAATTCTACATATCGTAAGGAAAAAGTTCGTTACAATATGTCCAATTTTCGTCGCCAATACTTTTGATGACGAAAATGTGTCGTTACTAAGTTTGTGCTGGAAAGCCCAACGCTAGAAGTTCTTGTAACGAACTTGAGTTTGTCGTGACAAATGTATTCGTAGCAAACACTGATTCCTTACAATTGTATAGTTCTAGTAACAATTCTGTCCTCACAAAAGCTTATGATATCATTACACAATATATATATATATATATATTTGTTACTAAAAGCATGACTTACAACAGTATTCTCGTTACAAATACTTATTAATAGAACAAAGTGTCCTCCCTAAAACTCAAACTGAATAATATTTTAAAGGGTAAATTACATCTACCTCCATTGAGGTTTGACATAATTACAAATACCCCCTTGTTGTTTGAAAAATTACAAAGCCCAAAATTGACCATTTTGCCCTTGATTTTTTTGTTAAATTATAGAAAAATCAGTTGAGGCAAATTGCATTATTAACTTCTCTATGTAAAAAACTTAAGAACCTCTCCTTGCGCATTGTAGTTCAAAATAATTCAAAGAATTTTAAAAATTAAATAAAATGCATAAGGGCATTTTGGTCAGTTCACTCATAAAAATGGATGGAAATGTGTTATTTATTAGACGGTTACAAACCTCAGGGGGGTATTTGTAATTTTTCAAATAACGAGGGGGTATTTATAATTATGCCAAACCTCAGGGGAGGTAGTTGTAATTTATCCTATTTTAATTTTATTTACAAGAACAAGTTTGTCACAAGAAGTTTGTGATTTATTTTCTGTTCAAAATTGCTTATAAACCTGTTTTCAAAAATACAATAATACCTGTCCATATAAACATAAAGAAAGTAAACCTAACATAAATAAATCCCATAATGACATAGCAAGGCAAGAATTTAAATAATACTTCGATACATAAGTCTAATGTAAAACACAATGCGCTATCTACAAAAGCACAACACAAAAAAATCCTAAGAAACTTACAAACATAATAGCTACAAGGATACAAAATAATGTGAATTATTTTCAAACATAGCTATCGTCAAGTGAAATAAAGCCACCAAAATACATGTGAATCCATGAAAGTCATATTGCATTCTTTACACTTTGATGCATTAACTTCAAATCTACAGATCTCCTGTTCAAATATAAGGACAATGAGACAATTCAACTATTTAAAATTCAATACAACAAAATATTTGAAATATACAATACCCAATATACGAAAAGTCATAATCAAAATACCAAAACACCAATTAAAACTTCAAAGAAATAATAATCAATACACAAAATCCCAACTAAAATGTCTAAACACCAACTAAAACTTCAAAGAAATAATAACCAATATACGAACTCCCAACTAAAATGTCAAAACACCAACCAAAACTTCAAATAAACAATAACCAATATATGAAATCCCAACTAAAATATCAACCGAAACCAAAATTTCAAAAAAACAATAACCAATATACCAAAATACTAACCAAAATACCAAACATACCAATCAAAACTTCAAAGAAGCAATAACCAATATACCAAAATGCTAACCAAAATACCAAACATACCAATCAAAACTTCAAAGAAGCAATAACCAATATACCAAAATACTAACAGAGGCATCAAGTTCCAACCAAGATATAAGAATACTAACCACAAAATCAAACACACCAACCAAAACTTCAATAAAAACAATAACTGATATACAAAAAATGCCAAACAAAATACCAAAAACACCACCAAAGTTTTCATTCTCAATTACACATACAAGTATATTCTAGACCATTGACAAAACAAAAATATAACATATCACAGAGATAGATCATAACAAAATAAAATATGAAGACTTACAAGGTTTTTTCGAATTGTTTTGTTGCATAATAGGCAACAACATCTCCTTCAATTCCCTTTGACCTTCTCTTAAACCATCTATCGCTTCATCTTGTTTTTTTACAACGTTCCTCGTAACCTTGAATTAGTGCTTGTTGACTTGCAATGAGTTCTTCTTGAGATTTAATGCAAGAACTAGCACTTTGCAGATCATCTTCTATTGTACTTAGCTTTTCTTTAAGGACCTCAAGTTTGGAAGATTCACATGTGGACCTCTTAGTACACTTCTGAGGAATAACTCCATATTCTAATCCCTTTTCATAACCTGATCGTCTTTCAAGTGTTTGTTTATAATTTCCCTCTCAGAAGCTGAACTTCCTCCCGTGTCATTTGATGATTTCTTAAAGTTTGCATTTTAGTCTGTCATTTACTTATGAAGTCAAGCTATTTTACACATATACAACAATTGAAATGAGAATTATATAGAATTAAACATACATGTATTGTTGTAGCCTTTTCATTCACAGAAACACCATTTTTCATATGAGTTTGAGCAAAATTATCCACATAGCTTTGATTTTTCTTGCAAATTAAAGAATGTATGCTTACCCATAGTACTTTTTTAAAGTGATAAAGGACTTTCATTATCAACTCCTTGTGTATCCTCTACAAGATCATGTAGGGAATACAATGAAGGTCGTGAAGGGCGGGGAGATGTAAGTGGAGATGGAAAATCGGACCGAGTATCAATTAATGAAGTTGCTGCCACTGATGTTGGTTCAAGAATGGCTGATGATTCTTCTTGGGATGCAGCTTTTAGCTTCCTAGTTATAGGCCGATGTAGTACCTCAGGTGGCATTTTGTCGTACAAAAAAACATCAATACTAAATTAGTAGCAAGAAAAAATGTAGAAAAATTAGAATATAACATGTAGTAATTATTAGTAAAGCAAATTTGTGAAGTACAAATATAAAATTAGACAATTACACTCATGCCAAAAATAATAAATAATCTTCAATTTCATTTTGGAGATTGTTCACATCATCACAATATTGGATGAGTGTCTCGGCTTCATCATCTGCAAACTCATCTTCATCATCATTGATTTTGTTAAGAACCCCTCCTCTATAATTTCTGGTTCTACATCTTCCCTAGCCAAATAAACTAAATCATCCTCTTTAGTTTCAACCAAAACAACCCCGTTTGATTCATGCGGCTGAAATGCAACATCCACCACGTGTTCATGTTCATTCCTGTCTTCGACATCCACATCTTCATGTTTTGTAATATTCCAGAGATGTCTGTGGTGTACAAGTTGCACAATCTTTCAGTGATTATCTAATTTTGTGTCATTGACATGAAAAGCTTGTTGCACTTGGTTTGGCAACACAAAAGGATCATCTTAATACTAGCGGGATCTCGAATCAACACTTATAAAGTGTTTATCCCTTTGCACTGTCTTTCGACTACCAGTGTTAAACCATTTACATTGAAACAAAACTACTCTATGTCCACGAAACATTGTTAGCTCAACCACTCTACTCAAAAAGCCATAAAATTGTATCATTTCATTTTTGTGTTCTCCCTCCACGACCAGTCCATTGTTTTGTGTAGTTCAATAATCATCTCGATCTTTTATGTGGAAGTGAACCTCATTGACAATGCATCCAGGGTAGAATTTTGTTAGATATGCTTGAGGACCATTTGCCAAAGCCCATAATTCATAACTTCTTGTGAGTGCTCATGATGTAATAGATTTATCTATACAAAAAAGAAAAAAAAATTACATTTAGTTAATGCGGGTATAAAATTATTTTATATAATTATTTTCATATATAAAACTTACATGGTCCTTGAACCAACTACGATATTGCTCCTGAAAGACATTTTGATTATCTCTTTCATTTGCTCTATTGAGTTCCTCAATATGTTTACTAAAGCATTGAATATCAAAACATTAATAAATTACATATTCTATAGTATAGTATTGAGATAAAAGAAATTTTCATACCTTTTATAAACTTCAACTTCTATGCAATTATTTAATATAAAAGTATGAGTTGCGTCTATCTCCTTTTGTGAAAGTGTGAGATCATGACTAAGAGGCCCGAATGGTCTCACTTTTAGTGTAAAGACAGACAATTCACCCGTTACCTCATCCTCTACGCCATTATAATTTCGGGCAATTCTATTGAACCTCGTTTCAATCCCACCCAAATACATGGACATGAACGTCAAACATACTATAGGAAGTACTTATATTTCCAAAAGGATTGAACCCATCAGTAGCCAAACCAAGTTTGATATTGCGTGGATCTCTAGAAAAATCAGGATATTGTTTATCAAAATTTGTCAAGCAATACAATCTGCAGGATGACTTAAACTACCTTCGATGTCAATGCGTGTTTCAGCATGCCACCTCATGTCAGAAGCAGTTTTAGAAGACATAAAAAGTCTCTGCAATCTTGGTTTTAAAGGAAAGTACCACATTGATTTGACAAGAATCTGTTTTCCTTTGCCATCATTATACTTCCATCGAGGTTCATTACAAACATGGCAGAAATTATCATGCTCATTCTCTTTCCAAAATAGTGCACAATCATATCTACCACATCTATCTTTTGTAACCCAACCCTATTCCAAAAAGAAGTTTTCTAGCCCAATAGAGAGATGGCGGAACTAAAATATCTTTTGGTAGCACGTCTTTCATCAATTCCAGTATCATATTCATTGTCTTGTCAGTCATTCTATTCAACACTTTAATGTGAAGTAATTTGACAATAAAAGATAACAACGAGTAGCCTTTACAACCAGGGTACAAGTCACATGTAACATCACCTAATAGTCTTTCAAATTTGCATTTGATTTAGAAGAGTTTTTAGGTTGTTCTGCATCTCTCATTTCCCCTATCATTTCAAACAATTCATCAAGTGTTTCCACTTCATCATCTTTCTGATCTCCAAGTTCAACAGTGTTGTTATGTATAGGATCGGTAGTAGGATTTCTACTCTTAGAAGAGAAAGACCGTGGGATTGTAGATTCTCCATGGTATATCCAGTCCTTATAATAAATATAAAATCCTTTTAAGTGCAAATCTCTTTTAACTTGAAGAAGACCCTTTCTTTTGGTATTACGACATTCATTACACGGGTAGAGGCAGCAAACTGAGGCCATTTTTTGCCCATGTTTGCAGCAAAATGAGGGTCCTTTTTGCTTCAAACAGGGGCAGCAAACTGAGGATGTTTGTTGCCCCTGTTTGCAACAAAAGGGGCCCTCATTTTGGAGATGGTGATGATGATGCCCAGGCATTTGTACATGAAATTGAGGGGAAAAATAGAGAGTTTGCAGCACTGAGTTCCTCTTGGAGAAAACTTGGTGGAGACGAAAGAAGAAATGCTCCATTGAGGCATTTCATCGAACAATCGGTGAGTCACAAGAATGGCACTGAAGGTCGCGCAGATTTATTATGAAATTGTCATTGGCAAAAGCAGTTCCCGAAACCCCAAAACTGGGACTTGGGAACTGAACTTAGCAATTAGCGTTGTCATGGAAGATGCAACCCATATTCTCTCTTTCATCTCCATCTTCTTAACTTAATATTTTAGTCACTCAAACTGCAACTATTCAATGAGAATGAATATATATGATGCATCATCCAAACAACTGCAAACTATACACCCTAAATGCGGTTAAGAAATTACTTGATTATTAGGTTCACAACACTGATTAGACTTAGAATAGATCAAACAACACAACCATTTTCATGAATTTTTCAGTGAATGTGAACGATTCATTACTACCATATTAACACTACAGAAGGCCCCCTGCTTGTGTTTGTATTTCCTGGGAAGTCATTGGGTGATGGTGATGATGTGCTCCTAAGAAGTGAATTTTTTCAATTTTCATAAAAGTGTAGCAAGAAAAAGGTACATAAATAACACACAGCAAAGGTGCCAAGACACCAAACAAAAGTGACCAAAAATACACAATTAAAATCTCCATAGTCCCTTTTAAGGGCTTTTCACTCAGAAACTCGGCACAACAGTCCTCATCAAGAGACTCTTAGAGACCACAAAAATTAATAGAAAAAGAAAAGGTAAAAGAACCCTAATACACACGTGCACGCACAAGTCAAGCAAAACCCATAAAAATAGAACAAAAAAGGAGAGAAAAAGATAGGGTTTTTTCACTTCTTTACCAGCTGGGTTTCCTTAGAGAACAACAGCTGAGAAGATAGCGAGAACGCTGGCAAGATGGTGGTGGTGCACGGAAGCTTCTTCAAAAGTGAAAGAGGGGGAAATGTACGGTGGTGGGGGTGAACGATGAGAAGGGGAAAGTCTATGTTGAAGCCTTTTCTCTCAAGACTTTGAACAATGGGGGTTGCTCTATACCCATAGTCTTTTTTATCTGAAAAGAAAAGAGTGTTTTAATTTAGAATTTTTTTAATTAAAATAAATATAAAACTAATAAAGTTATTCATACAAGAATATTGGAGGGAAAGAAAAAAAATTGGAGCCAATTTATTTACTACAATGACGTAAAATTCGTAGCAAAATTGGCCACAATCTTTACTACAAAATAAATTTGGGAAAAATGCATGCTACCCCCCTGTGTTATAGAGAATGTGCAAATTACCCCCTATGAAAAAAAAAATACCAAATTACACCCTTATGTTTTTAGGAAAGAAACAATTTACCCCCTTGGTCCGTGCAGTGTACTTCACGCACCTACCATGCGACTTTTACTTGATTTTTAAAAATAAAAATATTATTTTATATTTAAATATATTATAATATTTATTATTATTATTATTATTATTATTATTATTATTATTATACATTTAAAAAATAAAGAAAGCTCCCCCCCCAACCCCCTCACCTTCCCCCTCCCCGTCACCTTCCCCCCACCTCCACCTTCCGCCACCTTCCCCCAACCTCCACCTTCCTCCGCCGCCGCTGCCGCTGCCGCCGCCCCACCCCCCACCACTGGCTGCCACCTTCCCCTCGGCCGCCACCTTTCCCCACGCCACCCCCCTCCCCCGCCGCAGCCGCCACCTTCCCCACCCGCCCCGACCGCCACCTTCTCCGCGCCCCCCACCACCCGCCCCAGCCGCCACCTTCCCCCGCCCCCCACACCGCCCGCCACCAGATCTGCCGCCCCCATCTCCACCTCTCTGCCATCGCCCCCTCCTTCCCCCGTTCCCCGTCGCCCCCTTCCCCCCCCCCCCCTGCGTCGGCGGTCGCCCTCTCCCTCCAACCTCCCGGTGCCGTCTGCGGCCGCCCTCTCCCTCCAACCTTCCAGTGCCGCCGCCGGCTACCCTCCCCTCTATCCAGCCCTCCCCTCTCTCTCTTTCTCTCTCTCTCTCTCTATATATATAATATATACATATATATATTATTTTAATTAATAAAGACATATTATACATATATTTCTAATTAAATTTTGTATAAATATATATTAAAGAAATATATGCTTTTAAATCTAGACCGTTGATGGAATTAAGTAAATCTGGACCATTGATCTTATTAGTTGAATTTGGGTCTTAGATTCAATCAGATCCAAAGGCTAAAAACAAAGATGTAAATATAATTTATGATTAAAATAAAAAAAAATTCTAAAAAATTTGAAAAATGCGCGTGAATGGCACGCAGGGGCGTGAGGAGTTAATTGCTCTATTTTTGAAAACACAGGGGGGTAATTTGCTAAATTTTTTTTCACAGGAGGGTAATTTGCTCATTTTCAATATCACAAGGGGGTAATTTGCATTTAACCCAAATAAATTTTATTCTCCTAAATTTTAAAATCTATTGTGACTAACATTTTTGTTATCAATTTTACTTACTGTGACAAATCAAAATATTGTTACAAGAAATACAGATCATTTGTCACCATTATTCTATTAAAGATTTGTCTTACTTTGTGTAATGAATAATTTTTTTGTGTAACGAAATTTCTACTTTCGTTACTAAATTTTTTTTTTGGTGAGGAAATTCAAGTTCTTGTAACGAATTAATATAGTTGTTACTAAAATTCAATTTTATTGTAACAATTACTACACTTTGTTACAAGAAAGCTAATTTTTGTGACAATTTGAGTCTTTGTTACAATTATTTTGTTATCTAAAACACATTTTCTTGTAGTGTGGGCCTAACTTATGGGACCAAAACTGTTATTTTCTTGAAGTGGGATAAAGATTTTAATTCAAAGTGCATAGTGGGCCGGTCAACCCAGGACCAGCATGGACCAACCCAAAAAAGCCCGCCCTAAGACCGGCCCAGTCATGCTCATAGCCGATCTTGGGGTGGTCTTGAGCCTTTAAATGGGCCCCAATTAAGTCCATTTTTAAATCAGGCCCAGCCCATGGACCGACCCGATTGAGGCCCGGACCAGACGTATTAGGCTCTGATGTGCCTATTTTATTTTTTATTTATGAATTTTAGGTGTTCTTTTTAGCAATTACTTAAATTCATGGTTATCTTAGGAAATAAACAAATAAAAAAATTAAATCATACAAAATTTATGACCAAAAAAAAATATTTAAGATTATATAATAAACTTAAGTAATAATTTGACTAATAAGCTTACAATAATAAAGTTAGATAATAACAAATCTAAAAAGTATTTAAAATAAATTTTAGAAAAAATAATAAAAAGTATTGATTAATTAATATATTAAAAACTTAGAAACGATAAAGATAAAAATACTTAGAATTTCAAAAGTATAAAAAAGCTACTTGAATAGTCAACTTAAAATAATAAAATAAAAATAATATGACATGCATTATCAAAAGAAAAAAAATGGCGCAACAAACCCAGCCAGGCCCAGCCCAAGACTAGGTGGTCTAGGCCACTGGGTTGGGCTGGTCCCCAGGACCAACTCGGTCTCAAGCGGGCCTAGACTGGACCAGCCCATTTTTTTTATTGGGTTATTGTGCATCTTGAATTTTGATTAATTGGTTTATAAGAAGTTGGCCTAAATCGGAACTACCGTCTGACTGATCATATATTTTCCAATCAACCCATTCTTAGACTCTTAATTGATGGGTCTGCAGAAGTGGGCTTTACATTATGGGGATGCAACCTGCTTAGTATGTTAGCCACGGATCTTAACTAAAAATCCTAAGACGACCTTTACCCTTCCAGAAATCAACTCAATTTTATAGGCACAATAAAATTTTCAGTAGGCCCAATAGAGATCATCAATTTTTACGTCTCCATGTACATGGATCATTGGAGCCAAGGGCATATAAATTCAGGTAAATTGCAATCAGCTCCAATTAGGTTTAGCATAATTACATATATCCTCTTATTTTTTGAAATATCATCAATATCTCCCTTATGTTTGATTAAAGTATGTGGTCCTTGGATGGAGGTCTGGAATTGTCAACTTTGTTCTTGTTGTAATGTTTCGTCTTTTAAAAAAATATATATAAAAAGGTCAGATGAGTTGGATGGAATAATTTGAAAAAATTGTAAAAAAAAATCGTCCACTTAGTCCATGAAAAAGTTTCAAAACTTTTTAAAAAAATTAAGTAAAATTATAATTGATAATCCATAATGGTATTTTGGTTGGTTCATTATAAGAAATGGATGAAAACCTAACAGGAGACCAATGGATTGGGCTAGTTGTTGATGACCATTAATATCAAGGTTATTGATGATTTCTCAAACAACGAAAGGATATTCATAAATATGAAAAATCTCAGAGGAGCTCGTTGTAATTTACCCTAAAAGTTATAAAGATGAAAAGAAAAAAGATTAAGTATATACAGTGACATACATATGATAGGAGTCGAATCCACCAAAAATAATTTCCTACTAAAACTTGTGACCAATAGTGAGTAGAGTTGAATTCACAAAGATTGGTTCCAAATTAATTCCTTCTAATAAAATAAAATAAACGAATGAGGGGAGGAGTTTTGCTGCAATCTAAATCCAGAAAATAAAATTGAAAAGAGGAATAAATATGTGAAAATGTTTTTCAGTTAAAGACATGATCATGCTTGATTCCACTATTGATCATCGGTGCAATAAGAACAATCATTCATAATGGATAAATGGTTATGGTCGTTGGTACAACCTAACGACCTCACCTTTCCATACCTTTTCATTAGTCAAGAAACGTCCATTGACTAATTCTCTAATCAGTAAACAACCTTGGAACGTCCTCAAGATTTAATTTACAAACAACATTAAGAACTAGAAAGGCCCAATTCTAACCAACAAATTACAAGAATTTATTTAAGTTAGATCATGCATTCCACACAACATAATCCCCTACTATGACATAATAAATATGATGTGTTGCCACTGGTTATTAGACTAAACAAATAATTACGAATTTGCAAAGTCTAATTGACTAGGCAAATATTATTGACAATGAATAATTAGTCTTCTCATTCAAATATCATATTTATTTGTGATAAGAGCACAGAGAACAACACAAATACTCAAATGAATGAAAGTAAAAAGCACAAATTAGATCTCACAACATATGTGAATCAAGCCTTCACCATATCTTTAACCAGAAATAAAAGAACTATCCTAACATGCTAATGAGAGAACACATAAAAGAAGGAAGAGAACTTTATAAAGAAAACACAGAAAATAAAATATGAGAGATGATATCCCTTGAACTAGAAATTACATCTCTGTTTATACTAATCAATTTCCTAATTACCTAGATACTGAAAAGGTAGATTCCTAATGAAACTCTAAGTCATATTTACTTAAATTCTTAACCTTATTGAGACTCCTCAAGAAAAAAAGTTTCCAAGTCTCCAGAGTCACTACAATCCATGTGTGAACCAGCTATTCTCCAGAAAAGTCGTTCATCTCTCCTCATTTCACTTATTTGTCCGTTGCACTAGGTGGACACGTCCAGTGAAAAATGTAAGCTTGTTTATTCTTTTCTCCTCTAGAATTTTTGCCAGCCTTCTCCACTTGTTTGGGTTTATTTCTTTATATCCTACTTCAAAAAACTCTTTTTAGCTGCAAATATAAATTACCACATGGTTTAGGAGTAATTTATTACCAAAAGATAGCCAAATCTATAATAAAACTATAGCAAGTTAGGCACCCACCAAACATCCCCACAGTTTGCACTGTGCTAATCCTCGAGCAAAATTTAAGATCAAACAACTCATGTATTCCTTTTCGACTTCACGATATCAAAAGCAGGGGTTCAAGCAAAGATCTAGTTGAATGTTTAAAGAATGACGTATTTCATGATAAAAACAACTCAATATGATTCAAAATAAGTTTTCACATAATGATTATCATCAAAAGCTAAAACATGAGAAGTGGACTATTCTCTCGATATTTTCCAATCCCTCAAGTATTTATGGCTATGTGTTTCGTTTAATACTTGCTATGAAAGTGAATCGCTATAGGCTTGCTTATACACCACATCTCCACCACTTGTATATATCAACACACTTGAATCAAAAGGTCTTTTGATTTTGGTAATAATTGGGCTTTGATTTTGGGGCAGGAATTTTTAGGGATAGTTAGGTTAAACTCTAAAAAAACTAGATGCACCAAGCTATAGATATAACAATTGAAGACTTTCGAAACTAATTCATCTAATGCTCCAATTCCATATCCCAATTTTCATGACTTGAACTATGCCTTGCTTTGGGGAAAGGTTTTTTTTTTTCTTTCCCATGTTTTCTTACTTTTCCACTTTTTCTTTTCTTTTTTTTTTTTTGCAGAAATTTTTCTTCTCTTTTTTTTTTTTTTTGCCATTTTTTTCTTTTGTTTCTCTTGCAACAAGTCATAGAACAAAGCAACAAGATGACATATAAGCTCTCATGCTTCCTTAGCATGAAATAAAACCACAATAGATGCAATACCTCCACACTTATGATAAAACCCATCACTTAGAACACATCCTTTTTTCCTTGATGCTCTAGTAGTTATTGAAAGGCCAAATAGAGAAGATAAAAGAATGATAGTGTTTGGTTTATAAATAAAAGTTTATGTGTATCATGCATCATTATAACCACGTCTAAATACAACATTATTAACAACCCAATGATCTCTTCCCAATTTTTCAACCCTGACGACCCCTTTATTCATCATATATACATAGATAGCACAAGATCATCCTTCCAATCAGACCATGTTGGGTTAGTGACAACTGTGGAAACAAATTCCACATTGATATTTCGTGCAACTCCAAATTTTAGCACATGAATTCCTCCAGAGGGTCGGCCACATCTCTTCCTCACGTAATTATGCAGTAGACAACATGCCATAATAATTCAGTTTTGGATTTTGATGGGATACCGAGACGGGCTCCGCATGATACCCCACCTTAACTTCAACAAGCCAAAACACCTTTCAATCATGTTGCGGGCGGTAGAGTGATTAAGATTGAAGAACTCATGTGCATTCTCGGAGGAGGATGCTCCAGACTCTCACTCTTTTAGATGGTATCACACACCTCTGTATGGAGTGAGAAAACCTTCACAATGTAGTATAGTTGTTGTCGCACAAATAGTAGTTTCCCATAAAACAATTAACGAAGAAAGTCAACTTTTTATCATATACGTTCAAACAACCATTATTCATATGGCACACTGTACCAGTGGGAACCCGCAAAATTTCTTAAGTTTCTAACAACAATCGGCATAATAGAACAATGATAAAATTTGTAAGAAAAAAAATGCACTGCCTCCCCCTTAAAAATTTCCAACGCTAGAATTTGAAATCATGATTGGTCGTTTTCATCCTCACCAAAAAAAAATCAAAATAAATTGTTCCTATTGAATTATAGAATCCAAAACAACGTTTTTCATTGTTAAACAAACAACTACGCATAATGCAATCATGATATAAAAAAATAATTAAAAAAACTAACGTACAAGTAAACAAAAATCATACAAATAACCAGTTCCGTAAAACAACAACCTCAAATTTTACCACACGTGTACTACCATTTGAGCTGAAAGTCCACGATCTTTAACCTTGTTACTCCCACCGCCTTCTATTGTTATGTTTACCCGATAAAATAGAGATCAATTAAGGTGATGGCAAACCACTCACTCGAACAAGAGTAAATAGAGAGCAAATTAAACTTCAGATTCCACCATGGCCGAGAGAAATTGGTGCGGCTGGGTCGGCGGAAGCCATTTCGTTATTCAGACGATAGGAGATTTTTCAGACAATGGGGAAGTTTCATTTTCAGACAAGGAGGAACTTTGATTTTCAGACAAGGGGGAATTTTGATTTTCAGATAATGAGTTTTTTATTACAGATACGAGGGTGTACCTGTAGTTCATCTATACTATAAGAGAAGGCCTCTTATAGATACAAATGGGTACTTTTGATACCACTTACACCAAAAATTATGTTTCACCAAAATACCCTTAAAATCAATCCAGAAATACTCAATCTATTTCAGCCACAACGAACTCTCTATTGCATACTCTCTTTTCTCCTAACTCTTCAATCCACGTCTTTCAAACTCTCTCTTCAACAATCCATGTCTCTCAACTGCAAACTCTCTCTTCCTTCTCACTTTTCAATCCACGTCTCTTCAAACTCTCTCTTCAACAATCCACTTCTCAAAAAACTCTCAACTGACTCTCTCTTCCTCCTAACACTTCAATATCACTAGAAATTTCAAGAACTCATTTTCATGCAGAATCGAGAAAACGGTGGAACACTGCCATATTAGAGCATTTCGCGCAGCTTAAGTAAAATTCTCCAGTCCACGCTGCACCTTAACTCAATTCTCCAATCTCCATTGTGCACATAAAGTGTTTGAGAAAATACCCCACCCAAATCTTTACTCTTGAAACACGCATAAAACGGTAGGAACTTCACCGAGTTTAGAAGTTTTTTTCAATATAGTTTCTCTTTATCACTTTGACATTGTTAAGGTAATCATTCATAGTGGCGAAAGAGTGCAGTTGGCTTTGTTGAAGTGGGTAATCTTCAATATTGTGCAAGAACACCTGATCCATTGGTAAGCATCCTCTCTGGATTTTGCTTTCTATAGCCTGTCCTTGACTCATTTTTGCCTTTTCAAAGTTTTTCTGGGTTTTTTTGTAAAGCTCGTGTTCATGTGTGCTTCCATCATATATATAGACCTATGCAAGGTACTTGAATAGAAGCAAAGAAATTTATTTGAGAGGTAGAATTATTCATTCGAAATGGTACACCCCTCCCACCTTAGCTGATGAGATTGAAACAACAATTTTTTTTTAAATGTGCGGTGGATCTAATGGCAATGGCTACACAAGTCTTTTGGTCCCTGAAGGTTTTCTTTTAAAAAATTAAGTTAATGAATTACACGGTTATGGAATTGAAATCATAAAAGGAGTGGGTGATAATTTCTTAGTTGTTTATGCTTGGGTTATGACTATATTCTAATTATGAGTTTGATGGATCATTTATGGATTTTATGATATTGGTTGATTTTTGTGATATTTCTTCTATTCCATTTCATTTGGATAGGTTAAAATTGATCCATTTTAAGTAATCTGCACTTATTTGTGACTTGGGTGTTTGCTTTGTGTTAATGCTAGGCGTTGTCGATAATGTGTTTGTTTCTTGCCATTGATTGGTTTTTGTGTGTTGTTGATATTAGATATGCTATTTCCCACTTGCCCCTTATTCTTTGTAATAATAAATGTATCAAGTAATAGCCACATATAGTATGGAGCAAATGTGAATCGCAAAAGGTTGTGAGCTAAACCAATATGTTTATGTGCAGGTTTGTGTAGCAACGAGAAAGGTCTGCAAGCCTCTTGAGGAGGACTCCTTCAGTTGGATCCTTCACTACAGCGACGGTCCGAAGTTTCATCTCGAACTCAACATTCCTGAGGTAATTGTTCAGTTCCAAACTTGAAAAAAATGATCTACTTAGAGAACTCTTTTCCTAGCATTTTGTTAATGTTAGAGGTAATATAGTTTCTGGTTCAATAGTGGAAATTTGTTAATGTTAGAAACTAACTTAATGTATGGAATTCAATTATATATAGTTTACCCAAATGATGAATTTAATTATATGAATATTTATATAGTTGGTCGAAGCTTAATTGTTTTGAGTTTTGTTTGCTTTGTCTAACTCTCTATATAAACAACAATCACATGCATATGAATATGATTGTTGCTTGCTTTCCTTCACAGTGTGTGTCATTCTTCATGGAAACTAAAAGCAGTCAAGTGGTTGTCCAATAATGGAGTTGAAAATGGGATCAGGGGGGAATGTGAAAAATGAATGCTTTAATTTCCAAGGAATGATTGTGGTGAGAGAATGATATGGGGTGAATGTGAATCTAAAGAAGAGAGTTTGGATTTGTTTTTGCTATCTGTCAGCGCTTGGGTATCATAGATGTTAGAATAGGTGACCAGAAAGCCAATAGGTTTGTTGTTTTGTAACCTATTTGACAACTTAATGTAATGTAATATTATGTAATGAACAAAATGAGTGTTCGTTATCATTGGTACCTTATTTGTTGTGCTCATTTTTCATATGCTAAAATATATCGCAACAAAGCCCACAAACCACAATTAACAGCTCATGAAGTTGGGCCACGCATTGGATGGTAGTCATGAAACCAACTGATAAAGAGTTGGGTCGGAAACATTCCAAGTCGAGGACTTCGAGATAGGGCATCGAGAGTCCTATAGAGACTTGCATCAAGAGTCGTATTCATTTGATGAGTGTCGTGTTTCATCGGCGACAGGCGTGGGACGCCTATATGATATTGATGGGTTGGTCGACTGGGGTTAAGCCGACTAAACTGACTCGCGGGGATCATCATATGGAAGCTTTGGAGGCTTGGTTGGTATGATTGGATTTCCCCGGTTCTGATAGTACGGGAGTAGTCCTCAGACTTGAGGAACCATGGCAGTCACGTACACAGGATGGCTATATCTTGGATCTGGCGAGAGGTGATCATTCTGTAAGATTATCATTATAAGCCTTGTCCAGTACAGTCAGAATGTGTAGCGAGGACGGTAGTTTCCTGTGTCGATGCAATGAGGCATGCGTAGTCTCGAGTATTAAACATAGATACCTAGTCAAGGATGGGAACCGACGCTAAATTTCATACCCTAGACTAAGGCGGGGAAACGGTAGACGGAAGGACCGTACCCGTATGAAATCGGCGCCTAAATGTTCACGCCAACATTCATCTAGTTTCTAGTGCCATAGACCATTGCTAAAAAGCCACCCATGGGAACGGGCCCCTGTTGGACATGGCCCAAGTCTGGTGAACCTAAAGGGTCACACACAAATCACCGAGGAGGTGGAAAAAATGACTTGGAGTCAATTTCGGAGGATGATTGAGTAATTGGATTACTTAAGGGATTGTCCCTTGGATGGACGGGTCGATATTGTATCGGGCCATCATTTAATCAATAAATGGAATTTATCGGTTAATGAAGAGAGTTGTAAGATTGGATCTTTTAATTGGATTAAAAGATAAATGGGATTATTTAAGTAGACCTTGAATTAAATGGGACTTAATTTTGGGTTCATTGTAATTGGATTACAATGGAACCCGCTCCGTTAAATTTTGGCCCAAGAGGTATGTTAATTTCACTTTTAGAATAGGAAAAAGTTGGACTTCTTCCCTAATGTGGTATGGCCGAAAATTACCACTTTTGAAGGGGTAAAAATCGGCCATACATGCCCTTGATGTGTTGACTTGTCTCTTTTGGTAAGATACAAATCAATTCCAATCAAGCCTCTCTCTCTTTTGGTATGATTAAATCATACCTTAAGATATGGTAGGCTTGATTGATGAATTAGTGGGATTGATTGGGATGTATCTAGACATCCTTGGATGAACCTAGGCACATTTCAATAATCACATTAATTTTGTGTATATATGAGTATATACAAGCATCAAATGCATGGGATTCATTATTCATCTTTTTCTAGGAAAAAGAAGAAGAAAATTACACACACGTCTCTCTATAATTTTCGGCCTCTCTCTCTCACACATATCCCCTTTGTTCTTCATTTGATCTTGGATCATTTCGAAGAACAAAGCAAGTTTAAGAAAAACACTAATTAATAGTGTTCTATTTTCTTAAACCGAATCCTCTTAGATACGTTTTCTTCTAGCAAGGAAAACGTGTATCTCTTCTGGTGTGGTGTGGATCACCTTTAGAGAGTTCATACATTTGAACTTTGTGAGCATTTCCGGAGAGGAACAACGCAAGTAGCCGTATACGAGAAAACTACAAAGGTAACTTCGGTTTTTACGGTTTCGTAGTTTTTTTTCGTTTATATGCTATGTACAGTATACACTTATAATATTGATACATCCTATATCCAATGTCCAGTTGAGTGCCCAAGGAAACACCCCTTGGGATTTTATGATTATGCATTTGTTTATGCGATTTAAATTTAAGTACGCGTTTTCACGCTTCAACTCGCGCTCTGCGACTTTAAAAGGTGGCCGTGCAATGAAGGGAGATGATCTGGGCCGTTCAGATGAGGGATCTTTGAAATTGGGGAAAACACAAATTGGAATGTACAAGACGACGCCGTCTTGAAGGGATTAGGGCAAAAATTAAATGAGGTAAAGATTGGGAATTTCAACTTTGCAATTGATGCCCTAATTGAGCCGATCGATGGGCACGTGGGAAGCTCAGAATAGAGGGAAAGGGTGGCGCATGGGTTCTTCTGTTCGAACCCTTTTGTGGCAGAAACAAGTCGAAATTGAGCTACAAAAAAGGGGAAAAAAGAAGCCATATCTGAAGACATCATTTGTTGCTTTTACTTTTGTATTTTTTCATTTTCGAGAGCTGAATGCAAGGGTTTAAAAGATGAAGATTGTACTGGAGAAAAAATTATGAAATGAAGTATATTTTGGTTCTCTAAATTCTCTCATCCCCTTCTCTCAATCTCTTCTTCCGACCCCTATTTTCTGAACAAAAACCTTTACATTTGGCCTCGGAGCCAACTGGTTCTTAGACCTTAAAACACACTAATGGAGGATGGAACAAGACTTAAAGAGTTAAAAGAGATCCAAAGAAAAATTGAAACATTACTGGTTGATGAAAGAGCTTGAAGATAGGCGGGTGAGGAGCAAATTCATGCTCGACTAGATCAGTTAAATGAGGCACAAGATGGTATGCAAGCTGCAATGATGAACATGGAACATACCCTTGTGGCAGTACAGCAACAACTCCAGAGTGTTGCAGAGCAATTAAAACAGTATAACAATAACAAATCGATCCTTGGGGAAGGACTTACAACATCAATGGCAAAAGGATATTCTTCTCTGATTACTGTGCATCACTCAACTAGAAATGAGAATGCAAACCAGTCTAATGCAGCAAGTTACAGTGTTATTCACAGAATGGAGTTTCCCCTTTTCAATGTGGAAGAGGCAAGGATCTAGGTTAGGAGATGTATAAGGTATTTTCATATGATCCCTATACCTGAAGATCAAAAGGTACCATTGGCTTCCATCCACCTAGAGGGAAAAGCTAGGCTTTGGTACCAAGGGCATGTGGAGAAGAAAGGAATACCTTCTTCACAAGAGTTGGTATTGGATGTCCTAGAAAGGTTCGAAGACTTAGACTATGAGAAAGTTGTAATTGAGTTTACCATACTTCAGCAAGAGACTACTGTGAATGAATACCTCAAGAAGTTTGAGGAGTTAGAAGCTCACATGATGATATTCAACAAGAACTTGGATGAAGAGTTTTTCATGATGAAGTTCATTAGTGGGTTGAAAGAGGAGATAAAAGGGTACGTTGCTACGATGAAACCCACCACCTTGAAACAAGCAACTGTGTTAGCAAGGAAGCAAGAGAATATGGTGAATGCTCTCCTTAAGAAAACCAACAGCACTAAAGAAGTAACCAACTAAAGCCTCCTTACAAACCCTAAAACAAACACAACCAGATAAGCCTCCTTCAAACCCTCCTTAAAATCGAGAGATGAAAACCCTCAATTTAGAAGGTACCTCACAGAAGCTAAAGTGAAGTCCAGAAAAGAAAGGAATCTTTGTTATAAGTGTGATGAACCTTATACACCTGGGCATAGGTATAAGGTAGGGCATATGTATATACTAATGACTGAAGAAGAAGCTAAAGCCTATGAAGAAGAAGATCCTGGACAGTTGGAAGAATCCAATAAGGAGGAGGATGTCACTGTATCACTTCATGCTGTAGGGGGAAATGTTAATAGCAATACATTGAGAGTGAATGGCATTGTAAATGGCAAGGAAATCCACATCCTCATTGACAGTGGAAGTACTCATTGTTTCATTGATGAAAAAATGATTCAAGTTCTTGGATCTAAATTGGATAAAACTACACTCTTGATGGTCAGAGTGGCCAATGGGAGTAAGATGATAAGCAAGATCATATGTCCTTCCTTTGGCTGGAAAATACAAGGTCATCTGTTCCCACGCCCTGTGAGAGTTTTGAAGCTAGGGGTATGACTGTGTCTTGGGATGTGACTGGTTGAGTGCCAATAATCCCATTGAATTAGATTTTCACAAGGTGGATGTAACTATTAGTCAATAAGGGAAGAAGGTGGTTTTGAAAGCATTAACTAAAAAAGGAGATCTCAAGACACTCTCAGCTCATTCATTGAGTACGTTGCCGAGAAGAAGAATCTTGGGTGTAAGTAGATAACT
This sequence comes from Sesamum alatum, assembly GCA_034509735.1. NCBI lineage: Eukaryota > Viridiplantae > Streptophyta > Magnoliopsida > Lamiales > Pedaliaceae > Sesamum > Sesamum alatum. Next base: position 4,530,252 of record JACGWO010000012.1, on the reverse strand, counting down.
CTTTACAGCATGTAAAGAGAAGTATCAAAACAAAGATGATCCTAACCTGTTGGGGTTACTTCATCAGTTTGAAGATGTGTTTCAGGAACCAAACTCCCTACCTCCTGAAAGAACTATTGAGAACTGCATTAAGCTAATTCCTGAAGCTATTCCTAAGAAATTAACACCCTTAGGGCATGATTGGTATATAGGAATGGAATTGAGTGGGAATGGAATGAAATTAAGAATGGAATAAAAGTAGGAATGGAATGATTTTGGTATCCCATTCCTATGTTTGGTATACCAAAGGAATGAAAAGGAGAATTGAATCAAAACTTTCAAATTACTCATTTATATATTTTTTAATAATGAAACTTAAAAATTAAAATAAAAAACAACTAAGCTACGTCTCATTAATGACATAAGAAATATTATTTTTGAAATGTTAAATTAATTATAAGTTTATAATATATATATATATATATATATTGTTGGACGTTTTCATATATTTAAATTTTTTAATAAATACTTATTATTTGGTAAATGCTTATACTTATAGTAATATCTGGTAAAATGCCTATAAAGATGTTAATAATTTTATATTATATTTAATAAAATATTTAAGAATTTTTTTTATATTTTACATTTATATTTTCTAAAAACCATATATTTAAATATTTTATATGATATTCATTTATTTTAATGTATTGAAATAATATATAATTTTGTGACTATAAATCTCGCAACTATAATTTTATTAAAAATTATTTTAGCAGTATATAAAAAAAAAATCTATTCCCAAACTATTGGGAATAGCTAAAACCATGGGTGAGTGGGGGAATGCCTAATGCCATATTTATGGGAATGGGCATTCCCAAAGGAATGGCTATTGTTATTTCTAAATTATACCAAACATGTGTTTGGAATAAGATTAGGAATGTTCATTCCATTCCAAATGCATTCCCTCATACCAATCATGCCCTTACAGATATGCATATGGACATAAGACATAAAATAAAAACATTGTGAAAGAGATGCTAAAAAGTGGGATCATCAGGGCCAGCCAAAGTTCATTTGCTTCCCTAGTGCTACTAGTAAAAAATAAGATAGAGGATAGAGACTCTGTGTGGATTACAAGTACCCCAACAAGCTCACTATCAAGCATAACTTTCCTATCCCTGCTATTAATGAGTTACTAGATGAATTACATGGTGCTAATATTTCTCTAAGATAGACTTGAGGTCAGGGTATCTCCAGATAAGAATGAAGAAGGAAGACATACCTAAAATCAGCTTTATTACTCACGGTGATCACTATGAATTCTTGGTCATACCTTTCGGATTGTGTAATTCACCATCCAAATTTCTGGCACTGATGATTCAGGTTTTTTAGCCTTATCTCAGAACATTTGTATTAGTCTTCTTTGATGACATCTTATTATATAGCGAAGTGTGGGGTTCACACATGGTACACCTTAAGAAGGTGCTAGAATTATTGAGGAAGTAGAAACTGTATGCCAAGAAGAGCAAGTGCTCCTTTGCACAGATGCAAGTTGAGAACTTAGGGCACATCATTTCAATAGAAGTTGTGGCTACTGACCCTCAGAAGACAGAATACATGAAGAATTGGCTCGTGCCTAATAGAGTGAAAGCTCTAAGGGGGTTTCTAGAGCTTACTGGATACTACAGAAAATTTATAAAAGGTTATGGGGTTATCAGCAAACCACTGACATCCCTATTGAAGAAAGATGCATTCCTATGGAACTAGGAAGCTGAATCAACATTCCAGCAGCTGAAGGAACTGATGACAAGTGCACTAGTTCTTGTTTTACCTGATTTCTCTCAACCTTTTGTGGTTGAGACCGATGCTTACAGAAAAGGAATAGGAGCAGTACTCATGCAAGAAGGCCGGCCCATTGCCTACTTGAGTAAGGCATTAGCAGCAAAGAATTTGGGGCTATCCACATATGAGAAAGAGTTCTTGGAGTTGCTACTTGCAGTCACAAGGTGGAAAACATTATTTACAAGGGAACCATTTCATTATAAGGACCGATCAGAAAAGTTTGAAGCATATCTTAGATCAAAGAGTTTATTCCATCTTACAGCAAAAGTGGATAACTAAGCTGCTAGGACTTAGCTATGAGGTCCAGTACAAAAAGGGGAATGATAATAGGTTGTTGATGCCCTTTCAAGGTTAGAGCATGATAGTGTGGAGGTTCAGTCCAAAGCTATCTCTACTCAAGTTCCTATTTGGATGCAAGAGCTGCAAAACAGCTATGAGGGAGACACACTGTTTCAAGCTATCATTCAGGCAAAAACTATGGATATTCAGGGTCATCCTGATTATGTGTTATGAGGCAGGGAATTTGAAAAAGGGAAACAAGATCTATGTTGGCAATCATGGAGGTATTAGGGCTAGAATCATAAAAACCATGCATGATTTATCTCTACGGGGACATTCTGGGATTAATGGTACAAACTAGAGACTTAAGTTGTTATTTTACTGGCCTAGATTGAAAGAGGAAGTACATACATGGGTGAAGGAATGTGAGGTCTGTCATAAAGCAAAACATGAGAAAAATGCATATCCAAGGTTGTTGCAACCACTTCCTATTCCTGAACAAGCCTGGTCATGTGTCTCTATGGATTTTGTAGAAGGACTACCTAACTCTAAAGGTAAGGATTCTGTCTTGGTAATGGTGGATAGGTTAACTAAATATTCTCACTTTCTACCCATTAAACACCCATTCACTGCAGTTACTATTGCTAAAATCTTTTTTGATAATATTTACAAGCTACATGGCCTTCCCCTTAGTATTGTTTCTGATGGAGACAAGGTGCTCACCAATAAATTCTGGAAGGACTTGTTCGACTTATTAGGGGTCTCATTGGATATGTCCTCTGCTTATCATCCACAAAGTGATGGGCAAACAAAGAGGATCGATCAATGTTTGGAGAATTATTTGAGGTGTATGTGTCACCAACAATCTAAGATATGGTCCAAATGGATCACACTTGTTGAGTATTGGTTTAACACCAACTTCTGTACTGGATTAGAGGCTACTCCTTTCCAGGCCTTATATGGTTAGCCCTAATCATCTAACCATATGACCCTATTTGCAGAATCATAACATAGAGGTTGAGGAACTGATACAAGAAAGAGTTAAGGTCACCCAACTACTTTGGGAAAATCTACAACAAGCACAACAAAGAATGAAAGTATATGCAGACAGAAAGAGGACAGAGAAAGAATTTGAAGTTGGGGATGAAGTATTTCTCAAACTTCAACCTTATAGACAATCAAGTCTGGCATTAAGGAGGCAACTTAAGCTATCAGCTAAGTATTTTGGGCCCTATCCAATTGTGGAAAGGATTGGGAAAGTGGCTTACAAGTTGGCACTACCTCTGGAGTCGAGAATCCACCCAGTATTTCATGTATCATTAGTGAAGAAAAAAACGGTGCAAAGTATTTCCCATCAGAAAAGTTACTTGAACTGGAAGACGAAATCTTCAAAATTTATCCTACAACCATCTTAGCTAGGAGGTTGATTCCCAGGACAATGTTGGAGTTCCACAGGTGCTCATTCAGTTGTCTCATTCTTCCCCAGATCAAGCTACTTGGGAAAGATTACAGTCCAATTGGAGCAAAATTTCCTGGTTTGATCCTTGGGGACAAGGAAAGAAATAAAAAATGGGAGGAATGTCGCATTATCAGGCTAAAATGCGACTTTAAAAGGTGATCGTGCGATGAAGGGAGATTATATGGACCGTTCAGACGAGGGCTCTTTTGATATTGGAAAACTCAAATTCGAACGTTCAAGACGACGTCGTTTTGAAGTGATTAGGGGAAAAAGTAAATGAGGCAAAGATTGGGAATTTCAACTCTGCAAATGATGCCCTAATTGAGCCGATCAATGGGCACGTGCCCTCGGAATAGAGGGAAAGGGTGGCGCATGAGTTCTGCTGTTCGAACCCTTTTGTGGCAGAACCAAGTCAAAATTGAGCTGAAGGAAGGGGGGACGGAAACCATATCTGAAGACATTAATGTTGCTTTTACTTTTGTACTTTTTCATTTTTGAAAGTTGAATGCGAGGGATTAAAGGATGAAGATTGAAGTGGAGAAAACATTATGAAATGAAGTATATTTTGGTTCTCTAAATTCCCTCATCTCCTTCTCTCAATCTCTTCTTCCCACCCCTATTTTTTGGGAAAAAAAAAAAAGAAAAACATTATGCACTTCCTTTTTCTTATACCACTTCTAACGTTTCCCCTACTCTTTCCTGTAAAATATTGTTTATGTAACTAGTTGTGTTCCTCCGACATAACAAATAATCTTTTATGATGTAAAATGTGTGTATTATATAATTAAGACCAACACACGACATTAAAAAAGGAAATAAATAAATAAATAAAAGAAAGTTAAGTCATCAGGTAATGTAAAATTTTTAGGAAGTTGAATAAGTTAGTTATCTTATTTGGTTGAAATTGTACTCTATTTACTATCTGATTAGTATCTCATAATATTTTACAAACTTGAAGCCTATATTATTAAACAATAATTATAGTATGATTTAGTTATATGAATATTTATAATCTTTTTTTTTTTTTTTGGTTGAAAGTGTACTCTATTTACTATCTGATTAGTATCTCATAATATTTTACAAACTTGAAGCCTATATTATTAAACAATAATTATAGTATGATTTAATTATATGAATATTTATAATCTTTTTTTTTTTTGTTGAAAGTGTACTCTATTTACTATCTTATGATTTGATGTAATGATTTTGAGGTAATTTTGATCATAGAAATTATGTTCAGGTCAATGCATCTGGGGTGAAGTAGAGCTAACTAAAGAAGATTGATGCATAGATGGTTAAACTTCTTTTTTATTTGTTCTTCCCCATTACATGTTCACTTTTGTATATTTTGCAAGATACCTATTGATTGCAACTTATTCAATTTAATCGTACTACTTTTTATTTTATGCTACTTGCAGTTTTACCTAATATTGATTTTTTATACCCATGGATTAAAGTTTCGTTTTCAACACATGTTTCGAGTTTATAAATAATAGAAACTTTTCGGAAACGTTTCGAAAACGCTACAGAAAAATCGTAAAATTAAAGAAACATACATAATAGTTATAGAAAAAACTAAAAATATTACCTTTCTCTTTTTTATTCAAATATATCTAATTTAATTTTGTATCATTTAGCCAATTAACATTATTTTTATGTAGTATAATTATGTATTTGGAGTTATTAATTAATATAATTGCGACACCAAATAATAAAATAATATTTATTTTTAACTATGTGTTGTAAAATATCTATATTATGTTGATATTTGGACATATAACATTACTAATTTAGCGTAATATTAAATCTATTGTCGTTAAACGAAATACTTATGTATAACACAAGAATTTATATATTTTTAGCTAAAAGTACGATACAAAAGTTTCGCAGAAAAATTAGAAAAAATAAAAAGTTTCTTAGGAAACTCAAAGATTTCGAAGGAAAATTAAGAAAAATAAAGTGTTTCGAAGGAACCTATATAATTTCGAAACTACCATGTATTTTTGTTTCCTTGACATCGAAAATAGAAACATTTTCATAATTTCGATGGAAACGCATGAAAATTTTAAACCATGTTTATACCTTAAAATTAATGTTTATCTTGCATACGAATTTGTGAGACAATAATAAAGTTTATGTAAAGACACAAATTACATACTCTAATAGTTCAATTATCAATTCCGTTCTTTCATTTGTTAGCCACTATTAGCATGTCGTCTTATTTCTTAATCCATTTGAAAAATATGGATAATTCTTGTGTATTTTAATTTTTTACCTAAGTTTTTTTATACTTTGAAGTAATGTTTATCTTGCTTAAGAAATTGTTAGGCAATGATAGAGTTTGCATAAAGAAACGAATTGTATACTTCAACAATTTAATTATAATTTTTTATTATTTGCCAATTGTCGTTAGCACGCCTTTTTATTTGGAAAGACAATTGAAAAACTGGACAATGATAGCGTCCATTTATTTTCTTATCAATTGAAAAACGATAGATAATTCTTGCATTCAATTTGGTTATATGCACGAGGATCGCGTGCAACCGTTGCTAGTATGTCCAAATCAAGGGGCAACAAAGTAAAATCAACCAAGAGACCCAAAAGTGGGCCGAGCAAGATAACTAATCTCCCCCCCCCCAACCTGATAATTTATTGGGGTTTATCGCGGGCCACTCGAGCTTGCTGGATTCGAAGCGAGCCTAGTTCCAGTAAAGAAAATGCGATATATTGTTGGATTGGGCCACAAGTCCATGTCGTCTTTTATATCTCATTACCCAAATAACTCATGTTACAAATTAAACGAGACCAAAAAAAAAAAAAAAGGAATTCCTTGAATAGCCCGGTTAAGGTCCAGCCCAATTATCGTAAAGGGCCCAACCGTAGGCTTCCTCGCACCCAGGCATATTCATCTCCCTCTGCTTCTATACTACCTCCTCCATTTCTCCCTCTTTTCCGATTAACACCACTCGTAGACTGCTGCATCGCCGGTTCACTGCAGCTCCTGTGCCGTACAAGATTTCATGCTATCATGGTACGTACTGTATTGAATAGAATTGATTGATCATTGTCTCCGGGTTCCCCCCCCCCCCCCCCCCCCCCCTTTTTTTTCTTTTTTTTGAATATCTGGTGGAATTGTGAAGCTTGGATCTTGGTTATGGGATTTGTGGATAACGAGAATTTGTATTTGGCATTGATTTATTTCGTCTTGGAATAACGAATTTAGAGCCCTAACTAGTTTGCTTTTAAGTTTAGTTGTTGTCAATAAATGTAGCTTCTTAGGGTTCTTCTTCGAGGGTCGAGTAGTGATTGTGTAAAATGAAAATAACTGTTCGTCTTAGGCTTCGATACGGATCGAAGCCTGTGTAGAATTGATGTTCCGGAATTTTTTTTTTACTCTGATGCATTTCTTTATGTGAGTGTTTAGATGCGTCGTTGATATAAGAGAAATGTACTTTCTGGGTTTAGATGGGCAAAGATGGAATTTTTGGTAGAACCTCGAGGTTAAAGAATGAGAATTTGTGAAAAAGTTTGTGGTTTTGTATCTACTTTAACAGGTTTGTCGTAGAATGTATTTCGGTTGTTTCTCTCTGGAAAACAACGAGTTAAAATATGAGGGTGTGAACTGTGAAGGGCTTGAGAATTCTGATAACTGAGTTCGAAAATTGGACTGACAATCCGCAACAACGCTGATGTTAGTGTTCAGTGTGGATTTACTAAAATCTGATGTTTTGATGTGCTTACTTGGTTGCTTAGATATCCCTGTGCCTAGGATAGTTGGCATGCTTATGTTCATTCCCCTGTTTCCAGAGGCAAATAACTATTTTCTATTTCCTTCCCCAATTCTAGGACTTACCTTATTTAATTACGACAGAGCTTTCTAATATTGAATTACTTTTTCCCATATGCATCGAAATTGTGAGGTATTGCTAGTTTAATTAGGAGTTCCATAAACCCTAAGATTGGTGAGCCCTTATGTCAATTGTTTTCAGATTGTTCAGAGTCTTAATGTTATTCTCTGAGGCTGAATTAGATGGAGATGATAGTATTTATCCGTGAAGTTCTTTAATCATTGGCTTCTCATCTCTGAGATGACTATCCTTTGGGAAAATGGAGTGACTCCTGATTCAAGCGTTAAGGATTGGTGACCTACTATTATGTTGTGGGTTTTTCTTGTTTATATGACATGTGGTTTTGAATTTGGAGGTTTGGCTGGCAGTATTTAAACTGCAGGGTAGAGTGCTGCTCTACACAGATGATTTGTATCATTTTTTATTTGTCTCCTTTAAGGAACGGAATATCCATTTACTTATTCGGCCTGACCTGATGCTTGTCTCTGTACGATCATTTTGATTTAATATTTCTTTAGCAGGCACCTCTAAAGGGAATTCTTTCTCTGCAAAGGACGGCTTTGGTTCATCGCTCCAGAGAGAATTGGGGCCTAGCAAGTAGATTATTCAGTACCCAAGCTGCAACTTCTGCTAGCACCCCACAGCCTCCACCACCTCCACCACCACCAGAGAAAACCCACTTTGGTGGGCTGAAAGATGAGGATCGAATTTTCACAAACCTATATGGGTTGCATGATCCCTTCCTGAAAGGTGCAATGAAACGTGGAGACTGGTACAGGACAAAAGACCTGGTACTCAAGGGAGCTGATTGGATTGTCAATGAGATGAAGAAATCTGGTCTCCGAGGACGTGGTGGTGCTGGTTTTCCATCTGGGCTTAAATGGTCCTTTATGCCAAAGGCATCTGATGGCCGTCCTTCATATCTTGTTGTTAATGCTGATGAAAGTGAACCTGGAACATGTAAAGATAGAGAAATTATGCGTCATGATCCACATAAGCTACTAGAAGGTTGTCTAATTGCTGGAGTGGGAATGAGGGCAAGGGCTGCATATATTTACATTCGGGGTGAGTATGTGAATGAAAGAAAGAACCTAGAGAAGGCCCGGAGAGAAGCTTATGAAGCTGGATTGTTGGGTAAAAATGCATGTGGATCTGGTTATGACTTTGATGTGCACATCCACTTTGGTGCTGGGGCTTATATTTGTGGTGAAGAGACAGCTCTTCTGGAAAGCCTTGAGGGCAAGCAAGGGAAACCTAGGTTGAAGCCTCCTTTTCCAGCCAATGCAGGATTGTACGGTTGCCCTACAACCGTTACGAATGTTGAAACAGTGGCTGTTTCCCCCACCATACTAAGGCGTGGACCAGAATGGTTCGCCAGTTTTGGAAGGAAAAACAATTCTGGAACAAAACTATTTTGCGTTTCTGGCCACGTAAACAAGCCTTGCACTGTTGAAGAGGAGATGAGTATACCACTCAAAGAGCTTATTGAAAGACACTGTGGTGGTGTTCGCGGCGGATGGGATAATCTACTTGCAGTTATACCCGGTGGTTCATCTGTTCCATTGTTACCCAAACACATATGTGAGGACGTGCTAATGGATTTTGATGCACTTAAGGCTGTGCAGTCAGGGTTAGGAACTGCTGCTGTCATTGTGATGGATAAGTCAACTGATGTTGTGGATGCTATTGCAAGACTCTCTTACTTCTACAAGCATGAGAGTTGCGGTCAGTGTACACCTTGCAGAGAAGGTACAGGATGGCTCTGGATGATCATGGAGAGGATGAAGGTGGGAAATGCAAAGTTGGAGGAGATTGACATGCTTCAGGAGGTGACAAAGCAGATCGAAGGACACACAATCTGTGCCCTGGGTGATGCCGCTGCTTGGCCAGTTCAGGGGCTTATCAGGCACTTTAGACCAGAGCTTGAAAGGAGGATCAGGGAGCGGGCAGATCGAGAGTTACAACAGGCTGCTGCTGCTTGATATTTTTTTTCAGGCATGGCTAAGTTTAAACCTTTTCCAGTTCCCTTCTAATTGTTTTGGCAGATCATTATCTTGACTCTAGGGGCAATTTAATCCTCTTGTTTAATGCTTGCCAAATCTCGGCTTTTGAATATGTACTCATGCTTAGATCTGCAAGATTGTTTGATTTTCTTGTTTTACGAGAATCCTTTTGCCAATTAGATAAATCATGAGTAGAAAGAACATAGGAGAATTTTTTTAGACAATCTGGTGTATGCTGTACTTGATCAGTCTTGGAGCAGATATCTCTTCCCTAAAGCGCTGGAGTATATTTTGTTAGCTATATGCTTGAATGCTAATGCATGCATCTACCGTCATACACAAATTATGCTATACATTGCTATCTTGCCGCTGTGAGAAATTGTTCTTCTCTCCATTGTAAACAAGCAGTCAGCCAGCTATTTGTATGAGTCTATTGCAATCTAAGCTAATGGAGATTGTAGATGCTAGCTGCCCTTGTTTATCAATTTTTAAGTTGATGTAAGTCTGAAACCAAGTGAGGTATCGTTGTTGCGGTTCAATTCCGTTGCACCGCAGTTGACTGACCTAAGAATGAGAATTTAGTTTGTTCTACCTGTTCTGCTGTGAGTTACCTGAAATGTCCCAACTTTAACACACACAGTTTTTTATTTCCTGTTTTGTAGGGAAATGCTTTTGCTGTTAGATCCAGACGAATAAACATTGATAAAATGGAGAATCATTTCAGAAACCGTTCCATTCTTCCAGCAGCATCTCCAATTTAACGGTTGTACTACATAAGACTGCATTAAGATTCTACATTGATGTGTTTGAGCTCTGCTCTCTGTTGCTTTAATCTCGAGGGATATAGGATGAAGTTTCATCCGGTCAAGGGCTTTATGATTTAAAGAACGTTGCAATCAGTATTTGATCCATACTTTGTCAATAATGTAAGGGCATGAATCTTGTCTCACCACCCAAGCATTGTTTGGTCTAGTTCCTACTGCTCGGAAACAATTATCTGCTTATGGTTAATAATTTTGTTGCACCCAAACATAATCCCTTTCGAAAGGTAGATCTCATGTTTTTGCATTTGACAGTCCTACTTCAGATGTTAATCTCATAAGGAAAAAGTTTTGTTAGATTGCTTATCTTTTTGAAATGATCTTGAAGCTTCTTTTATACGATCTTTTGAATCATAGTTTCATGGTCTACCGTGTAGACCCTCATAGACCTCGTTGACTCCTTACTGTTATATTCTGCATTCTTTGATGTTATTCTACTGAAAGTGATGAAGCCCTTTATCTGTGTTACTTATCTGCATTGATTGTTGTCATGGGAATAGAAAACATTAGTTGCAGGTCTATGCATATTCGAGCCTACAATTTGCGATGAATCTCTCCTTGCTGCCGTTTTTCTACCTTTGGGGGTGAACATTTTGAATATCAGTTGAGTTGGATCTTGTTGGAAAGTGTTGTGCCACAAAATTTGGTTGTTGAGGTATAACACTCTTACACAGGTTGTGGTTGTGTGCTTCTTGCATTAACATGGTCTGAGTATTGGACTATTATTGCCAGTGAGTCCTTTGTCTCAATGATCAGGTTGACGCTTCAAGACTGATGGTTTGGTTCGAGTTTTAGAAATATAGGTTTAATTTAGGGATAATTATATCATTACCATCCTCTTTCCAGGTTTTGATGTGGTGTGAAATCTTTAACACTTAATGAGAAGTAGTGAAATGTGTTTTTCTTGCTTGCCTTCCCTTGATCATGTTTGGAGCTATTCATAGGAGCATTTGCTGAGGTTGTGCTTCGTACAAGGCAATCTGCTCAAGTGGAATAGTTGTCAGAATAGTTAGGATACGATTTGCTCGAAGATTCTTGCCCTCGAGGTACGAGCCTTGTGGTGCTTGGGTACGAGGACCTTTCTCGAGGCACGATAGTCCCTTTCTCCTCTTATATTCTCATTCCCCTCGCAAACTTTTCGAGGCCCCTATCCTTCTAAAGTTCGAAGTGAGGGACTTTCTCTTCGAAGAGGGTGTTTCCTTTCTATACGAGGCCAAGGTCCTCGTATCTTCCTGATCCTTGGTTGACGATGTCTTCTATTTCGGTCCTCTTCGAAGAGGCCTCGTATTCCTCCTTTATTTCTGTTTTTCTTCCATTACGAGCCTTCATTTCAGGTGCATGCCTACCCCTCTTGCTTGTGAGGCGTAGGCCTCATATTTTTCTCCCATCACTAATCCCCCAGTTTTTAGTTCGCCTCTTGGTGGGACAAAAGCTATTTTCAAGAGTCGTGGGAACCTTTTTACAGCTGTGAGGGGATTTTTTTCATGGTAGTAATAAGTACGGCTGCTAAAGGCTTTTAATGTCATCCCTTGCTAGCTTTCCCACACGTCGTCCTTTCCCTATTTTCCAATACTTTCTATGCCCCTTTTCGAAAGCCATGCGTTTTTTACCTTCGGCCACCTCTTCATCTTCTCCATCTTTTAAATACTTCACCCCTTGGGTTTTCCCTCCTTCATTTTTACCTTCTAAAAACCCTTATCCTTTATAGTCTTCTTGTGTCAACTTCATTCTTTACAGTCAGCGTTGTGTCTCCCGTCATGATTCCACTCTATCGTTTTTCTCTTTGAGCTACAGTTCATCCTTTCTCCCCTCTCCTTGCGATAGTATTTTGGGTTTTTTTTTTTTTAGGATACTTTTGATTTTGCTTGGTTGGTTTATGAGAGGTTCTTCCCTCAGTGAGTGGACGTCTTCTGGTACTTTGGGTCCTTCGTCACCCCTTGTTACCTCACGCATTTTGCCTAAAAAATTAGGGAAAAGATGCCTCGTATGTCTAAGGTTTCTTCCTCCGGTGAGAATGCCTCCCCTTTCACTACTATGGTTTCTAGCGAGGCGTTATCAGTTATCTCGGGAACGCCTCCCTCCCTGTCGAAGGATTCAATCAGAAAAATAGTGGCCCAAATTTCCCTACCCAGCGAATACGAGTGGGTCCTTCCTCTTCCTTCACTTTCTACCAACAATCCTCTCCCAGGTTGCCTATCTGTCTACACAACCCAACTTTCCTTAGGCCTACGTTTCTCTTGCCCGAACTCCTTAATCATGTATTGAATGTGTTAGGTATGCCTCCTAGCCAGTTGTTGCCGAACTCTTATAGCTTGATGTGGGTTTTCTCTTATGTGCCCAATTATATCATTTCGAGCCTTCGGTGGAAAATTTTCTAAGAGTTCTGGCCCCGAAATTAACCACGGGGGAATGCTTCTTCTACCTATCTCGTCGGCCAAGTTTAACTTTTATTAGGGAAAAGCCTTCTTCTCATGGGCTTCGAAAGCTCGGTTCTTTTTTATAAGAAAAGTGGGGTGGGAACTCCCTATGTCTTGGCACCCTTCTCTAAATCCTCTCCCTCCCCTAAACCTGGGCAAAATTAAAAGGAAGATGAAAGATGTCGGCCTCGTATCTCACGAGTTCAAAGCTAAGGCTATCCTTGATGAGGAGTTGCTCATTGTGTGGGGGGGGCGGGGGGACTCCGGACCCTTACGAGAGCCCCTTAGATCGTTTCACTAGGCTTCGTAAGTATCTTTTCCTCGTGTGCTACTATTTTCCTTTTTTAGTTAATCGTATGATTTTTTTCCTTTTGGCAGAGATCATGATGAACCGGGCGAGCGTTCGCAAATTCATTCCGAAAGATGTTCTTGCGATGCTATCTAGTTTTGGGACTCGGTCTGGCTCTTCAATTCCTTCGGATTTGATCCTGCCTTCTCTTGCTGGCTTTGTAACTCCTCCTCCTCCTCCTCCTCCTTCGTTTGCTGAAGAAGCCCCCATGATTGATGTGGTTACATCTCCAGAAGAGGGTACTTCGTTTCAGACTCCCTTTGGGATTGGGCCTACTTCGTCCATTCCTCCCCCCATTGAAGCTATGTCTTCCATGAACAAAAAGGCCTCGTACGGATGAACCCTAGAATGAAGACACTCCTTCTAGGGACACTTCTGATCTGACTTTTCTTGCTCTCGTGCTTACCTCCGTGTTGATCCGAGGGCCGGAGTTTTCAATATGTCATGCACTATTCATCAGTCCGATGTGGAGGCTTTGTCGTCTCGTTCGGTGCTTGGCCTGGGGAGTTTCATTTTAGCCTAGAATTCTATTGTAAGCACTCTTCCCTTCTTTTCTTTTAGGCATTCGTATCATCTCTTTCCTTTCTTCGTTTCTACCTTCTCCTCTTTTTGCAGACTCCTGTTGCTGTTACTGCAATGATGGAAAAACATACCGCCCTCCTAAAGGATTTGGAGGCCAGCCGTCATGCAGTCCTGGAGGCCCATTCTGAAATGAACATTTTAAGGCGCAAATGCGAAGAAGACGGCTTTGTTCGAGGCAGTTAGAATCCAAATTCAGGGAAGAGATTGAAATGTCAAACGCCCAGATAGCCGAAAAGATGGACAAATTGCAATGTTGTCAAGTGGAAAACGAGGTTATTCGATCTTCTACTCTCCAAGATTATGCCCGAGGTCGTGACGAGGGAGCTTCATCAGCTATTTCCGCCTTCAAGAATTCCTTGAAGTGTACTGCCGACATGTGCCGGAATGGTACTTCTTTTTATATACACGGCTTTGCCACCTGCTTGGAGCAATCCAGGAATCTTGGCCAACTCCCTCCTAATTATGACTACAGTTTTGTGAACGTTAGGGCCGACGAGATGGGTCACATTAACAGGCCTGGCCCCTCGAATCCTCCCAGCAACTGATGTCTGTAATATCTTTCCGAATGTTTCTTTTGTTCTGTCAGTCCCCGAGGTGCCCGCATCGTTTTTTCTTTTGACTTCGATCGGATATTATGTCATTCGGTTATGCTTGTATTTTCTTTCCTAAGACTTCTTTGAGTCTTGATGTACGGGATTAGTGTTATCCCGCTTTTTGCTCTTTAAGACCCTTAGGTTTGTACAAGGGATTTTATGTTATCCCTACTTTTGCTTTATCTAAGACTTGCGAGTCTGTTGTGAAAGTTTTATGTTTCCTCAGTCTTTTCTCTAAGACCTTTGAATCCGTCGCGAGGGATTTATATCATCCTCTTTGTTTGAAGACTTTCGAGCCTGTATATAAGGAATATGTTTTATCCTCTCTTTTGTTGTTCTAAGACCTTTGGGTCTGTATTGAGGGATTTGTGTTATCCTCTCTATGGTTGTTCTAAGACTTTTGAGTCTGTATTGAGGGATTTGTGTTATCCTCTATATTGTTTAAAAAACCCTCTTGATCTAATATTAGACTACTCATGACTTATCTTTGAGCCTTCTTATTTCATCTTATTGATGCGGAATAACGACCTTACAAAGTTGGCTTTTATTTTATTCAACAATAGAATTTCTTTAAATTGTGAATGCTCCAAGTACGCAGTATCTCCTTCCTTTCCAAGGTCATCAACTTGTACGTTCCTTCTCGGAGAATGGTCTTGATCTGATACGGCCCCTCTCATTTAGGGTCTAATTTCCCTACGGGTTTTTGAACTTCTACCCTTCTCAAGATCAAATCTCCTACTTGCAGGACTTTTTCTTTCACCATCGAATTATAAGCTCTGATGGTCCTTCATTTATAATTGTCCAACTTTATATGGGCCGCAAATCTCTTTTATTCGATTAGATTTCTAGCCCTCGGGCTGTTTCACTGTCTTTCTCTTCGTAATGAATTACTTTAGCCGTAGGTTCAACTATTTCTGCGGGGACAACGGCCTCAGATCCATAAACCAGGTTGAATGGGGTTCTCCCATACTTGTCTGCGGGGTCGTTCGATATGCCTATAAAATCCCTGGAATTTCTTCGACCCAACCCTTTTTTGACGTTCCCGACCTAGTTTTGAGATTTTGCAATAACATGTGATTGCTTACTCCGTTGGCTTTTAGATTACCTACAGATGCGAATATCTGCTTGATTCCCCATTCTTCACACCACGAGCCCATGTGCTTTCCTTGAAATTGAGTGCCGTTATCAGACGTGATTTTTTGCGGTATCCCAAACCTACACACCAATGATTTCCATATGAATCGGATCATGTTATCTTCGGTAATTCTAGCGATGGGTTCGGCTTCGATCCATTTAATGAAGTGATCCACCGCTACTATTAAAAACTTCTTCTGTCCCTGGGCCGGAGGAAGAGGCCCTACCAAATCTATTCCCCAATGATCGAACGGCTATGCGGATGTGTGAAGTCAATCTTTACTTGTGGAACGTGGCTGACATTCCTGTGCATCTGACAGGGCACACATTTTTTTTACTAACTGCATATTGTCCTTTAGAAGGGTGGGCCAAAAGTATTCACGCCTCATGATTAGCTTCTCCCTCTAGCGTGGTTCCCACAACTCCCTTCGTGTATCTCTTTCATTACAGTCAGTGATTCTTCAGGCCCTAAACAACGTAAGGGAGGCATAGTTACCGATTTTTTGAAAGAGGTATCCATTTTCAATGAAAAAATGCCCCGCCAGCCTCTTAACTCTTTTTGCCTCGTTCGTATCGCCTAGTAACTCTCCCTTGTTCAGATAACTTCGATTGTCATCCATCCATGATATCAATCTAGCTCCTCGTATGACACATACCTCTTCTGTTTGACCCTCTGGCTTTATTTTCAAGATTGACACGCGCACATCTTCGACTTCATCAAGGTGGCTTCCAATTCAAGCCAAACCATCTGCCAATTATTGGATGTACGAGGTATCTGTATTCTTTCGCAGGCTTCGAACTACTTCTTTCGCTGTTGAACTTTGTGAAGCAACTTTCTCATTTTGCCGTCGTTCGCCTCAAACCTCCCATGAATCTGCTCCACCACGAGCTAAGATTCGCAATGTATAATGACTTTGCGAACTCCAGCTTCTAAGGCGATGTTCATTTCGGCAGAAGTACCTCGTACTTCGCCTCGTTGTTGGAAAGAGGGACCTCGAACTTTATGGCGAAGAGCAGTTCCTTCCCCTCAGGGTGAACAAGCACTATCCCTCCCCCTGCCTGCTGCTCAGTGGATGACCCATCCACATAAAGCATCTAGGGTCTTTCATCCCCCACTTCTTCGTATGGAAATTCCTTGATGAAATCTACTAGGGCTTGAGCTATTATCGAGGTTCAAGTGTGATATTCCAGGTCGAATTCATTCAATTCGTAAGACCACTTCGTCATTTTGCTTCCCATGCTGGTTTGGAGAACATGCTTCAGGGGCTGATTTGTAAGTACGGTGATCGGATGAGCCAGGAAATAAGGCCGCAGTTTTCTAGCCGCCTGCACGAAGGACAAAACCATGTTTTCAAGCGGGTCATATCGGACCTCGACGCCCTGAAACATGTGCTGGTGTAGTATATTGGCAGATGGGCCCCTTTCTTTTTTTTGGTTAATACGGCGTTGGTTGCATTTTTTTATATGACAAGGTACACGAACAACCTATCCCCCTTATCCGGCTTATTTAAGAGGGGAGGGGTAGCCAAGTAAGTCTTAATTCTTCAAACACGTTACTGCATTCTGCTGTCCATTGGAAATTCTTTGGCTTTCGCAGGGTATTGAAGAATGGGAGCCCCTTATCTGCAGCTCTGGATGTAAAACGATTTAAGCCTGCCATTCTTCCCGCGAGTTGTTGTACTTCTTTAACATTTCGAGGCTCTCTCATAGACCGGATGGCTGTAATTTTATCAGGAGTCGCTTCAATGCCTCTCTTCGTAACCAAGTATTCGACGAACTTTCCTCCCTCCACTCCGAATATGCATTTCTTTGGATTGAGTTTTATTCTGTACTTCCTTAACTGATCAAAACATTCAACCAAGTCATCTATGTGTTGATCTCCTTGTGTGCTTTTGACCAGCATGTCATCTATGTACACTTCCATATTTCTCTCGATTTGCCCGTAGAATACCTTATTCACCATGAGTTGATACGTAGCCCCTACATTTTTTAATCCGAATGGCATGACATTATAACAATATGAACCTCTTTCGGTGATGAAATTGGTTTTATCCTGATCTTTTAAGGATAGTTTGATTTGGTTATATCCTTGGTAAGCATCTAGCAGGATCAACCTTTCACATCCCGAGGTGGAATCCACTAACTGGTTTATATGGGGCAGTGGGTAAGAATCTTTGGACAGGCTTTGTTTGAGGTTCGTAAAGTCGACGCACATTTGCCAACTTCCATCTTTCTTTGGAACTAGCCTTACTTTCGCAATCCATTTAGGGAAATGCACCTCCCTTATATAGTGTGCCTGTAATAGCCTCTGGACTTCATGGTGGATGATCTCATTCTTTTTCCTCCCAAAATTCCTCTTTTTCTGCTTGATGGGGGAAGCCTTAGGTCGTACGTGAAGTTTATGGATAATGATACCTTCATCAATTCTGGGTGATCCCCCCTGACCCCACTCAAAAACTTCCTGGTTTTTTTTCAAAAAATCCTCCATTCTGGAGACCTTTGTTGAGGGTAGGTTCTTGCCCATTTGGATCTGTTGTGATCCCAACGTATCCCCTAGCTGCACATACTGAATTTCAACGGATTGGTTCATTCTTTTCGAGCTGATCTTTGCTTCCGCTACTCTTGTAGGATTTGAATTTCCCAAATGTTTAAGGGAGTGGCATCGACATTCTCTTGATTTCTTTTGATCCCCCCCTCACTTCCCCAATTCCATGATCGGTGGGAAATTTCATTTTGAGACAAGAAGTGGAGACGATTGCTCGCAGGGCATTCAGGGTGCTGGCCAAGATGACATTATAGCCAGTCTGCATGGTATCCACGATTTGGAACTTAGCAACGTGCGTCCTTCGACAGGGCTCGTCTCCTAGTGAGATTCCCAGGGACACCTCTTCTTAGGTTTGTACGACGCTGCCCTCGAATCCCATCAGAGTTGTTTCGCGAGGTGAGATTAACTGGCAACTCATTCCCATCTCCAAGTAGGCATTTCAAAAAAGTATATCTACCGAGCTCCCGTTGTCTATCAGAATCAGGCGTACTTCGACGTTGGAAATAATGGTCGATATTACTAGGGCTTCTTCGTGGGGAAAACTATCCCTTGCTCGTCTGATGAGGTAAAGGTAATTGACAACTCTTCAAACCCTTTGTAAGGACGAGAATTGGCGTATACTAACCCTATTATCTCCCGAAGGTGCCTCTTCCGGGCCAAATTGATGGATCCCCCGTATTTTCCCCCTTCAATAATATTGACAATTCTTCCTCACGGCCAATTTCCTCTTTCAGAGGATTCCCCTTCTCGCTTAAGATGGAATTGGGGGAGCTCCTTACGCTTGCCTGTAGCTCGTTGGTTTACTCTTTCACTGCCTATTAATTCGTTGAGTTGCCCCATCCAGATCAATCTTTCCAGCTCCTCTCTTAAATGCGTACATTCTTTCATGGTATGCCCCCTATCCTGATGGAAGTTGCAATACCTTCTGAACCGTTGCCGGTTTTCACTATCCCTATTTTAGACGGCCATCGCAGATGTTCATTTTTTTCGGCTATAACCAATGCCTGAGCTCAAGTTGTTTTAAGAGGGGTATACGCATCCAGCGGCAGCCGACAATCTCCCCTCCTCCCGCCGTATGCCCGCCAGGGAACTTCCCTTGGACTGTCCTTTCTCAACCATTGTGAACTCCGCGCTCTGCGCGATTCCTCGATAAGTGTAAATTTTTTCGCCCATACTAGCAGCTCGTCCCAGTTTCCCGTTGGTGCCCTACTAGAGAATCCGCCAGACCACCATTCCTCAATCCTTGGGCCACGATACTGGATAAGAATTCAAGACTTATCCAGGGTACATCCAGCATCTCATTGGCAAAATGTTGTATGTAATTTCTGAGGGATTCCCCTTCTTCCTGAACATCGGCGAGCAGATGGCTCGGGTTTTTGGGATACCTTTTGTTCCCTGCAAAATGGTGCTTGAAACTCCTGGCTAGTTGATCAAAGCAATGGATGGTCCAAGGTGGTAGTTGGGAGAACCAAGTCTGGACCCTCCGACTAGGGTGGTGCGGAAGATTCTACATAGCAATGGGTCATTCGGATCCATCAAGTCCATAGCCGCAACAAATTGATCCACATGATCTCACGGATCCCCTTTGTCACCCCCGTAACAGGCCAATTGCGGGAGACGTGCTTGAGGTGGCATTACTGCAGACAAAATTTTTGGGGAAAAAGGACTTTCTTTCCGAACATGAGGCATATCGGGCACCAGTCGTTTTGGCGGTTCGTCAATTTCCTTTCTCAAGGATTCAATCCGTGGATCGTCAACTGGTGGGAGGGGATGGTTGTTTTGTTCAGGTGTTGGGGCTATGCTGCTTTTGACCGAGCCCCCTTCCGACGCAGGCAGTTTCTGACTAGTTTTCACCGGGTCGTTTCCCCCTTTGGCTTCTTTCATTCCTAGGAGAGCCATTCGGGCTCCCTTCTCAGCGGCCTCCTCCAATAACTTGGCTATATTGTTCCCTCCCCACATACTGAGGTGTCAACTGTGTTGGAGAGGTAGAAGTTTTCTTATCCAGATTTGCTCCTCCATTGTTGTCAGAATGGGAAGCTTCTGTCGCCTTTTGGCTTTCTTGCTCTCGGGATTCTCTCATCACTTGTTTTCTCACCATTCTTCTACTTTTAAGTTTCCCACAGACGACATCAATTTGATGTGGTGTGAAATCTTTAACACTTAATGAGAAGTAGTGAAATGTGTTTTTCTTGCTTGCCTTCCCTTGATCATTTTTGGAGCTATTTATAGGAGCATTTGCTGAGGTTGTGCTTCGTATGAGGCAATCTGCTCAAGTGGAATAGTTGTCAGAACATTTAGGATACGATTTGCTCGAAGATTCTTGCCCTCGAGGTACGAGCCCTGTGCCACTTGGGTACGAGGACCTTTTTTGAGGCACGAGAGTCCCTTTCTCCGTGTATATTCTCATTCCCCTCGCAGACTTTTCGAGACCCCTATCCTTCTAAAGTTTGAATGAGGGACTTTCTTTCCGAGGCAGGTGTTTCCTTTCTATACGAGGCCATGGTCCTCGTATCTTCCTGATCCTTGTCTGGCGACGTCTTCTATTTCGGTTACTCTTCGAAGAAGAGGCCTCGTATCCCTCCTTTATTTCCGTTTATCCTTCCATTACGAGCCTTCATTTCACGTGCATGCCTACCCCTCTTGCTTGTGAGGCGTAGGCCGCGTATTTTTCTCCCCATCGGGTGTAATTACCAGTAGTCCGTTTATGGTTTGAAAAATTACATTTAGTACCCTTAATGTTTGTTTCGTCTAACAAACATATCCATTTGTTAGTCAAAATTTATTGAATTTGCTAATATTAGTAAAACAATCGAATGAAATTGCATATTTACCCCAATTGACATATTGTAGGTTAAACAATTTTATTTTTTTACCAAACTACCTTTATATATTTTTATACGCTAATGTATGGAATGAGGTATATCTTTATCCTTATAAAGAATAATAAATGTAATTTTTTAAATCATAATTATATCAACTTTCAGGGGAGGTTTGTAATTATTCTTTTAATTTATTGTCTTGTTTGCTTCGTTTGTTAAGAAATTATTGATATATTTGCCAAAGTCTTGGAAATCTTGATAATGCATTGAAGTATGTAATTGATCATTTTATTTTTAAAGAGATTATTTCAATCATTTTTAGATTTGGAGTTCACACCTTTTGCTCTCATCAACAAATTAAGCCGCGTCTGCAAATACTTAAAATAAGAATTTATCAACTTTTTTTATTAAAAATAAGTTGAAATAAATGTATCCACTTTATAATTTTGTTTTTGAGCCACTTGATTTAAATAAAAATTTATAAATAATTTTATCCCAATTCTTGTAATTTATCGGTAAAGTTATACATGTCAAAGTTGTTTACTCCTACACTTTAATTTCATTTTTTTTTCTCGAACACGGCTTAATTTGCAACTTTTTATGCAATTCATTCCCATATAATGATAAAAAATAATTGCCCCCTAAAATGGGCATGCCCCATTACTATAAAGTCACCAGTTCGAACCCCTTCAATGTGTGAAATGTTATTCTCTTTTAATAGTAGGTAGTCAATCTAGTTTAATAATAGCTATTGATTATATAGAGTTATATGATATTAATGATTAGTATATGGTTGTTATAGTTGTCAGTAGTTGTCGCCTTTACTTAAATTCATTGTTTTTACATAAAAAAAAAAAAAAAATGAATGGGCATGCCCATCAAAATAAAAGCGGATAATTACACCCCCTTCCTCTGCAATTTTGTGTAATTACACGTAAACCCTTTGTAGTTTGAAAAATTATATCTAGTACCCTGAGGTTTGCTATTGTCTAACAGATAAGTCTCCCCGTCAGTTAACATTCATCAAATTTGTTGACATTAACAAAAAGTTGAACAAAAATCGATATTTACCTTTAATTGACTTATTACTAACTTATTATAGGTCAAACAAATTTTTTCGAACTAAACTACCCTTATAACGGTGAAAATATATATACCTCTTCAGATGCACTAATATGTGAAAATGTATCTGATCATAAAAAAATTTATTTAACCTACAATAAGTCAGTAATAAGTTAATCAATGATAAATATTACTTTTTATTCATTTTTATTTTTTTTTTACCAATATAAACAAATTCGGTGAATTTTAATGGATGGACCTATTTATTAAATATAAACAAATATTAAGAATACTAAATATAATTTTATAAACCATAAAAAAATTACATGTAATTCATAGTATGGGGTGTAATTATCCCAAAATAAAAATAAATAATAGCATTGATGAGAGGCATGTTTGTTGCATAACCCAAACCAGGTGAAGAGACGTGGTGGGTTCAACCTTCCCTCAAAGCTGCATCATCTCGTTTTTTTTATTTCAATTCATATTAGTTAGAAGCCATTAATACATATTTATTTACTTTACATAATGAGAAAGTGGGCCAACCCCAACTATATTACCAACTCTTAATATTTTTTTAGGATACTTAATCTACATTCCATGATCTATAATTTATTTATACAAATTATTTATATTTTTAAAAAAAATTATACATACATCCACCAAATTCAACAAAATGTCATAAATCATTCATGTTTTTTGAAAAATTACACATACTTTCTAATAAAATCAATATTATTATACAAACTATCTCTAACTTTTGTTGTCAGGGGTGATTTTTATAATTACAAAAAAGACATGTGTGGATTGTGTGAATAGACCATAATCAAAAAGTGTAAATATAATTATTCCTATTTTTATATTAAAAGTTGACTTAGGTGGATCATGATATTATTTCAAAATAATAATAATAACATCTCACGTATTACATGAAAAACACTATTTACATATACATTCGTTTTCTTTTTTTTTTTTTTTTTGTTGCTTTTTATAAGTTGTCCCTAATTCCCTAAACGGGCTCTTAGAATAAGGCTAAACTTCAATTTATCCCTGTGTTTTTTCAAAAAAGATGAAAATGTTCCTGTATTTTCAAAATAAGTAAAAAACCCTTTCATTAGAAACTAACGGAAAGCGTAGGAAACGCGCTAGTGGTGCAGTTTTGAGAGTGTTTTGGCGTTCTTGTACGATTTTTTGGAACATTTATAATTATAACTAAAATATCCTTATTGTGGCTATATAATATTCTTGGGCAGTTTTTTTCTTATTTTTAACTTGTTTTGAGTGATTTTTATGCATTTTCATTTGTCTAAACATTTAAATAATTTTTTAAAATTCTTTATTTAAAAATATGAAAAAGTATATAAATTTTTTAAAGTTTTATAGTTTAAATTAAAATACAATACAAAGATTAATATACTAAATTCAATTTTCAAATTTAGATATGTTAACAAATATAAATAATTAATTATAAAAATTATACATTATTAACTAATTTAATCATTATTTAATTAAAATTATTAAATAAAGTTATATTTATATTTAAATTACTGTTATAAGTATTGAAAACGAAAATTTGATGCTTTCCTTTTATCTTTTCTAATTTTTGAAAATGTGTAAATGAATTATTTCAAATTAATATATAATATATATTTAAAATTAATTAATCTAGACCCTTGAGTTTTTTTTTATAAATTTAAGATCTAACGGTTAAGAATAATCGATTAACGGCTCTCATATAATTAATAAAGATCCAACGTCATTAAAATAATGAATAATATAGACATAACGGTCACTACGTTTAAAAAATCAGATGACGCTTTTTAGCCTATTCTTAAAATACATAGGAGTTTTTAGCTAAATTTCAAAACACTGGAAAATTTATGCTATTTGCCCCTAGAATAATTAGTGATTAGCTCTCTAATTAGGTGATTGGGCCAGTTTATAAACTTTTCAAAAATATTTTATAAGAAGTTTGACAATCATTATCTGTTAAAATGTGCTTAGTAAAATTTTCAGATAATAATGAGATTATAAGATCCAAAAATGTAATATTAGGAGCAAATTTCAATAAAGTAGAGAATTTTCAACTTATTCTTTAAACTCTTAACAAGTTCCTCTGATTTTGATTATATTAATTACCGAATTGCCATCAAAGCTCCATAATTTTATTTTATTCATACTTTAACAACTTATAAAATCTAACGATTTATAACATGTCTGAACTTATAAGACATTTTAAATAAGTTCAACCAGTCCTTTAAGCTATTTCTCAATCAATCTATATATCGATTCTTTTCAAGTACAGTATATAATAATTTTTGTTTAAAAAAGTATTGTTTATTTAAAATTTTGAAGGTTATAAAAATAAACCAACTAATTCTTTCATTATAAACAATTATTTGAAAATATTTTTAGTAGTTTTTTTTTTCTATTTTTCAAATTGCTAAACATGTTCATGTAGTCTACATATGATTTCCTTTTGAGCAGTTTGTCATGAATTCTGTATTTGTCTCTGTCACGTTTCAAGTTCAGTAGCCCATTTTCATATGCTAATTTGGTCAATTCTCCCATCATATATCCCTCAAATTTCATTTGTTTCAGACAACACAGAGTCAAAAAAGCTAACAACAGATTGCAAGAACAGCAAATTTTCAATCTTCCCATCTTTTTTACATTACAGCTTTTAGATTATTACTTTCTCTACAGACAAACAAGGAATCCCATTTGCCAAATATCAGAGATAAAAGCAGTGAAAGGAGCACAAGTCTCATTGATTCTTCATCATTTTTCATTCAAGGTAAAAAGACTTCACTTTTTTTTTTTTTGTTGTGGGCGAAATGTGATGATATCCTGTTGATTTGCTTTCCAGTTGTGTGCTTTTATCATTTATGATTGCATTTATTTTGCAGCTGGATGGTCATTTGCTTACCCCTTTGGTTTTTCTGAGGAAGATTTTCTGTTAATCTGAAGAGAAGATGCATTTTTTTGCAAGAAGATTAACTGATCTTTCAATGTGATCAAGAATCTTGATCTGGGGTTTCATTGTATTTTGCTTCTACTTGCATTGTGAAGTCTTTTATGGTTGTGACTCTCTGCCTCCCACAATCTTCTGTGGGTTGAATGTGTGTTTGTGTGTGTGTGTGTGTGTGTGAAAGAGAGAGAGAGAGAGATAGAGAGAGAGAGAGAGAGAGAGAGAGAGAGAGAGAGAGAGAGAGAAGTCAATTATGCAGATGATTATATTCAAGAAACCAGATAAAAGAAACTGGATTCATTCTACATGGTTTTGAGCATTTTTTGTTGTCAAACAAAATGCAGTAATCTCCTTCATCAACTGTGGTGTTTATCTCCGCTCATAGTACCGTCCCAGTTTCATTATATTTTGTAAGTAGTTGTATATAATGCTGATGATTATATATACCGGTTGATGAAACTAACCAAATTTTGGATTTCTTGATTGATTTGTACTCAATCAGACGTCTACAAGGAGCAACATCAGCAGCTCTTGATATTCTTCTCGAGCTATGGTTCTTGGGCTCAAGTCGAAACACAAAAAGGGTGCTGCCGTTAAAGTTGAATACATTGTCCATGTACAGGAGATTAGGCCTTGGCCTCCATCAGAATCTCTAAAATCTGTTCAAACCGTGTTGCTTCAATGGGAAAACGGTGATCAAAATTCCGGGTCTTTTCTTACAGTTGCTGGGGATTCCAACATCGTATTTAACGAGTCTTTCATGCTTCCATTAACCCTCTACCAGAAGAAGGCCAGTGACAAGTTTCGAAAGAATTATCTAGAGTTTAGCTTGTTTGAGCCTCGTAAGGATAAGGCGAAAGGACACCTCTTGGGTACAGCATTGTTTAATCTTGCAGATTATGCATTAATCGAAGATATATTAAGCATTAATGCTCCGTTGAACTTAAAGAAGAGTGCTAATGACTTGGTGCAGCCAGCTTTGGTTATTAGTCTGGAGCTGGTTGCGAGGGATAGCTCTAACTCATCACCAAGTGTTGGTTTATCATTAGAAGCATCTTTGGAAGATGACGATGATGACCTTGAAATCACCTCGTGTACGGATGATGATGCTTCTTCCCATTCATCAAGGACTGCTGGTTCATCGAACTATGAGGGCACAACAGCTTCACCGTCTCAAAACGAGAAGGTAGACTAGTTATTCTTCTGATGTCTAATTTATCTTCTCAGTTTTACCTCAAGTCATAATGCTGATTTTACCACATTTAGGAGCTTTAGGAATAAGATTTTCTGTGTTCACTCTGATTATAACATAGAACTAACTAACTTAAAAGACAAGAAAGAGGGAGAGATGGGATTTCCAAACTGACAGTGTTTGAGACATTCCATTTGTGTGGATGATAGGGACAAGTTGGCGAAATCTTGAATTATTTTAAGCGCGTAAAGATATTAGGCA
The DNA here is from genome assembly GCA_034509735.1 of Sesamum alatum. Taxonomy (NCBI): domain Eukaryota; kingdom Viridiplantae; phylum Streptophyta; class Magnoliopsida; order Lamiales; family Pedaliaceae; genus Sesamum; species Sesamum alatum. The sequence continues at coordinate 4,504,096 of JACGWO010000012.1, read as the reverse complement.
CTTCTTTTCTCCCTCCCCTGTGTGAATACTTGTACTGTGTAATAATTTGCTGCTGAAAATGCAGAACGGATATGGGAATCCTTCATCAGCTGAGGCATCATCGGATAATTGGAAAAAAGTAAATGGCTATGTTGCTTCGCGCAAGTTTCCTGAGCGTAGCATGACATATGTCATGAAGAACTCTGCTACCCCCTTGATTAGATCTTCTCCGTCATCCATAAGTTTTCGAGATACAAATGGGAAGTTCAACAACATTGTGGCAAGTTCTGTGCAGGGAAATGTGGAATATAAATCCTTTGAAAGATTTGCATCTGGAGCTTTCTCAGTTGATCATTATAGAAAAAATGGTGCCGATACCAATTCTCCCTACTACCATGCTTCTCAAGATCAAAAAGAGTTGCAATCAGAAGTTTTGATAATAAATGATTCACATGCTGGCTGGGGGAATGATGAAAAGAGACGGGAGCGAAAAGATAGTGAACGGGATGAACATATCATGGAGGGGACGAAGCCTTTCCCAGAGAAGAGTTTACTTGGGAAATTCTTGTCGGAAGATGATACTAAAAGGCAGGAGGATATAATGAGGAGTGACACTCTTGTTCCCAATAGGATGGGAGCAGCAATTCCACCATCCAGCAGTAACAAGGCTCGGCTGAAGCATGTGAAGTCTGTTCAGATGCATGGTTCGATCAAAGGAAACGGATTTCTAGCTGATACTTATGGTGGCGGAAAACCACCAGACCTAGATATACCGAGAGGGTCTCAAAAGAAAGGTAAACTTAGCGCAGCAAACGACAGTAAAAATGAATGGAGAAGTAGAGTGGAGATGCTCGAGGAAGAACTGAGGGAAGCAGCAGCAATTGAGGTGGGCTTATATTCCATAGTTGCTGAGCATTCAAGTTCTGGTAATAAGGTCCATACTCCAGCTCGACGACTCTCCAGATTTTATAATAATGCTTGCAGAACAGGGTCTCAAGCGAAACGTGCTTGTGCAGCAAGAGCTGCCTTATCTGGCTTAGTTCTGGTTTCTAAAGCATGTGGAAATGATGTTACAAGGTAAGGTATTATGAGTGGCAAATCAGACTTACTGCAATTGTCTGAATCTATACTTTTTTATTCTTGTACGGTTGTCGTAAATCCATATTACATGACGACACAATGAATCATCTATATTTACATGTTTGAGGTTGATGATTGTGGATAGACTTAACGCCTCGTTCTATGTTATCCTTAGCAAATACAATGGATTTGATTCTCTGTCTTGCTATACATTTTTCACCAAATTCAACGTTATTGTTTTCACAGGCTGACCTTCTGGTTATCTAATTCAATAATGTTGAGGGCCATTGTCAGCCAGACTGCTGCAGAATTGCCACATTCTAATGCACCAACGATAAAAAGTAAAGGAGCTGGACCTGAATCGACCTCAAAACATCCAAATAAACGGGTAGATTCGTCTCATGCCGAGGGACAGAAATCTAGCTCAATTGAAGAGTCTGATGATGACTGGGAGGATGTATTGACGTTCATTATCGCACTTGAAAAGGTCGAAGCTTGGCTGTTTTCTCGAATCGTTGAGTCTGTATGGTGGCAGGTTGTTTCTCAGTTTTCTGTTTACCCCACTCGACTACTTCTTACATTGTTAAACAGTCCTGAGATAAATTATGGCCAACTTATTTTGTTTGTTGTAGACTTTTACTCCACATATGCAGCCCACAATCACGAAACGCAGTTACAGAAGCAAAGGCTCAGGCTCAGGTAAGAAGAGAACTTCTGGGAAAAGAAATACTTTGGGGAATCATGAGTATGTAAATTTCTCCATAGAGTTATGGAAGAAAGCATTCAAAGATGCATGTGAAAGGCTTTGTCCTATTCGGGCAGGAGGACGTGAGTGCGGCTGCTTGTCTTCGCTCGTTATTCTGGTATGTTTCTATTTCATCATAGACTCATGACATCATTTACAGAAAAAACATCTTTATTTGGATACTGTGTCTGAAACTTGGCAATGTGCATGCCAATATCTATGACTTGAAGTAAGAAAAAACTCAAGATAGACGACTATTCTTTGCTTCGTGTTTTAGGTAATGGAGCAGCTAGTTAATAGGCTCGACGTAGCAATGTTCAATGCTATTCTACGTGAATCTTCTAAAGACATGCCAACCGATCCTGTTTCTGATCCCATTTGTGATTCTAAAGTCCTTCCAGTTCCAGCTGGTAAATCAAGCTTCGGTGCTGGTGCGCAATTGAAGAATGTCGTAAGTGCATCAGGAAATGTTACATGATATTCTTTTATGACTATACATGCTTTTAAGCATTTGATCCAAAACTATTCCTAGACAGTTAGTTCAAGGTTCTTGATTAAGTTAACTGTCTTGTAGATAGGGAACTGGTCGAGATGGCTTACAGATCTCTTTGGCCTGGAAGACGAGGATAGCGTTCTTGGAAATGGCAAGAGATCAAAATCTTTCAAAGCTTTTCGTCTACTCCATGCACTCAGTGATCTCATGATGCTTCCCTTTGGAATGCTTGCCGATGCTTCCACCAGAAAAGAGGTACACTGAGCATCACACCGCGTCTTTAACCATAACGACAATCATACGTATATATTTCAACAGTTCTTTGTCTTTTCTTTGTCAAAGGTTTGCCCGACGTTTGGTCCAGCAATAATCAAAAGGGTTCTAAACAACTTTGTCCCCGACGAATTCTGTCCATACCCCATTCCAAGAAACATTATCAATGCACTAGATTCAGAGGTTGCTACTTCTTTACATAGTCAATAAAAACCTCTTCATCCATTCAAAGCCACTCTACTATTCGTAGCTGTTGCTATATGATACACCAATCTACTAATCTGCCTCTGTTATTTTCTTGATTCAGGAGGTTTCGGATTCTTCAGGAGACGTGATCACAAGCTTTCCATGCAGAGCAAGTTCGACAAAATACTCACCTCCTCCTGCAGCTTTACTTACTTGCGTGGGAGAAGTTGGAAGGCAAGTGCTCAAAAGCAACCGACTATCAACTCTCAACAAGTCCTACACTAGTGATGACGAGCTAGACGAGCTGGACTCGCCCTTGATTTCAATCATTCCTGATAGCTACCAGACTTCTTCTGCTCTGTCAAAACTCAGCATGATGCCAAAGGAAAAAGGTGGCAGAAACGTTCTCCGGTATCAGCTGCTCCGGGAGATATGGAGAGACGACGAGTAGTAGCTACACCTACACCCTTTACATGTGTGTATATATATATATATATGTATATTTGTTTAGCCTACGATCTTCCTTCATGACATGAAACCATTTTTGAGGACTCCATTGTTGTTGGAGTTCGTTTTTGGACGATCGCCTTCGTTGCTGTCGAACAATTGTAGACAGGATAAAATTTAAGAATAATTACTTAGACACCCCTTACTGTTTAGCTAGCAAAATTACATTAACAGTTGCTGCAATCATATTCTACATTACTATTTTCATCTCTTCTTGTGATCTTGTAATAAATATGACTACAGGGAGTGTTTTCGTAATATATCAAACTTCAGAGGATGTCAATGTAATTAGTATAAATATTATAACTTGTTTTAGTTGTGGGTCGAAGAATTCAGTATGAAAATATTAAATCTTGAGAATTTGTTTTTCACCATATATTGTTCATGCAAAATAAACATTAAAATAGTAGTATTCTTTTTTTCTTTTTTTATTATGTAAAAATAGACGGGAAGGATACGACCAACGTAGCAACTTTCCTGAATATGATCATAAAATTTCTGCACTTTAAAATATTTTATACGAGTACCAAAAAATTGCATCTTGATATTTTGTTCTAATATTAGACAAAAAAGACGACAGTCATTCTCATTTTTTGAGTCTCTCTACACTCACAAACGGGCAGAATCAACGACAGCCATTTGTTCTCCTAATTTAACGAAATTCAAGAATTGCATTGTACCTGTATATAGGATTCAATACCTGCTGAAGTGTAATGAATCTTGTCCAAAATTATTTCCACAGAAAATAAAATAAAAAAGAAGATGAGAGTTCTTCACTTCCTCTGCATGCAACCTGTAAAGATCATGAAATGTGGAGTTTCCCTTTTGAATTTGGTATGCAAATTTGTCCCTTCAAATTCAATTCTTTCATGACTTCAAACAATGATATTAAACATGCATTTTTCTTCATGAATTGATCTTCATCCATGCAGTTTCAAGGAGAAAAATTCATGGTTTTTTGTGTCATTTGATCTTGTTTTCATGATTTTCCCATCAAGTTTGTGTTTCTGGTTCATTTTCTTGATCCCGTTTAAGACTTGGTTTACCGCATGAAAAGATGCCGGTTGTGTTGATCACTGGCTCGAATTCTTCAGGAACCGTCAGCAGCTGCAGGGACAACACCAAGACGCCGTCCACTGCACACTTGTGGGGCTGCATTTCTAGCCATTGCACACAAAGCAATCATAAGAGTGCAAGATCTGGATGGACCTTTAGGATCAACAGCCAAACGGGCTATTACGTTTCTCAATTCGTTCTTCCCATTCGTGTACAGCATGCTGTATCATTGGCTGGCGCTGCTGTCCATCATGGATGATCATATCCTCACCGTTGAGAGCATGGTTGAGGTTGTTTTCCCCCCATCTAAACGTTTGTTCGATAAGATTGACGGGCTTGTTTGCAGTGCAGAAGTCCTACCGGAACAGCTTGATGATATCTTGAGAAAATTTCCCTTGATGGTGCATCAGTTCCCTTTTCTTGATTGGGTTCTTGTTCGCCTCATTTCATGGCTAAACTTTCTGCTGTCCATTCTTACTCACTGGGGATCGAAGAATACGAGCGTTAAGGAGATAACGGTCGATGATCACTGCACCGGCACTCACGGCTGCAGATCAGAACCAGAGATAAAAACAGCATATTCCCCTGTGAAATCTTCAGCCACTCAGCAACCGGATTCGTTAGAAGGCAAAGCCAACGCAGCAAGAAACCACATCGAACCGTCAAACACCGTGCAGTCATCTGTGCAAGAAAAGGCCAATGCAGCAGGGAATCAGAAGGAAGATACAAGCATTGCGATTCCTGAAGACATTCGAAGATCAATAAAGAGGTTACATTCTTTGAGAAACAGACCAAAATCACTAGAAGAGCCACATTGTGCTGCAGATTCTCCAATGTACTCGACATATAAGTCTGCTAATTCGTCTCCAGTGTCCGATTCTCCACAGGGAGAGTCCAGTCCATTCAGCCAAATGGCTAAGCCAGACTGGAGCTACAAGGAAATGCTCAAGAAGGGGAAGAAAGACGAAGACGGAGAAGGGAAAGATGATAAAACACCGGCTGCTGAGTCCCCTGCAGCCTTTGCCAAAGAAGAAAAGGCTGAGATTGCTGAGAAAGACGGCAAGTAATAACAATCAAGGAAGCGTACTTAAAGAGCAAGACTTGCATCAAAACTGAGTCGAGAAGCTGGTTTTTGCACGAGAACAGAACAAATGAGCAGAGTGTTCAAGTTCTGTTGCTAGTTTACATATAGACACGTTGCAGAAATTTGTGCCGAATCAGTCATAAATCCAATAGTTCTGTATGTAAAGTAGAGCTTTAGCTAATAGTATTTCATTAACTATTGTTTTCGCCGGGATGAGTGTTTAGTTGGAGAATCCTTTAAGGTCTAACACATTACATGTACTGTTGTGATGTTCCTACTTCAATGGTTCAGATTATCATTGCCCAAGCGGTATTTGGTACGATGTATATTCTTGATTTCGACGTAAATTCTTCTTCTTTCCTATCATATATCCATTATTAATGTTAAGTTTACTATCTAGAAAAACATAGAACAGGTCAAGAATTGTGTATACTTTTTTTAATCTCTAGAGGGACTTTTCTTCTACAACTTGCTCAAGAAGATAGATAGTTTTGACTGGCAATGGACTACTCGTCAAGCAAGCTTTTTCTTTCAGACAGCTTCCAATGAAAGATCCAGTCAGAAACTCAACTGCTATAAAATCCCACCTCTACGTTAAAAAATACAAAAACCTATGAGTTCTTGATAAAAAAACAAAGGACAAGGAAAGAAACAGCAGATCCCCTGATCTGAGCTCCTTTCACTGTCCTTATTCAGTTGGTATTTTTAATCCCAAGAAGAAGGGAAAAAGGAACAATGTTTTCCCTTTCAGACATGCCATCAACATCAGCAGTGCTGTCAACATACACAACTTTTGCAGCATCAGCTGTGCTGGTTCGGACCGTGATCAACGAAGTCCAGAATGTCAGCAATCAGATTGTTCCAAAGGGACTCCAAGAGAAGATCATGTCCAAACTTGGATTCCTGATGGGAAATCTCTCTTCCACTATGTGCATTATCATAGATGAAACGAATGGTTTATCCAACAATGAGGTTTTCGAAGCAGCGGAGGTCTATCTAAGGACGAGAATCAACACCTCCGTCAAGCAGCTCAAAGTGTCCAAGGTGCCTCGAGAGAAGAATCTCTCAGTCACAATCAACAAGGGCGAGGAAATCATCGACAACTTTGACGGGATGTTGCTCAAATGGAAGTTCGTCTGCGTGGAAACTCAGAAGACTACTTTGGACTCCGACAACAACAACTTCTCCAATGAAATCGTGGAACGAAAATCATTTGAGCTGAGATTCGACAAGAAGTTTAAGGACAAGGTACTAGATTCTTACCTGCCTTTTGTGCTGGAGAGATCAAAGGCCATAAAGGAGGAGAAAAAGGTGGTAAGAATCCATGCACTCGGTTACTACGGTGAAGTGGATGGAGCGTGGGGGCCTTGGGGCTCTGTCAATCTTCAGCATCCATCCACATTCGACACGTTGGCAATGGATCCAACGCTCAAGCAGGAGCTGATAGAAGACTTGAACCGGTTTGTGAGGAGGCGGCATTTCTACAAACGGGTGGGAAAGGCATGGAAAAGGGGATATCTGCTGTATGGGCCTCCTGGAACAGGCAAATCCAGCTTGGTTGCAGCCATGGCTAATTACCTCAAGTTCCACGTTTACGACTTGGAGCTCGCAAGCCTGCATAGCAACGCAGAGCTCAGGCGGCTGCTGGTAACGACCAAGAATCGATCAATCCTCGTGATAGAGGATATAGACTGCAGCATTAACTTAGAGAACAGAGAAGATGGAGGTGAATACAGTCCTAATCCTATGATCAAGAAGGTAAACTTTTGTTCTTGATGCTACTTCGTTCAGGAGCTACTTTGCTTAAGCTGACGATTATCATGACAACAGAACCAGTTTACATTATCCGGATTGCTGAACTTCATTGATGGGCTGTGGTCGAGCTGTGGGGACGAGAGGATCATCGTGCTAACGACAAATCACAAAGACAGGTTAGACCCTGCATTGCTGAGGCCAGGGCGTATGGACATGCACGTCCACATGTCGTATTGCACGTTTAGCGGGTTCAAGATTCTTGCGTCAAACTATCTTGGAATCAAGAGCCACTGCAGATTCAATGAGATCGAGAGGCTGATGGTGGAGGTGGAGGTGACACCAGCCGAGGTTGCTGAGGAGCTGATGAAGAGTGAAGATGTGGATGCTGCCATGGAGAAAGTTGTCAAGTTTTTGTGCAAGAAAAGGAGCGAACGTGTTGGGAAAATTGAAGGAGGACGTGAGAAGAAAGTGACTGGTAAGAAGAGGAAGGCAAGAAGCAGAGATGAACAATGAATTCCTACTCCATATATATGTGTAGTGAAACAATACAAGGAAGTTGCTTGTTTATAGTTATGTTTGTCCCATAATGTTGAAGTGGTAAATTTGTAGTGTGATATATACTTTGAAAATTCAGTATTTATGTACCGAAATCTGAGATTGTGGGGCTCAAAGAAGCCAAACCCACAAGGTTTGAGCTGGGGCCGCGCCAACGCAGGCCCCTCTACCACAAATTATGACGTAAGCTTGACCACTTGGGCCGAGCTTAAGTGGCACCCCTCCCAAGTGCAATGGAGATCGACAACATAGGCCATAGGCCTTCTTGGTCACCCATTGACCCCATCCAGATAAGTAACCCAAACCACAAGGTAAAGAGCCTGGCGCTCTACTAACTAAGCTAGACAGGCTTGTTGATATTCCATTACCAGTTTATATACAGATATCTACAGATCTGGGGCTCAATTTTGAATTTTATGATATATATATATATGGCTTATATCAAAATAGTACTCAGCTGCAGAGCTGAATCCCAGGATTTACAACAAACTATTCACACCTAAGTTTGGCTAAAGATTTCGTTGAACGCATTGATCTTCTATGGTAAATTTATACTAATACATGAACTATCATCCTAGGATTGCGCAGCACCCACCGGCCAGGCAGATCCCCTCTACATCCCTACAAAAGAGAAACGAAAAGACGCAGAGCCTCAAAACGAGGCAGAAAATACGACAAGAACAGCACAACTTTACAGCGGTAACCAGAGAACTAAGCTAGCAACAGTTTTTAACACTGGTATACGGAGAAACTCTTGTTCTTCCGCCAAAAACTAAATGCCTTTCCGACTTTTCTTCTCGAGACCGACTTGGATAGAGGCTTTGGATCTTCAGCAGGCAAGGGCACGTCATTACTCTCAGCCCTTGGCCGAGTAGGAACAGGTGATGGGTCTCGCTGCCGCTGCTCCCGGAACAACATCAGAAGCTTTTGTGCTTTCTGTTTCCCTCTCACCGTTCCGTTTACTGAAATTGAGACCAGTGAAGGTATCACCCCTTCTTGAAGGACCATTTGGCTGCATGTCTCGTTTGAATTACATAGTATCAGAAGGCATGCTGCTGCTTGTTCTTGTTCAACAGGTTCACCAACATCCAGAATAGTAGCAAGGGAACTAATGAGACCGGGAGCCATTATCATCTGGTCTCTTGCGGTTTTGCTTGAACCTAAATAGATTAACACGGCAATGCATCTCTCAGTCCAGGGGTGGTCGCTCGGATGTGTAATAAGAGCTTGGAGAGCCTCAATAATGCCAGCTGACAGAAGCTGAGGGATATTGGCAGGACTACTGGAAACGTTATAGAGAGCGTGAAGGGCATCAAGCTTAGATTGCTCATCACTTTCATTCTTAAGGACCCAGATCAAGAAAGGTACAGCCTCGCTACTTCCAATAACGGGCTTTGCCTCCTCAAGACAAGAAAGATTCAGGTAAAGGGCTGTTGCTGCTCCAACACAATCAGTATTAGCAATCATTTTCTCCAATATTGGAAGTACTCCTGCTGCCAACATCAATTCTTTGTTTCTGAAACGCACAGAAAAATTACCACATTAAGCACAGAGAATACTCTTCCAGTGAATCAATCAATCATATATGCAATGTGCATGTGAGCTTGCGCGTTTATGTGTGTGTGTGTGCGCGCGCGTGCGTGCATGCATATGTCTATTCTCTGTGACGGATTCCACCACCAAGTAATAATATTTTCATAAAATGTCTTGCATGGAAGAAAATTTCAGGCAAACTAAAGGGTTAACAGCACTGGTGTAAATACACTGTAAACAATGCCAACGAAACTATCAATCCTCCCTTACCAGACTTGAATGCATCCATATAAAACCACTAATGCAACTTGATTGGCTATAATTTAACCAAAAATTTGCAGCAGGAGCATTCCAAATTGTAAGAACATAAAAACACAAAGCAACCAAGAATATCCCGAGTGCCTACAATCTGTTAATAGAGTTAGTTATACCTCAACATTGTGTAGGTCTATTTATGGTAGTATACTTCCAATCAGATGAAATTAGGATGGAAATATGCCAAATGACTAACAACCCATGCTTTTGATGTTCAGTAAATTTCACTTTTACTTCAGACAAATTACAAGAATTCTTCATATAATGCGAAATATATTTCAGGAGAGCACAGTGCTCACTCTATTCCAAATGAAATGTTTGGAATTGACTGTTCACGCAAGTAATTTAGTTGAGAAACTGAAATTTTATTATCTTTGCACTTTTGCCTTCAAAAGTTCAAAGGATATAATGGTAGGGAGTTATGGTGTCACAGTATGTGCAAGCTAAAGATAGACATGATAGATGTCAACACATGCTAGCACAACAAGATTGCAATTATGAAAAAGAGAGGTATTCTTATTTTTGGCAACCCAAGTAAAACAATTCTCAAAAGTGCAGTGCCTCTATAGTGGAGCTACTAAGAGACTCAGAACTCAGAACATATAACTTAGCATACCTGTTATTATTTACAGCAAGGTTAAAGAGTGCCATAGCTCCAACTTCCTGACCCATCCCGTTCCTGGCTGAGACAGCAGACTCCAGAAAGCGCAGTAATGCTTCCACAAAACCATTAGCCCCCATATAAATCCTGGCTTCTTCGTCATCTTTTAGCAAGTGCCTTATTTGCTCCACCACTTTGATTTTCTTCATCAGGTCATCCTCTTCTAAGATTTTCAAAAACTCCTCATATCTTTCAATCCCATGAACTTCACAATCATCCTCCTGTGTGGAAACAGCTTCCTCTTCATTTCCTTCAGCCTCCTCGATGATGCCACTGTCATTCAAAGGTACCACCTTAACGCCCTTGAACTTGCATGAACCAACACTTTCCAATGATTTTGAATTTGCTGAGTCACTTTCTGACAACACTAACCTCCAGTAGTTGAGATCGAGCGACTCTGGTGGTCCATCTGGAATAGGAATCCCATTCTGTTCACACCAACTAGTAACCAGACCCTTAACACAATAATTGGGAGTCAAAGAAAGATGAGGGAGCTGTTGCTGAGTTTTAGGACAAGTATTGTGCCCATCGCTGAACCATTTTTCTATGCAAATCCTTTCATATGTTTGCCCAGAAGCTATAATAACTGGGTCGTACATAAGTTGCAATGATATTGGACACCTTAACTCTTCTGGAGGGACAGGCATCTGCTCTGATCTCCTGAAGTGTGGCTTGAAATTGAAAGAACTGAGCTTTGAAAGTTGCCGATCAAAAGCACAGCCATTGCGCCCAAGCACAACGCCATCATCCAAAGATCCTTGGACAGTTGGCGAGCAAGGTGTTGAACCCTGTGAGTCATTGTCATCTGACAACTCACTTCTGAACAACTTTGAGTACTTTCTCATCAGATGCAGAAGATAAGCAATAATCGACTCTTTTCTTTTGTCTTCCTCAGCCCGGGCCCTTTCTATGAGCTTCTTCAAAGCCCTTCTCTCTCTAAGCGCTGCTCTTGAAGAGGTGATGCCCAGTTTGCCAGCAGCTTGGTGAAACGATTCAAGCTCATTGTTGTCATTAGAACTGTTGTTGAAGTTTCTCCCCTGTTGGAGCAATGCAATGATCTCATCACCAATTTGCTTCTCCACTGGATCAAGTGAGAACTCAATCCTTCCAAGTTCAACTAAAATTTCAGCAATCTGGAAAAAATCATTATTCAAGATCAGAAAATCTTTCTAGTGAAGCAACGCTAATCGAAAATAACTCTATAAAAAGAATAACTTCAAAAGTTAGACCATGTTAATCAGAATTCAGGGAAAACAAGCACAACCCAGTACCTGACCACCAATGGCTTGTGGAACAATATCTTCAACCCGCTTTAAACTATCTTCTAGGGCACATCTTGCCTTCTCAAATTTCAAAACGACAGAGTCTCCAGTGATTGCCTGATGACATAAAAGAGTAATAAAGTCACAAATGTAAAGGAGTGCAAGCATAGAGGAGGACAATGAGAAACACAAACGGAAGGGGAATTCCAGTAAATCTCTGTATGGACACTCCCTATCCCACTAGCCATGCAGCCACATCCATATTTAATGTTCTGTTCTGACCATATATAATAGCAGTTCTGCTTTCAAATATGTCTCCAGAAGCATGTTAACTTGTTTAAACCACATTATATGATACTAATTCAGGCAATAAGCAAGAAGGTTGAAAAACATATAAACAATTAAACCAACATGACAGCTATGAAGATGAAAATAATGTCGACTCATGTAGACTTCATTGTGAAATATGACGGGAGAGGCTACTACTGTTCTGATTTTCTGAGGAGAATTTGCAAAATTGATGAAATAGAAAATGCAGCAAGGACCATACATACCAAATAAAGTTTACTACAATCCGCGCAGTGTTGTAGAACATTCTTGGTCTTCTCAAGTGCTATGTGCAGAGTACACAGTGCCTGAATGCCAGACGTACTCCTTGGCCGAGCTGCTTCTAGGTCGGGAAATATCGTCAACACTTTAACATACATAGCACATAGGCTCTTGCACATCTCGCCATGTAACTGCACCAACAACCATGTGTTTCAATATACTAAGAGAAAACCACTACTTGCAGCATGGAGTTCCATCATGAAGACAACAAACAGCAATATTAGTCCAAGAGGTTATGCAAAACTGAGCTGTATATATTAACTCCAAAATCTAGAAATAGCCAGCTACTTGAGAAAAGAATGAATTTAAGCTTGAAGCACTATGCAGTTACTGGGCCACGACGGCTTTAAACTTAAGAAAGCTATAGATTGAGAATGAAATCACTAAAACCTCAAGTATCATGCAGAGCAGATGTACTCATTGCCAAAATAAAATCAACTACTAAAATACAATAAACAAACAAATTCAAAAAGCATAACCATGAAACAAACAAATCCGTGCATTTACATGTCCATACCTTTGGCTCGCCAATGAAGATTAAATTTTCCTCAATCTCAGAAGTGTCCATGTTGGGCGTGGAAAGAATTGTGTACTTTTACAACAGAACTTTGAGAAAACTGGAAAACAGATAAAAACGTTAAACTCATCTTTTTTTTTTTTTTGAAAAAAGGAAATCATCATTACTAGCAAAATGAACTATTAATTTAACCCAGCAGAAACTATTGAACCCATTTCTTTGACCAACTGATTGTTCTAAATAGCGAACCAATGAAGACCACCAATATCATTACCTTTGTCAAATCAACTTAATAAAAGGAACTCATTAATAATTACCCATCAACGCCATCCATAGAAAAAAGAAAATAAGGATTAAATAGTCCTCTCCTTAACAACTCAAAAACAAGCGAACTACACCAAGAAATAATCCACATTGCGCCAAAAAACTAAAATTGATAGCTGAAAACAATTACTTCCAAATTTCCAATGGGAAACTGTTAAAAATGCCAAAACGGAAAGAAAATGTGCATTAAAAGTGGGGTAAAAATGTCAAATGGGAAATTCAACATCATATCCAAATAAAGGTAACAGGCCATCAGCTGATAAATCTTTTCATTTTTCCTTTTTTGCTAAACATATCGCCTCAGCTCCAAATCAATCAATATTAGAAAGACTCAAACAATGAAAACACTTCCAAAAACTACACACATCTCACCAGAAATCCCCACAATACACAACACTTTGATTCCAAAACCAAAAAAAGGTCATCAAGCCATACAAAAAATGCGCTCAGATTGCAACCGGAACAAAACATACCTAATCAACCGAAACAACGATCCAAGGCGGCTTCATCAAACGAGCAAACTCGCATTAACGTCAAAAACTCAAGTCTCTTTCCAAAAACATCAAGTTTCCGTATTCGGATCAGCAGATTTTTAGTGAGAGAAAGAATGAGAGATGAGAGAGAATGAAGGTGGGGGAGGGAGGTGAGGGTTATTTTACAGTGTGGAGGCGTAAATGGTGAGGGGAATATTAGAATTAATATTATATTCTTGGGGTGGAAATTAATATAATTAAAATTAATGAGGCTTTTTTTTAATATTTGATTTTCATAAGTTGGGGGATGGGGGTATTTAGTTAAACGGTATGAGGGGCTAAAATGGAATTTCATGCCGAGATTGTCTCCCGACTCACTGGCCGACATTTGCCGACCCCCTTGTTTGTCGCCTAGCAGATCTGCCATACGCGTTGGTAAAATGTCCATTTTACCCCTCCACAAGTAGGTTTTTTCGTTATTGGATTATTAAGAATTTTAAGCAAAATAGGATAATATTGTGTTTTTTTAATGAATCGATACACTTACATTATAAATTTTAATTATTAACGGTCAATAAATTAGTTATTAATATTAAATATGTATGACTATTTTTAATGTAGATCAACATACAGCCAGCCAATGAGGTCTAACTTAGTCGGCAAAGTTGTTGCTTCATGAACAAGAGGTTATAGGTTCGAGTCCCACTAATGTATGAATATCTGTCTACTTTAATAATAAGTGTTGAAATTCATGATGCAATTATATTTCACTCAAAAAAAATAGAACAACACACATACATTGGTGTGGTTTGAATTAATGTTCTCATGATCATGGAGCCTCAACTTCGCCAACTACGCTCAGCCTCATTGGCTTTTTTGTATCTTTTATGTTTTCATTTTATTTAGGCAAAATTAATGGTGTGATATCAAATGTGGTAATATTTTTTAAAACTAAAATCAGAAAGGTGGGGAATTCGAATTTTATCTATGTGGATGTACGTCTACTGTAATAGTAATTTCTTATATTATTTTTTATCTAAATTTATTGGAATAATAATAAATTTTTATATATGTACTGAATCGTATTTGTGGAAAATAATTGATGTTGTTATATAACGCATACAATAACCAAAAAAAGAAAAAGAGAGATGTAATGGCATGACAATTATATACTCAATTACGAGAGAACTAATTTCTAAACGACTATTTTTTTCTTAACAAAAAAAAAGTAATTCTAAAATTTAAATTGATAGTTTCATAATTGATTACGCATATGCATATTTTAAGAAAAATTCAAAACTAATCTCGTTTTTTAGGTTAATAAAGTAAGAAAAAATATTTATTTGACAGGAATAAGCCTAATTATATGACTAAATATTTTGTGATCGATTGAATCACGAATTATAGTTGTTATCAAAATGTAATTCAGATAATATTTACTCTAAAAAATAACTATTAAAAAGGGGCTTAAATATCATAAAATACTGTATTTTCACTCGAGACGCATGTTTAATCTATTAATGTTTTTATATAAATTTTCTATTTTTGGAAGAAAATAGGTATAGGTTTAGAAAATGTCCCACGTAGTGAGAATCATTTGTGTTGTTGGATCAATTATGAAGACATAAAGAAACAAATATTTGAAGGAAAGCAACTATTATGATGCCATGTGCTCTTATTATTTTGAATTCAAATCACATTACATCTAAATTAATCCCATTTCTTAAAAGTTTAAATGATTGCTTATTCAAATTTTAGGAACTATTCATATGATCTTTTACATAATGGAAATGTTATTAGTTCTTTAAATTATTTCTTTTAGTGAATCAATTATAAAAATATTATGAATTTCGATCACCGACAATCAATAATATTAATCATTAATATCAATTATTTGTGACAAACCAATGACTTAATATTAAAGTAGACCAACACCCACAAATTTGTGGAATTCGAAACAATGAGGTCATGAGCCCTCAATTTCATGACTTCGTCAGTGTTTCGTTATTCACATCCAAGTCAATTCTCAAAATAATATTTTTTTTATTTTATTTAAAAAATTATTTCACTCTCATCTCAAAAATTAAATAATTAAAAAAAAACCCTAAAAAGGTGGGGTAAAAGAAGAAAGGAACTAAGAGTGGGCAATTTGGTAAATTCGGGAATGCGGTTTTGATATTTGTGATCAGCGGATGTCTCCAACCGAGGAGTACGGATTACTGCAGAGGGGCTGTGCTCGCTACTAGTCCACGTGGCCTTTTTCGAATTCCACCATTTTTTTTAATTATTAAATTTTCAACCCCCACAATTAATTTAATTTGCAGAACAGCCCTGCCCAGATCCGTAATCCCCGGAGCCCCACCCACTGTAGTTTTAACCCACTCCGGTTAAAGATGGACCAAAAGTTTATCATTTACACTGTTTTTTTTTTTGTTTTTTTCTGAGTTGAAATTCATAATTTTTAATTAATTAAAATAAATCGATTACAATCAATTAAATCAGTATCAATATTGGATAGAGATAAATACAACAATCATATCGACAATGTCACAGAAACGAACATCTTGCTATTACAGCAACAACTAAACATACTATATAGTAGAAACAAATCATCTCACGCAGGGGATTCAAACCCATGACCTCTAGGATTATGGGGCCTCAGCTTCGCCGATTGAGTTAGGCCTCATCGGCGTTAATCATCTACACTGTTATAAAAACGCGACACCTCAATGATTTAGGACTCCATATTTTATTATTTATATATTAGATTCAAAATTCATCAGAAACGTGTGTCAGTGAATGCGTGCGTACGAAACAAAAATAAAAAAAAATCTATATTGTTATAAAAAAAAGATGTGTTATAGACATAAAATAGTTTTGACATAATTGAACTATTTTTTTGTGATTTTAAAAATTTCCTTCAACACATACGGTAACTAACTTGTTCGACTTTCTAAGGTTTACATTAATTTAGCATCTCAATTAATATATTTTATTTTTATTTATAATATATTTTAAAACGTGAAAAATTGTTTATTATATGTACATAGAAATAACGTATCATGATGTGTAATTTTGAAAATGGTATATAACGAGTTTTGTTTGATCGGTAAGATTGAGGCCTCAAACATGAATATGGTATATATGTCTACTTTTATAATAGTTTATTGTTTATTTGTATTGAATCAGTTTTTCAATTTAAATGTAATGAATCGCATACTATAACAAAGGGACATAGTCTAATTGACGAAGTTGAAGCACTGTGACTATGACGTTATAGGTTCGAATTGTGGCAATGTACGGGTGTTGGTTTGCTACAAATTAGTAGTAAGTTATAAAAATTTGATATCAATAATTATAGTTTATTTTTATAGGAAGTCGTGATTATATAATTACATTAATATAAACAAATTAAGTAATATAACGTTTTGATTAATAAATTTATATTAAGTGAAATGAATACTCATGAAATATTTACTTTATTTATAGCTGTTGGACCAAAGGGCAAAACACTTGCTTTATTTCTAATTATTGATCTCTTTAATATGGTGGTATAATATTTAAATTTGCTAATGATGACTAATTAAAGAGGTACAAATTGCTATAAAATCATGGGTTCAATTACATTTACAGCAGTAGTCTTTGTGTTTCTGTCCATTTTAATTGAAAAAATATATATTTGCCTTTTTTTAGTAAATAAATTAAAATTTGTGGTAGATTTCAATAATCAACAACTTTAGCAATTAATATACTAATTATTAATATCAAAAAATAATTTTTAATTAACTAACAATTATTGTTAAAATAGGCAAACACTTACACATTGGTGGAATTTGAAATATCATACTTAGGCCCCGTTTACTTTGAGGACCGTATTAAATGAACGATTGAATTATCTTGAACTAAATGAATGATTAAGAACCCTATATAAATTATAAGATGTTTACTTAAGCAAGAATGATTATATTATTCTTAGGAATAAGTTATACCACCTCCTTTGGTGGGATTGTTTATGTAACAGAAACAGTAAATAGTACAAGGCTTTAATTTTATAGCGAGCTCCTGCATAGCAAAGTAAACATTGTACTGACATATACTAATTTTTTTTTTTTATTCAGTCTAATACACCAAAATAAACGAGGCCTTAAAGTCATGAATTTCAACTTCGCCAACTAGGCTAATTTCAGATTTGACAGTTATGTGTTTGTTTTAGTAATAATTATTATTAAATAGTGATGATTAATATGTCGATAGAGGTTCGTGATGTTATAAACTTCTAATATTCTTAAGCTGAATTATCATTAAATTAGTTGATACTTTTACTGTTATAATTTTAAATTTAACTATTTATAATGTTATCTAAATTATAACATTATTCAATTAGTTTCAAATAACTAACTCAACTAATACTATTTTATTTAAAAGGTGGTCAAATTGACTAGTAAAAAATGCGTAATTTAATTTAGCACCAAATGTGTAGCAGGCAATCCTACTTACCAAACTATTTAATGGCATTATTTAAGTTAGCTTGTAAATATTTTTTTAATTATTATTATTATTATTATTATAAAAAACAAATATATCAAGTATGTATCGGGTGCATAGTTTAGGGCTGAAAAATAAATCAAATTATTCATTACTCAATTGAAATCGATCGATAAATTTGCATTTAAACTTGATTTGTCAAACTTAACAAATCAAACCCGAACAAATTCTTTTGTTCGATAAACTTTCGCTCCAACTCAAGCTCGATTCAATTAGTGCAAAAAGGATAAAACATACTTAAAAAATATAAAATTACTCGAGATTGACTCATATTTGATCCAATTGAAGCTCAAATGCAATTTTTGAAGCTTCATAATAATTCAAACAAACTTAAACAATAATGTGTTCGGTCGACTCAAATCATTTACAACCCTATAAAAATCAAAACACAAAATGGAAGAATTTCGAAACCGCATAATCCACGTAATACTACTCGATAAGGCTATCAATTGTGATTTGAAATGACTCGTAATATTTTATTTCACTAAATTCAAATCAATAAATTTCAATGAAGCCCTTCAAACATGTTGTCAAAACTGACGTTACAACCAACATCGCGCATAGTAAAAAAAACATCAATGTCTGACGCCTGCCAATTTAAACGGAGGCGGATAAAAAACCTCCGAGTGAACTCTGGCAGAAGAAAAAAAAAACAACAAACTCGTGAGTGGTGTTTAATACTCAAACTGACCTGAATATTCATTGACATCTTAAGCATGAAAAGAAAACCTTGGAAACAATGTAAGAGAGGAAGGTGTCTTGATTGAGATTCAATTCCTGAAATGAAGGAATTGTGATTTGTCTGTGCTGGATTTTAGTGTTTGAAAATTAAGTGATTGGGGGACCAAAAATCTTGTTCAAGATTCAATGCCCACAAAGCCTTAAATTCTTACCTCACCAAACTTTGTTTGATTTTGATACAAAAAAAATGCAACAGTAACAACAGCAGTAGTACTCTGGAGTTAGGACAAAAACAAAAGCAGACTTGGCGGTTCAATTTCTTGTGGATTGAGATTTCAACTGTGAGGACTTCTCTTTGTCGGTATCTCACTAAATAGGATCTTGAATGCATAATCATTTTGACGCAGGTAACCGTCCCATATTGATTAAAAATAAGTAATTTGAATGGTTTATAAGTCCCAAATATCTTCTCCCTAGTGAGATACTTATTTAGACACAAAATCATGATGCTCATCAGAGCGAACAATACTACGGGCAACAGGGCACTGATCGAGTCACAAGCCACATCACTCTTAGAAGACTAATTGCAAACAAATATCTTTCTATATTGGTAAATTTCAATTACCTCCCATGAGGTTTGACATAATTATAAATACTCTCTCGTTGTTTAAAAACTTATAAATACCCCCTTGAAATTTATAATCGTCTAACAAATAATCCATTTCATCCATTTGTATGGGTGAACTAACCAAAATGTCCTTATGCTCTAAATTATTTTTTATTTAAATTCTTAAAATTTTTTGAACCACAATGTGCAGGGGGAGATTTCTTAAGTTTTTTTATACAGATGATCAATAATACAATTTGCATCAGCTGATTCTTCTATAATTTTAATAAAAAATTCAAGGGCAAAATGGTCAGTTTCATGCCTTTGGTTAAAAATTACAAACCTCAGGGGGTATTTGTAAATTTTCAAACAACGGGGAAAAATTTGTAATTATGTCAAACCTCAGGAGAGGTGGTTGTTATTTACCATTCTATATATTGCAAACATCGACAACTCAATAAATTCCCATTACACAAGGTATATTGTCCACGAAGATTCACTAATTTATCCTTGTAAATACAATTCGTTAGGGAAATAAGACCTCGGAACTTATAAGCTGATCTAAGTCTTCACATGTAATGAATGAAAGACATGTGTCAATATCATCAATATCCAAACGAGGAATTTGAGACGAACACAATGCCTCATTTTTCACTAATAGAGCTAAAAGATATAGTACGGAACGCGATCGATGTACTGTCCGTTCTGACTGGAGCGTAACAAGTTTGTCCTTAAAACGACATTTTCATTAAGAAGGGGAGGCCTTAAACCTTATAAATCGTCCTCATTTTTTGATCTACAAGATTGCAAATGATGTTTCGTATAGTTGACATAAAAGGAAAAATAAGATTGTAATAAAAGTGGAAGAAAGGTTGTTGGAGTGTTTAGTGGAGATACTAATATGTGAATTAATTATTTGTATGTTGGCACTTAATTAGGTATCAAACGATTTATACTAATATATAAAGAAAACATCATTTTTATTCATAAAAGGTGGTTACTTACACCGCGACACCAATTTTTTGTTATACCACTAATATCTCTAAGTTAATTTTTTTTTTTTATTTCTTTTTTTTTTTAAGTGTGTTATAATATATTTTAAAATATATCATATATTTATTATATGCACGCAGGACGATGTGACACGCAGACTATAATTAGGAGTTCCTTTGGAAGAGTTGAAAATTCAAATAATAATAATAATTGAGATTGTGTCAGAGGTCATATGATTTGACATATTACCGACGACCGTTTGGGGCCGGTCGCCACGTCAGGGCACAAATGGCACTACCTCATTGCATTCTAATTCTACCCAAAGTTAATTAATTAATAATTATAAGGATGAAATAAAATTATTTTTTTAAAAATTTAACATAATTATAATTATTTTTTATTATTTAAAAAAATCATATATTTTGTTAATTTTGACATTATCTAACAACAAGCTCATTATGTTAGCATATGTTTATTTTCATTCAGTTATATAATGAAAGGATCAAAATTATCTTTTAGATTATGAGTTATATTCTATATGTTTTTTAAAATATTTAAAATATTTTATGAACTGATTAAAATATCTTTTTAAATTAATTAACAATCACCTATATTCACCCTTAAAGATCTTGTTTTGAATTATTTCGGTGCAGCGCGTCCTTATGGAAAAATGTATGTGCCTTTGCTATAATTTTACTTTTCTTCGTAATTAATTAAGATAAATTACACGAAGCTCTCTCGAGGTTTGGTATGATTATAAATACTCCCTCATTTCTTAAAAAATTACCAATACCCTTCTGATTTTAACGGTCCTATAACAACTATTGTAATCAGTTACTCCCCATTAGGTTTCCGTTCAATATTTTTTGATAAAAACTGACCAAAATATCCTTGTAAATTATGACTTATAATTTTACTTATTTTTTAAAAAAAAATCTATTTTTTTTGACCAAATGGATAATCTTTTTACAGTTCTTCAAAATTTCCATCCACCTTGTCTTTTTTTTTTCAAGAAAAAAAAATACAACAAGAATAAAGTTGTAATTTCGTTAAACATTAAGAGAGCTATTTATAATTATCAAATAATAAAAAGAAGAGCTCGTTGTAATTTACGCTTCCGCCCAATTTAATTTCAATATTGAAATTCTTCTAAATACGGGAAAAATAAATTTAACAGTCCCTCTCATCATATTATTGGAGTTACATCAATTTGATTTTTTTAATTAAAAACTTTCTAAAAAAATTAATCAATCACATCATGAAGGGTCAAATATAAGACTTTTTCTAAAGGCAAAAGACTAAAGAGGGGAATTAGAATAATAATTCCAAATTCTGTTACTATGAAAATCTGATGAGTCATCACAATTATTAGGTAAAGGTGAGACTGATGACGCCATCGAAATATTAATTAAACTAAATTTAATTTTAAAACAAAATTCATTGACCTAAGTCTAATTAAATCTATAATCTATACTAAGCTAATATCTATATCTATCTATAATATATGTTAAGGGAAAGTAATTTTTTTGTGTCTCTCCCTTTTTTTGGACTATTTAATGTGTGTATATATATATATAATTTATTTTTATTTTCTCATCTAACTTTTTATTCTCCCGTTATCTATAAATAATGATTTTTTTTTCTTTAATTTTCATTCATCTTTTGTTGTTACCATTTTCTTATCAACTTGACATGAACTTACATATTATTTTGCATATACTTTATTAAATAATAAATATTTTATTTTAAAATAGTATTATAGAAGTTGCACACACGTAAGTGGTGCCAAAAGTTACTAGTACTAATATAAAAAAGAAAGACCCTCTCTGTCATCCCATAAACAGTGGTTAGTGACATCATCGAACCAATTTTTGAATATGATAATTATACCCCTAATTAGATTATTTTAAAAATAAATTGTAGTTGCTTTTTTTTTCTTTTTTTAAACAAAAGTGACTCGACGTGGTTTTATAGCACCACACCAATTCGTTTGTTGTGTCGAAAACACTTTAAGTATATTTTATTTTATTTTTTTTAAAATATAATTTATTAATTTATATATTTTATTCTTATTTATAATGTATTTTAAAATATGAAAGATTATTTATCATATGCACGTAGGAATGACGTGCCACAAGGACTAGTTAATATAAAAATAAAAAAATATTTTTCACTCATATACGGCGGTTTGTAACACCAATGCACCAATTTTTTTGTTGTGTCGATAATACTCTTAAATTATTTTTCTTTCTTTTTTTTTCTTTTTTAAAATATGATGCATTGGTTTATATATTTTATTCTTATTTATAATATAGTTTATTCATATTAGGTGGAAGCAGGGATGACTAGTAAAAAAAAAGTCATTTCTCACTCACAATTTGGTCATTTATGACACAGCCACGCCAAACTTTAAAATACCAATTATACCCATAAATATTTGTATCAATATAGTGATTTACATTTATTTCAAATGGTTTATATCATTTTTTAACCACCGCTGCATTATTATATTTATCCTTCACATTCTCTCATATTCATTACTTACTTTGCATTTAATCATACTAGTCCGTCGCACGCGGTCTCTGCGAGCATATAAAAAATTTGGTGTGTGAGATAAAGAAAAAATATTGTGAAAAAACCAATCGATGTGTAAGAAAATGAGAGAGAAAGAATTTGTGGAAAAAATGTAGAATGGGGTGAGAAAAATGTGGAATAGTGGGTTCAAAGAAAAAAAATAATTATAAAATTATTAAAAAAATATCGAAATGACTATTTTGTCCAATTTTCTTTTTAAATAAAGAATTAAATTAAAGGGTAAACTTGGATATTCAAAAGTTGGTACGACAAAAGGTTTTCTTTGAAAAATTACTTGTTGTTGTTGCACGGGGTCCCTGCGAGCATATAAAAAATAAATGTGATGTGAAATGAAGAGAGAAAAAAAATTATGAAAAAAACAATCGTATTGTGAAGAAAAAAAAGAAAAACATATAGAGTCGGTTGAAAAAGACATGGTAGTGGGTTATTGTGAAGTTATTAAAAGATAGTGAAATTACTATTATGGCCGTTTTAAGAAAAAAAAATATAATGAATCAAAAGGGTAAATTTAGGCATTCAAAAATTGGTACGACAAAAGAGTTTTCTTTTATAATAGCATAGATAAAAAAATAAATGTGATGTTAAATGAATAGAGAAAAAAATTGTGAAAAAAACAATCGTAGTGTGAAGAAATAAAAAAGAAAAAAATGTTGAGTCGGGTGAAAAAGACATGGGTAGTGGGTTATCGTGAAGTTATTAAAGATAGTGAAATTACTATTATGGTCATTTTAAGGAAAAAAAAATATAATGAATCAAAAGGGTAAATTTGGGCATTCAAAAATTGGTACGACAAAAGAATTTTCTTTTATAATAGTATAGATATGAATCTTTATTTTTAAAAATTGTGTTATATGTATCAGATGGTACACGCATAGCTCAAATACCATGCATCACAGAGGGCCAGTAAATAAATTTTAAAGTAAATTACATTGACACTTTCTGAGATTAGGCTTATTATACAAGCATTTTTTATCTTTTGTAAAATTACAGTTACACCCTGAAAGGGTATTAGTGTAATAATTTTCAAGAAATATTAGTATAAGCTTTTTTTTAAGGGGGAATATTAGTATAAGTTTTGACTTTGAATAAGGGTGTAGTTGTAATACAACTATAACACCGGAGAATATAACTATAATTTAGCAAAAATAAAAAATATTTATATGTTTTGATCTAATTTCAAGGAGTGTCACTTAAATTTACCCTAAATTTTATCCCATAAATCAATAAACCAAGTGTGGGGTCTTTGCAAAGACAACGTGGTTGCTTATAGGATTCCTTGTAAGTTGCAAGGGTTTGAGTTGGCTATGTACATCTATGTATCTTGTAGTTACAAATGATTAAGGAATCTTTTTTTGTAATTATATGTATCATAAATTTGTTACAATAGGCAAACAATATGGAAAGAGCTTTCGCTTCAGTTGGTAAGGACGAATCACTTTTTGCTTCAGTTGATAAAGACGAATCACTTTCAATAAGATAATTGTTGTAAATTTTATTTTATTTTATTTTTATCGATGTGAGGTTGTATTGATGGGTGATATATATAATACCCCCTGTAAGCAATCCACGACCTCATGGGCATATTCCGATCTGTGATGATAATTATATTGTATTTGGTATTATACATGAAACACTAATTATTTATAGTGATAATTTTATACATAATATTTTTTTTCACTAATTACTGTCTGTTACAACTTACACAAAACTCTTTATATTAATAAAATTAAAATATATATATTAGGATAAAAATCAGAATTATTGTCACTTAATACAATTTTTATGCCACTTAACTTGTTTTGTTGCTATTATTATTGTCTTTTTGTAGTGTATAAATATAATTTAGAGTAAAGTGAAAAAAACAGAATTGAAATATAACATGAGTGATCAAATCAAATTACTTACCATTTAATATTATAATATAATTTACCTCACAAAATAATTAATTTTGAGATAGGTTGAGACTGATATTTATTCTGTTCCCCACATGCAGAACATGCAAAACTTAGAAGATAGGTTAGACATTGATTTAATTGAAAGGTTAATTACATTTGGACCCCTCTAAAAATACGAAATTACAACCAACATATCATTTCCCTTAAGATTCAGAGGAAAATACAGGTGATAGCAGAAAAATTACATAAACTTCTAATTTAAGTCTCACTTAGCATTCCGTACAAATTATTGAAATATGAGTTTTTTTTTTTCATTCAGTAACGATTACTTTTCATCCAATAACAATAATTCGAGAATAATATTTTATACAATTACATACTTTTGACTTTATATATATATATTATATTTACCACCTCACAAATATAAAAATATTACTATATATGCTTAATGATGGGCAAAATTGAAAGTTTATGTGGATTTTTTGTTGATGTTGGTACTTTTTGTTCAAAGTCTATCGGAATAAGTGCAGTTGTAAATAGAAAATTTTTGTTGAGAGTGAAAGTATCATTTTAAAAAATTTTTGAAAAAAAATATAATTTTGCGTTTTCATGGGGGTTTAAGTGTAATTGACCTTTTTATAATTTAATTAATGGGATATTTTTCCTTGGTTTTGGGCGGCGGTTCATGTTGCTTGTTGCAGATTCCAAAAGCCCTTCAAACTATAGTCAAATAGTTACGTGCATAAACAACTTATAATTATTTTAAGAATCAAATATTTATTTTAAACTTAGGATATTTAATTTGTGACAATGATTTTGATTTAATTATTTAATTTTTTTATTTAGGTCAGGTGGTGTGTCCATGTTACTTTGCACCATGTCAACGACAAACATTTGTGATATTGAATTATATAGATCATACATTAATGAATGGCGCATAGGAAACTTCAATAAAATATAATATTAGTAACAAAATTTTAAGAGGTAATTTTAAACTGATCATTAAAATATATATATATATATATATATTAAGTAACGATGATTGTTAAAATTTATTGATGATGAATAATAATTTGTGTAAATTATCACTATTGATAATTAGTGACACATTTATAGCAACAACTCACAGACGACGTAATATGGTATTTGTTGTCACTGAATTGTTACTATATATTCATGTTGTTCTGAAAGTTAAAGTTTGTGGATGTTCATCTTCATCTTTCATACTATTTACATCCCCATAAATGTTAACCCTTGTGATTCATCTCTCTTCATCAAGATGAGATTTTTGGTTGTATTTTTGGAACCTATAAATCGACCACTTCTTTTGTATTGAGATCAATGAGAAATATACAAGAATACTTTTTTCTTTCCTTTCAATTCTAAATTCTCATATTGTTGCACTTATATATATATATATATATGTTATAACGCGTTATCAACACGAGAGCTTTATATTTTCAAGACTAGCTATATCTAATCATCAAGAAGATCGTTGAAGATATAATTTTCAAGTTAGTATCTCTAAAGTAACATATTTATAAGATACTTCATTACTTACATGTTTTATAATTATCAATTGTTGTTTATTATAATATCTTTTACAAATATATGATATCTTGATTTTGAAGATAATATTATCATGTGAGTATGTTAATTCTGATATATTATATATATGCATGTCATAACTATCTACTTCTTGATTAATTTTTAGTCTATTGATTTTCTAATATTTGATATTGTCTAACTTGTTTTGTTACTTTTATAATAGTACTATTATGTCAAACCTTACAAATTTTGACTTTGTGGCTCTTGACATTACGGGGAAGAATTATTTATCTTGGGTATTAGATGCTTAAAATCATTTGGATGCAAATGGTCTTGTAAACACTATCAAGGAAGGTAAAGAAGCATCTAACCAAGATAAGGCCAAAGCTATGATTTTCCTTCATCACCACCTCCATGAAGGATTAAAAATCGAGTATCTTACAGTAAAAGACCCACTTGTTCTTTGGAATAATCTGAAAGAAAGGTACGACCACCAAAAAACTATAATTCTTCCAAAAGCTCGCTATGATTGGATACATTTGATATTGCAAGATTTTAAAACTGTTAGTGAGTACAATTCTACAATGTTTAGAATCAGTTATCAATTGAAATTGTATGGTCAAGACATCACTGATGATGATATGTTAGAAAAAAACATTCTACACTTTCCATCCATCCATCCAATATGCTCCTATAGTAGATATCGTGAAAGGGGTTTCACGAAATATTCTAAGTTAATTTCTTGAATCGTCGTGGCTGAACAAAATATTGAGTTTTTGCTGAAAAATCATGAGTCCCGACCGACTGGTTCTACTCCATTCCCTGAAGTGGATGTAGCAAAACACAACCGCTATAATCATGAACCATATTGTGGTCGTGGTCGTGGCTGCAGCTATAGTCGTGGTCATAGCTGTGATCGTGGATATCATGGTGACCATTCTAAGAATACATCTTTCCACTAGAGTGGAAAAATAGTGAAGAGAAAACTGAGAAAGAAATCAGTGGGCAAAGTAGCAAACATGTGGAGAATCCATGCTATCGTTGTGGTGGCAAAGACCATTGGTCTCGTACCAGTCGTACGCCAAAGTATTTGTTGACCTTTATCAAGAATCACTAAAAAGTAAGAATAAGAAGATTGAAATAAATTTTGTTGATGATGAAAGTGATGGATATATTAGTATGACTCATCTGGATGTTGCTGATCCAAATGAAAAAATTGATCACTTGATTGGTGATGGAAGTGTTAACAAATAAATTTCTTATTTCTTGTTTAGTATTATGAATTTTGTATCTTGCATGTTTTCTACAATAATGAAGAACTTATTTATATCATTGTTTGTCATTAGTAGCATATTCTGATGTTGGTTTTATATTTTGTCATTTTTTAATCAAGAATGAGTATCTAGTTGGTTATGCTAATGTCAATAATGAAGATATGTGTCTCGTTGATTGTGCCACAACTCACACAATACTTAAAGATAAAAAATACTTCTCTTATTTAGTAATGCAAGAAGTCAATGTTAGTACTATATCCGGTAGTGAAAAGTTAATTGAAGTCTCCGGAAGAGGTGATGTATTGTTACCCGGTAGAACATAATTTTATATTAATAATGCACTTTATTCCACCAAGGCTCAAAAAAAACTTCTAAGATTTAAGGATATCTACCAAAATGGATATCATATTGAGACAACAAATGAAGAGAATATTGAGTATCTCTATATCACAAGTGTGATCTCGGGGACGAAATGCATATTGGAAAAATTACGGGCATTTTCTTTTGGTTTGTACTACACATATATTAGTACAATTGAAACTCATGCTATCGTAAATCAGAAGTTCACGAATAATAATAAGTTTGTTGTTTGGCATGACCGGTTGGCCCATCCTGAATCAATTATGATGCAAAAAATAATGGAGAATTCATGCATTGCTTGTTCTCAAGAAAAGTTAATTATTTGACTATTACCAATAAAAATAGAGAATGAATCTCTCACATTTTTGGAACGTATACAAGGCGATATTTGTGGACCAATCCACTCGTCATGTGGACCATTTAGATATTTCATGGTTTTAATTGATGCATCAACTAGATGTTCACATATGTCTTTATTATCATCTCGCAACCTGGCGTTTGTGAGATTGCTTGCTCAATTAATCAGATTACGAGCATATTTTTCTGATTATCCAATTAAGAAAATACGCCTTGATAACGTTGGAGAATTCACTTCTCAGAATTTCAATAACTATTGTATGTTTATTGGATTTGATGTTGAACATCCTGTAACACATGCTCATACACAAAATGGTCTTGCAGAATCATTCGTTAAATGTCTGCAATTAATTGTAAGACCATTGCTTATGAGATCAAAACTTCCCATTTCTTGTTGCAGACATGTTATTTTGCATGCAACATCATTAATTCTCATTAGGCCAACAAGTTATTACAAATCTTCTCCCATAATATTTCTTATCTAAGAGTTTTTGGGTGCATGGTATATGTTCCAATTGCTCCACCACAACGTACTAAGATGAGTCCTCAACGGAGATTGGGAATTTATGTTGGATTTGAATCTCCTTCCATAGTAGAGTATCTTGAACTATTGACAGGAGACTTATTTACGGCTCCATTAGTCGATTGTCATTTTGATGAATCAACTTTTAACATTAGGGGGAGAAAGTAAGCAGCTGAGAAATAAAATTAATTGGAATGAATTATCATATCTCATCTTGATCCTCGTACTAATCTAAGTGAACTGGAAGTTTATAAGATAATTCATTTGCAAAGTTTAGCTAATCAACTGCCAGATGCATTTACTGACCTAAAACGAGTAACTAAATATCATGTTCTAGCTGCTAATGCTCCAATAAAAATTGATGTCCCTGACGAACAAGTTAATATTAGAAATGAGCTTAAACCACTCCTGAAGCGAGGTAGGCCTATTGGTTCCAAAAATAAAATTCCTCAAAAAAGAAAAGAAGCTGAATCAAGATGGCCAATCGAGGATACAACTCCGAAGAGTTTCCAGGCATAATTAATATGTCAGTTCCAGAAGAAACTCAGGTACCAGAAATTCATGAAAATGAAGATATCTCTATAAATTATATCCTGAATGCAATATGTTGGAACCAAAATAAAGTCGTCGTCGATGATACTTTTGCATATAATGTAGCGCTCAACGTAATAAATGATAATGATGATCATATACCAAAGTCTGTTCAGGAATACAGACAAAGAGATGATTGGCCAAAATGGAAAGACGCAATTGAGCCAGAATTAAACTCGCTTGCACAACAAAAGGTTTTTGGACCTATAGTCCATACACCCGAATATATAAAACCAGTGGGATACAAATGGGTATTTGTGCAAAAACAAAATGAGCAAGGTGAAATTATCAGATATAAAGAAAGACTTGTTGCTCAAGGATTTTCGAAAAGACCCGATATTGATAATGAAGAGACTTACTCTCCTGTAGTGGATGCAATTCTTTTTCTGTACTTAATTAGTCTGGCATTAAAAGAAGGACTCGATACTGGATGTCGTTACAACTTATCTATATGGCTCACTTGATAATGATATCTATATGAAACTCCTGGAAAAATTTCATTTGCCCGAAACATACAATTCAGGTTCTCGAGAATATTATTCTATTAAATTAAATAAATTCCTATATGGGTTGAAGCAATCTGGACGAATGTGGTATAATCGTCTCAGTGATCATTTGTTGAAAGAAGAATACAAAAATGACCTCATTAGTCCATGTATTTTCATGAGAAGATCAGAAAATAAATTTATTATAATTGCAGTTTATGTTGATGACTTAAGCATTATTGAAATTCGAGAAGAGCTTCCAAAGGCTATAAACTGCTTAAAGGTAGAATTTGAGATAAAAGATTTAGGAAGAACAAAATATTGTCTCAGAATGCAAATTGAACATTTACAGAATGAAATCTTTGTGCATCAAGAAGCTTATATCGCTAAGGTGTTAAAAAGATTCTATATGGACAAATCACATTCATTGAGCACCCCAATGGTTGTAAGATCATTAGATGTGAAGAATGATCCTTTTAGACCTCGAGAAGGTGATAAAAAACTACTTGGTCTGAGTACCATATCTCAGTGTAATTGGAGTAATAATGTATCTTGCTAACCATACAAGACCAGATACAACATTTGCTGTTAATTTATTAGCAAAATATAGTTCTTCCGCCACAAAGGCATTGGGATGAAATTAATCATATATTTCTCTATCTTAGAGGTACAATGAATATGTAGTTATTCTATTCAAAAGTACCCAATTTCGATCTAATCGGTTATTCTAATGCTGGCTATTTGTCTGATCCTCATAATGGTCGATCGCAAATTGGCTATTTGTTTATTTGTGGTGATACAACAATTTCATGGCAATCTATGAAATAAACAATAACAGCTACCTCATCGAATTATGCAGAAATTATAGCAATACATGAGGCACGTCAAGAATGTGTTTGGTTGAGAACTATGATTCAACACATCTGAAGGACTTGTGGATTATAATTTGAAAAGATTATCCCAACGATCTTATATGAGGATAATGCGGCATGTATTGTCCAACTGAAAGAAGGGTACATAAAAGGGGACCGAACGAAATATATTTCACCAAAATTCTTCTTCACTCATGATCTTCAAAAGAATGGTGATATTGATGTTCAACAAGTTCATTCAAGTGACAATCTAGCATATTTGTTCACCAAGGCACTTCCTACTGCAATATTTCAGAAGATAGTTCATAATATTGGCGTTCGTCGCCTCAAAAATCTCAATTGATATTTTAATAAGGGGGAGTTAATATGCACTGCACTCTTTTCTTTAATTATGGTTTTTTGCATTGGGTTTTTCTGGTAAGGTTTTTAATGAAGCAGTATATAATCCTGTTTTTAGGAATAATGTACTGTTTTGCCTTCACTAGTTTTTTTGTCCATCGGGGCTTTTCCTAATAAGGTTTTAACGAGACATATTCTTGATTAATAAACATCCAGGGGGGGTGTTATGAAAATTAAAATTTGTGGATATTCATCTTCATATTCCATACTCATTACATTCCCCATAAATATTAGCCCTTTTGATTCATCTTCCTTCATCGTGATGAAACTTTTTGGTTGTACTTTGGAGCCTATAAATAGGGCACTTCTTTTATATTGAGATCAATGAGAAAGATATAAGAATACTTTTTTCTTTTCTCTCAATTCTAATTCTCAAACTGTTCTAATTATATATATATATATATATATTATAACACATGTCACTAATTTTCATTATTGATAATTTTATACACAAATTTTAATACTAATTATTGATAGAGACAATATTTACACAACAATTATCACTATTCAGTTTTAAAAAAATATTATCTTACAAAATCAAAAATCTGGTGCATATAATCAGTGAAAATTTTAATATCGTCACTTAATTTTGTAACATCAACATTCATCTTTTTCCGGTGGATGATATTATTTTTACCATTTGGGTTATAAGGTAGAAGATCCTATTTTAGAGGGTGTTTGGTTAAACTTATTTAAAGCACATTATAAACTCGGTGTTTGGTTAAACTTATTTAAAGCACATTATAAACTCATACATGTCATGATGTGTTTTTAAAATTTATAATATGTTAGATTTTGTTTTAAAGATAAGCACTTGAACTATTTGGATATTATAAAATTATATACATGGAGCACATAAGATGTCAATAATGATAATTTTGTAATTAATATGATCAAAATTGAAAAGTTTGTTAATATCTATTTTCCAAATGATCTTCTAAGATCCAGTTCTCATTTTCTGAAGGATTTATCAAACACTGCTCCCAAACAACTGATAAAATATTTTGAAAAGTTTACAAACTCACCCAAACACCCTCTTAATCCGTCTGAAAATTTTCAACACAAAGTCCAAAACCCATCTACAACGAAACAAACACGTTACAGTTTTCAATTTCCTAATATTAAGTCATACATAGTATGACCAAAAAGTAATATTTCACATGGAAAATTCTTACAAAATCAGGTATGATCGAACTAAACTAATCACACAGTAAGTGTAATACACTTGCGAAGTGATTGATCACTTTCTCTAAATTATACACCAATCACGCATAACGAGCATATTATATTTTTCATATAATTAATTTAAATTTGACCAGACCTAATTTGAGTTAAAATTTCCCACAAATAGATATCTTAATTCGGACACATTACTTACTAGCTACAATATCATCTTTATAAAATCTTAGGTTATTTGAATTTTAGTGACAAAGGGAAGGTCAAAATGTCATAACTTCTTTGTACTAATAACAAGTTTTAATTGATTTGTCCTCTAATTGATTGACTGCGAAGCACATTAATTATAATAATTATTACATTCTGAGAGTCAAAGCCTCAAAGGTGAAGACACAGTTAAAAAGCACTCATGTCATAGGTAATATTGGAATGATTGCCCATTGCCAAATATTATTACCATGATGCATTTCCAAACAATGGCATGATTACAAATGGCCCTTTTTCATTTTCATTCTGTCCAAATACGAGATCGTGAGGCCTCATGACTTTTAAAATTAGAGTAAATTACATTGATATTCTCTGAAGTTAGATCTAATTACACAAACATTCTCTATCTGTTGCATAATTACAATTACACCTTTTGAGGGGTGTTAGTGTAATATTTCTCAGGGGTATTAGTGTAAGCTTTGCCTTTGAATAGAGGGTGTAGCTGTAATTTTACAAAAAACAAGGGGTGTTTGTGTATTTTGATCTAATCTCAAGGGGTGTCACTGTAATTTACCCTTTAAATTATAGATTTGAACTCTGATAACGTGGGATGTTGTTCTATTTTAATAGTATGTGTATTTCTATTTTTTTAGTAGGTGAATGGTATAGAGTGTTATAGTTATTGGTAAGTTCTTAAATACAAAATATTTGATATAAATAATTATAATCGATTTATTGAAAATAAAAGAATTGTTCATCGCTTCAATTCCAAAAAAAAAATAAAATTGAGATCATGAGTTTTAGAGGGTTTTTCGGATGAACTTATAACTATTTAAAATACCTTATAAGATATTTGATATTTTATAAGACGTTGAATAAGTGTTGATAATACTTTTAATGAATGAGCTTATAAAATTAAGAAAAATAAAAAAGATGCTACGGGCTTGAAAAAAGTAGGAGAATGCCAACTTAGAGGGTGTTTTTTTTGAGTTTATAAGCTCCTTCGAATATTTTATAAGATGTTTGAGAGTTTATAAATTTTTAAAACTGTTGGGCAAATTTTTCCTTAAGAGCTATAAGATTCTAAAATAATATGTCTTAGATCTCATAAACTCTTTACATAAAAGTTAACTTCACCCAACTTTTTTTAGAATATCTTATAAGTTCGTTAATCTTAATATGCAATAGACAACTCACAATTTTATATGCATTTTACTTTTACTATTCATATAATTGATAACGTTTTTACCAACGTAAAATTTTCAATTTATATGATTTTAACTTCCAGTAGTTTAATGGCTTTTTCGATCATTATTACAGTATGAATACCTTATTATGCCAAATACGCTAACATTTTATATTCTCTGGCTTCTTATTCATCCAAACAGTACTTTAAGAGCTTATTTGCAAAATAAAATTACATCTTTAGGCTCTTAATACATGTTATAAGTTTCTACATTTTATAAGATATTTTAAATAATCTTAGTCAAACATACTCTTTACTTGGATTTTAATGATATATATCTTTTAATTTTGATCATAGTAATTACAAAACTATCGATATGTTAGTCTTATAAGCTCCATACTCTTATTTCTTCTAAACACTTATAAGAGCTATCTATTCTTTTTTTTTTTTTTGAAAAAAAAATTTGGTGGGAAATTCATTAGCAATGTTGAATAGTATTTTCTATTTGAAATTCTATTGCAACTTTTTGTTTCATTTAAAATATGCACATCATATTTTATTTTATTTAAAAAAAATTCATACAAGTATGTGTATATTAAATATAATAAATGATGCAACATATAATTTAAAATAAAAAATTCAATCCATTTCAGATCATGCACATTAGTTCATTCAGAAAAGTCTTATTATAGGAGCTAGAAGTTGAAATCACATTACTCAACAAGCATAAAATTTGAATTTAAATCTCATCGAACATATAGGAATATGTAATTTCATTACACATAATATAATATTAATAATAAATATTAAGTGACAATCTAAAAAATTGTCATTAAAGATATATATTATATATATATATATATATCAACGCTACTTTTTTTTTAATCATGCCACGATATAAGAATTATTAGTGACAAGAATTTATATGCACGAAGTTGTCATTACGAATATCAATTACGCATTTATCGTGACAACACAATTATAACGATAATTATATTTACTGTTAATACATTATCAATATACATGTGTCACTAACTGCCTGTAATGATAATTTTTTGTTACTAATTTTTATGCAAATATCATCACTGCTACACTATAAAAATTATTATAGTGACGAAATAAAAAATCTTGTCACATAATTATTAAAAAAAAATTAATATCTGTCATTTAATTTTTTTTATCACTAATATTATCTTTTTCATCAAGTGTTTATTATATTTCTTATGTCATTAAATACTATATTTTTTTATATAGAGTCAATGAATACATTAATATAATTAATATCTCGATGATGGGGATAATTATGATAGGAAGCCCGAAATGATAAAAATATCCTTCATAAAAGGGTACAAATTGCTATTGGATGCCACGATTTACACCACATGGCCCAGGGTCGGGTCGAATGACCAAAACTCATCAATTGGCCCAATCTTGATGATCTGGAAGAGGTGAGCCGTTGGATCACTTGACAACTCTGGTTTTGATATGTTGACACTTGGATCAGAGCAAGCGAACATCCTTATCTAATATATACACTTTCAAACATCATTTATGGTAAATTATTTATCACATTATCTCGATCTCGAGCTGATTTAGGCATCGGAGGGTCTTCGCTGGGGACATCCCAGCAAGCCTAACGATCTACTTTTTTCTCAGGTTCCAGCTCATCCAGGATGCCCGAGGCGACGTGCGACCTCCTATCCCGAATTACTCGATATAACAACACAATTATCGCTCGTCTTAAACAAATCAACAAAAAAATGAAATAAATAGGCGAGCTGTCCGTACAATGTTCCGAGTTCAAATACATAGCTGTAATTAATTGACGGCGGGCCACCGGCGGAAGAAGTGAGGTTGGGTTGGTCTACGCCAATTTATGGCGGTGGGGACGGTTTTTGACGACGGTTTATCCGTAGCCATTCATTGCCAATGCACATTCATTTGATGCATGTGACGCCCTTCAAAAGTAGGTTTGGTTGCATGCACCTTATTTCCATGATTCCTGTTTTTATTTCTGAATAATTACATTTACACATCTAACCTATCGTCTATATACATAAATTATTTTTGTTTTTGAAAAATTATATATACACTCGTCAGAAATGTCGATATTATTTGCACAAATTATCCATTCTTTGTGGAAGATTACACACACACATACACACACTCCAAAAACGTCAACATCATTACACAAAGTACTCTTGTTTTTTTTGCTGCCAAGGATAATTTCTGTAATTACGCAAAAGACATAGATGATTTCTGTAAATAGATCATAGATCTGGAGGTGTAAATATAATTATCTGTTTTGTTTTATTAGTGATTGAAGAACACTCTTTGTATACGCGTATATTTCAAAAAATATTATATTTTGTAGTGTATCTGGATCTTGCAAGTCTACTTAAGGTCTAATGTGTTTAGGGAATGTTCTAAAAGTGTTTAGATAAGCTTGAGATCCAATGTCCCGTCCTGCAAAAAAAGGAACATGTGAGAAGATCATCGGGAAGACCCCGATTAATTGTAATCCTCTGGTGATTAAGAGAGGAAGTATAAATATCGTAAGAGTATTTAATCAGGGTGTCAAAAATTGTGTTTAAAACACTGATAGCCAGTATTTATAGATATTCCAAAACTATGTGATTTCAAATGAATCATTGATTCATAACGGTTGAGAGGTCATTATAAGTCCCTACATACTCGAGTTACACTACAAGGAAATAGCTTAATAGCAACAAAAAAATTTATTGCTGAAATCAGCGTCGAGCTAATTAGCAAGTGAAGTTCCCGTTACTAATCTACACAACATAATATATATTCTAAACAATTTGTTGCTAAATTTGTTAGCAAGTAAATTTTCGTTGCTAAATTTATTAGCAAGTAAAATTCTTGTATGAAATAATGCATTAGCAACGAAGATTTTACTTGCTAATTAGCTCGACGCTGATTTTTTTTCGTTGCTATTGAGCATTTTTCTTGTAGTGTTATATTCAGGCTTGGCTGAATCCGTTAAGAGGCGTGGATCTTGGCCACTTATGAGATTACTGAGAAATTGAGGACCTTTACGTATATTCTGAATATCATTACGTAGCCCTCACATACCATTTATTCAATTAAAAAAATAAAACAAAATAAATAACTCATCAAAATTGATAAAATGCATTAATTAAAATGTTTATGCATGGAAAACTATCGAAGAAATAGGTATATTTGCCTTCATTTTAATTGATTCACATTTTGTCCACTAAAGTCAGTTATATTATAATTCAGAACCTTAATAAATAGTATGGATAGATTTGATCTTTTGTTACTATTGCGAGACGCCCATAATTCAAAATTTCCAAAATTCCGGACAAAGTTAAATAATTAATCAAATGATTGTATCTTTTCATATTTTTTTTTAAAAGAAATATTGTTGTTCATGTTTATTTGTTCTGTCTTTGAATTTTGATAACCAACAAAAAAAAAAAAAAAAAAAAACAACCCGGATAATATGTAATAAAATCAGGAATTAATTTAAAAAAATTCTTATAGTTGAATTTGAAGAAATTTATGTAGCACATGCATCACATGCTCTCATCCAATAATTTCTTATAAATAAAGATACCACCTATACCACTTTTCATTTTGATAATTGTGTTTGCTTCATTCTTCTTTTTCCCATTTTTTTTTTTTTATAAAAAAATTGGAGTGAGAATTATAGTATTTTAAGAAGCAAATTATAATAAAAATAACTATTTCATTATTATCGATGATATTATTATTGTAAGAAACTATTAAACATCAGCTGGTTTGCCCGAGAGGTTAAGGGGGAAGACTTAAGATCTTCTGCACATAAGTGCGCATGGGTTCGAACCCCATAGCCAGCATTAATTAATTTATTTTTCACTCTTCCTTTTTGTTAATTTTGTTGATTATTCTTTCTTATTTACTATTTTATTTATCTCTTTTGTGAAGAGACACGCCCCCACGAATTAACCATTGTGATATCTCAAATAAATAAATAAATAAAATATTGTACGAGTGCAAAGGACTCGAGCTTTAATTAAATTTGTTGGTAGAAATATTAAAAATACGGTAGTTGTGTACTAAGTAAGATAAAGTTAGTTTTATTTTTGTTTTTTATTTTTTTATCTTTAAAACAATATTGTTGCGTATTGGTGCTAACAATGTTGACAATTACTCTCCCAACAGAGCAGTAAAACAAACTTTGATAAACTGTAAACAAAAAAAGTAAATATTTTCGGAATTTCCTTTTGCAAAGAAAATTACATACCTGCTGGAATGCTTTGATGGGTAATTATTAGAGGAAAACAAGACAAATTATCCATCAATAGAGAAAGTTTTACATGAATAGTATGAATTGAATGTGGTCCATGAAAATTTGTTTTCATACCAACTTTAGAATTTGGTGTATTGCAATTATAAGCATATATTTTGAGTTGAAGCTCAAACATTGTGGGAGGACATCAATTTGAACAGTTATTGAAGTACTAAGATTGACATGACTTGTCCATTTCTCATGTTGTACTAACATAAGAGTGAATTAGAAATTTTTTATGTAATTTAAATTAACTTTAACTAGGAGGTTATTTAAGATGTTAAAAAAGAAAAAAAACTTATAAAATTTTGTAAAATGTTTGGTAAATCTTTCAAAACATGAGATTGTAAGATCAAAATTATACGATGTCGGGACCTTATAAGCTCATTTGCAAAAAAATAAAGAGTTTTCAACTTATTTAATGAACTAGTTAATAACTCGTGTCAAAGCACGGGAGTATTGTATTTTTAATAAAAATAAATTTGATTTAATTTACTAACTAATTATGTAGAAGAATAGGTGAATCTTTTGGATAAATGTAAAAAAATGGTACACATATCTAAATTTAAATGAAAAATATAATTTCATTAAGTGGCAAAATAAAATTCAAAAGAAGTTGTTATAA
Organism: Sesamum alatum; assembly: GCA_034509735.1. Taxonomy (NCBI): domain Eukaryota; kingdom Viridiplantae; phylum Streptophyta; class Magnoliopsida; order Lamiales; family Pedaliaceae; genus Sesamum; species Sesamum alatum. The sequence goes on along the minus strand of JACGWO010000012.1, from coordinate 4,465,455 downwards.
AGCAAATATGCTTATGTTCTTTAAAAATAAATAAATAAATATTATAAATAATTTAAATCTAATAATAGAATGAGTAACTAATAAATAATTCAAAATTCACAAAAAATTCATCAATGGTTATAAAAAAAATAAAAAGTATTATTAGATATCAAAAGTGAAATTTAAATTATATTACTAAGTTTTTTTCTAAATAAATTTGTGTATCTTTAGGATAAAAAAAAATATATCAAAGTATTTAGTAAGTTTTTTCGGAAAATGAGATTGTAAGATTGGAAAATAAGATATTACGAAATTATAAGCAAGTTTTTGTTAAGAGTTGATCATTGTGGAATTTTGCTTCTTACACTTTTGATAAATAAGGCCCAATTTTATAGACCCAAATTATACATATTTTGCTCAGGGCCTCCAAGCTTTTCACTATTATATGCTACTTATTTGCGTTCAAAATATATTTAGTAAAAAAATCGTTAATTTTTTGAGATGTGGCTCACAAGGTGTTTCATGTGAGCTTATAAACTTTTTAAAATATTTTATAAGTTGTTTGAGAGCTCGTAATATTTTGAGAAGTGTTTGGTAAATTTTTCAAAAGTGAAGTTTGTAAAATCAGAAAATAAGATGTTAGGAACTTATAAATTCATTTAGAAGAAATAAGGGACTCCAAAATTACGTTTGTGTCTTAACAAACATCTTCAATTGATCATATTAATGACAAAATTGTTGTTACGCACATCTTATAAGTTCCGCAAATTTATTTTATCTAAACATTTGAAGAGCTTATCTTTTAGGGATAATTATATTTACACCTCCTAACCTATAGTTTATTTACACAAACCATCCCTACTTTTTGCATAATTACATAAACTACCCTTGATAGTCAAAAGATAGGGATAATTTGTGTAATAATATCGATACTTTTGAGGGGTGTAAGTGTAATTTTCTAAAAAATATGGGTGGTTTGTGTAAATAATGCTTACATTTCTAGTAAGTGTTTGTGTAATTATTCAAAAGGCAGAGGTGATTTGTCTAAACAGATCATAGATTATGGGGTGCAAATGTAATTATCCCTATTTTTTAAGTAACATATAACAACATATAAGATCCAAAAATTATTTTATAAGATTTGTGAGTTTATAAGATGTTCTGAATCAGCTTAGTTAAGCACCATATTATTCTAAAATTTCATTTTAATGCCTATACTTTTTTAAATGACTTTTCCAAACAAAATAGAAATTTATAGTAGATTTTAAATCAATACTTACGAATTATTCATATGTAATATTGCAAGTTTACTAATTATTTATTTGATTATTTAGTATTTACATTATGTACTTTAATAATAAGTTGTTTTGTACTTTATAGAAAGACAACATAAATCAAGAAAGAAAAAGTGAAATAATAGAATTTCAGATACTTGTCAATTAAGGAGGATGATAGTTAATTGACGGACCGTCAAGCATAATTAGTTAACGAAATTGAGACTCCATAATTTATTGTTCATGAGTTCGAATCCCATTAATATTTGAATAATTAATTTACTTTAATAATTATTATTAGTTTACTATAATAATAATTATTTATTAAAATATTAATTATTGATAATTGAAATTCACGATATAGTTGTAAATAGTTACTTGACAGACGAAGTTATAAGATCGGGCCAAGTTACAACCCATCTTCAATCATTTAAAAGTACATATATGTAACTAAAAAAGTTGCCAAGTTTACAGTCCGTTTGTTTATATTTTCATTTTTAATTTTTAATTTTTGAAATAATAATTCAAATAAAAATATAGTTGTTTACACGTGTTTGTAGACAAATTAAATTTGTGCCTAATAAAATTGCGCCACGTGGAAAATAATATATTAAATATCAATTTTTATTTATATTCTGAGAATTTTAATTAAATTTAATTCCTAAAGTAAATAGTTAATTAATTGATATTAATATTTATTTTTTGGCCAATCAAATGATGCCAAGTGTCTTTCATATTTTTGGCAAGTGGATCAAATATTCCAAATCAAGCAAGTGCAAGTCAATATGAAAATAAAATCGCATCTTGCAAATATGGAAGCAAATGACGAAGGGCCAATCAAATCACGCCATTTCATCAAGTAAATATGGGAAAGTTTTCTACCCTACAACTATAAATAGGGGTTCTCTACACAATTGAGGACACACACAATTAAAAGCACAAGCAAGAGAGCATTCAAAAAGCTTCAAAATCCTCTCAAGCACAAGTCAAGGAGAATCCACGACGTTCAAGCAAAATTCAAGGCGTTCATCGCGGAAATCGTCCAAATCCGACGTTTAATTCGAGAACAAGTCAAAGGATCCGCGGATTAACGTTATCAAAGCACAAATCCACCTTGGCGGAAGATCAAAGCTTCAATTCCACCAAGAAATACAAAAAGCTCAAGTCAAGTCTTCCAAAATTATAGCGTTTAATTCGGGAATAAGTTAAAAGACCCCCCAATTAACGTTATTGAAGATCCAAGTCAACATCGAAGAAGATTAAAACGTCAAGTTCCTCCTTCGAAGTTGCCGAAAATTGAAGATTGTGAAGAATCAGAGGTTTAAATTAGAGATTTCGCACCCACAAGACATTTGATTAAATTCAAAATCATTTTAATATTTTTCTTGTTTCAATAAATTTAGAAACACGAAATTTGCGTTACAAATTTCTGACACGCCCAGTGGAACCATCTCTACCTCTCATCTCTTCATCAAAGTTTTGAAGTTTCGCAATGGCCACCAACAAGATTCCGGCGCTCAAAGTTGCTGCTTCAAGTTCAAATCACAGTTGGAGTCATCACCAAAAGTATGTCAAAGAAGTTACAAACATACCCTGAGATGACTTTCCATGAAGTTGAGAAAAGCCTACTCCATCTCAAAAAGAATAATGAAGATGATGGAGACATGAAGGATGACTCATCTTCGTCTACTCCTCGCTCGACATCAAGCGTTGCTCCCGTCATGGTGACAAATACGACAACCTTGGAGGAACAAATTGCAAGCTTGACAAGGGCCATAGAGGGTCTAGCAAAGTATGTTCAGCAGCAAGACTCTCAAATCAACAAACTAATGAACAAGATTGACAATACTGACGCCAGTCATGTGGCCGGGAAACAAGTTACGACGAAGCTGAAACATCCCAAAAGCAACAACCAAATGAGAGGGAGAAGTCATCAACACAAGAGTTGCAAGTTTCCTCAGAGGGGTTGATTCCCGTCGACCAACTAAAAAAGTTCATCATGGGGACTATCAAAGACAAACTCGATGGAGGCTCTAAGTCGTCTATGACTTACACGAAGCCCTACAGGCAAAGAATTGATAATTTGAAGATGTCAATTGGCTATCAACCTCCAAAATTTCAACAGTTCGATAGCAAGGGCAATCCAAAGCAACATGTGGCTCACGTCATCGAATCATGCAACAATGCGGGGACTTACGGAGATCATCTCGTGAAGCAATTCGTCCGATCTTTGAAAGGGAATGCATTTGACTGGTACATTGATTTGGAAGCCAACTCAATTGATAGTTGGGGTAACTGGAGCAAAAGTTTCTCAACCGCTTTTACAGCACCAGAAGGACAGTCAGTATGATCAAGCTCACAAACTCGCACCAATGGAAGGAAGAGCCGGTCATTGACTATATCAACCGTTGGAGAAATTTGAGTCTCAATTGTAAGGATAGATTGTCCGAGACTTCTACAATCGAAATGTACATCCAAGGAATGCATTGGGGTCTCCAATACATACTGCAAGGGATCCAACCTAGAACATTCGAAGAACTAGCTACTCGATCCCATGACATGGAACTAAGCATGGCTGCAAGTGGAGCTGAGGGACCACCTATCCAAGAGTCCCGTGAGTTTAAAGAAAAGCAAGAAACCAGGAGAGGGGGCAAGCCTTCTTCCAAACCTTCGGCCAAAGAATCCATGGCAGTGAACATAATCCCTTTCAAGTTGCGAGGAAAGTCAAGCGATGTGAGTGGCGAGAAGAAAGAAGTCCCCCAAGAAAGAAGGCAAAGAAAAATGACTCTAAGAGAGATGCGGACAAAGCAGTATCCTTTCCTTGACTCGGATGTCTCCGGAATCTTTGATGACCTTCTCAATGCGAATCTCATTGAACTTCCTGAAATGAAACGACCTGAAGAGGCAGGAAGAATTGATGACCCGAAGTATTGCAAATACCATCGACTAGTGGGACATCCAATCCATGACTGCTTCATATTCAAAGACAAGGTCATGCAACTAGCCCACCAAAGAAAGATCTCGCTCGAAGAAGATAATACGGCTTCAAACCTGATCACTATCACATTCGGATCATTTGACGTCGTGACGCAGAATACGGTCAAACTCGAGGAAAAGCTTCATCGAACATGGCGCATGCGGAAGAAACTCCTTTTAGAGAGGATTGTATCTCCAACACAAAGATCTCTGATGAGGAATGCATGTCATCAATGACCTTTACTGATGAAGATCTACTACTTGGCTCTAAACCGAATAATAGACCATTGTTCGTAACTTGTTATGTACGTGAGCAAAAAGTCAAGCGCATACTAATTGATGGAGGTTTTGCGGTCAATATTCTGCCGTTACGCACAATGAAGGAATTAGGGATTTCCATGGACGAACTAACAAGTAGTCGTTTGATGATCCAAGGCTTCAACCAAGGAGGACAAAGGGCTCTCGGCGTCATACAGATGAACTTGTTGATGGAGGATATGTCATCAACCGCTTTGTTCCATGTCATAGATGCCAAGACGTCATACAACATGCTCCTTGGTCGACCTTGGCTACATGAAAATGGCGTTGTTCCTTCTACTTGGCACCAATGCTTCAAGTACTCATGAGACGGTATTGTAAAGAAAGTGCTCGTTGACGATAAACCATTCACAGAAGCTGAGTCTCATTTCGCTGATGCCAAATACTACCTTGGGGGCTTGTTTGGTTCGTGTGATTGGATTAGGCCTGATGGGATTGGGTGGGATGGGAAAATGAATGATAATTAATCTCATCTTACATTATATGTTGTTTGGTTTGATGTATTGTGTGTAGGATATCCAATGTGATAATATAATATGTTGTTTGGTTGAAAGAATTATAAAGTATGATTAAATGTAAAAAGACTATTATGGGTATCCTCTTTTAAGTTATTTACAATTTTATATTATAACGTCTGAACGATTACAAAAAATAAAAGTACCTCTGAATTATTTATTGAAATACAATTGGTTAAATTTAAATTAATTTGTGGAATATTTTATTTCTATATTTATATGAAGTAGAAGTTCAAAACACGCATTTAATTAAGTAATTAATTAAAACTCAAATATTTTCAAAAATCCAAAAATAAGAAATAATATTTCTTTATTATATTTTATTATTTAATTATTAAAATTTGAAATATATTTTTTAATTATGCATCAAAAGTCTTTTTAATTTTCACATGTATTTAAATGAGAGAGAGAGAGAGAGAGAAGAGAGAGAGAGAGAGAGAGAGAGAGAGGAAGGGTAAATGAGGGAAAAAAAAATTAATACTGATTTATCATAATTTGTGGGATTGTGTATCCCACCTAATAGGTGGGATCCATTATCCCACAGATTCTGATAAATAAGACCGGGCTCGATACTAATACCCTGCTCTAATAATACCAACCAAACGTGTGATTAGGTATGATAAGTAATTTTATCATGCCTAATCACACGAACCAAACGGGGCCTGGGAGTACAAAATCTAAGCAAGAATCATCCGCTGGGAAGTCCGAGATACAAAACAGCCAAGACGAAGAAAGTAAAAGTAGAGCAACCTTTTCAGCGGACGACAACAAAAGTAGTCCGAAAGAAAAATCCTCTCTTATAGGGTTGGACTCACTAAAAGAGTTGGTACTTCCACTAACAAGTCTCGATGCAAGGAAGCCTCAACCACACAAAGGGTTTGTACGGCCAATCCAAGGACCTGAAATGGAACACGGAAGACATTCAGAGCTAAAAACTGCAAACGGCTTCGACCCCAAAGCATACAAACTTCTTGTCAAAGCCGGATATAATCCACAAGAAGGGGCTACTATAGGGAAACTCCCACCGGAAGCCAACGGTGAACAAGTACACGGACTTAACGCAACCCAAAGAATGTTAAGAGAAAAGGGACATACTGTTCAAAGCTCTCGAGTGAGGCCTGGGATTAACTCCACAGAATCCTATTCGCATAGCTATCAAAAGAGCTAGCACCAACCACATCATCGAAGAGGAATGTTTGTCAACAAGTGATGGTCTTGGCAATAAAGAAAGGAGGATGAAATGCATATCTGTCTTCGACAGACTTGGACCCCCTAGAAAATTTAGATGTAGGAGGGCTTAAAATCAAGGGTTGAGCATCTCAACAAAGTCTAAATACCATAAGAAAGCTCGTGGGCCACAAGCGTTTCAGAGCTTGATTCCATCGCGCATGAAGTGATGCACCAATATGATTATATCGTGCGGCAAAGTTTTGAAAGTCAAGTTGCAAACTATTGTCTTCACGAGAACCCAAGACGATGAAGATGATGATAAGGAAAGTGTAGCTTCATCTTACTATATCAATAATAGTGAAGAGATAATTTGTCATGTTGAGGATGAAGTTGCGACAACACATTATATAACTTTGAGTGAAAATAATTTAGTTGAGGAAGAGGATGCAGAAGCTCCTCCTCCCGAGCTCGAAGAAGGTGTTAAAGCCACCGTTGATGAATTGAAAGAGATCAACTTGGGAGACATTGAAAATCCCCAACCAATCTACATCAGTGCTTTATTAATCGCCGACGAGGAGGAAACATACGTTGAGTTACTGCACGAATTCAAAGATGTGTTTGCATGTTCATACAAGGAAATGCCCGACCTAGACCCCAAGGTAGCAGTTCATCACTTGTCAATCAATAAAGGAGCTCGCCCTTTAAGCAAGCTCAACATCGATTCTGACCCGAGTTGGTCCCATTGATTGAAGTCGAAGTCAATAAACGCATCGAGGTTGGATTCATTCGAGAAGTCAAATATCCGACATGGATATCAATCATTGTCCCCGTAAGGAAGAAAAACGGACAAATTCGAGTCTGTGTCGATTTTAGGAATTTAAACAATGCGTGCCCGGAAGGATGATTTTCCCTTACCCATCGCAGAACTCATGATTGATGCCACAACCGGCCATGAAGCTTTGTCTTTCATGGACGGGTCATCCGGGTACAACCAAATACGTATGGCGCCAAGAGATGAAGAACTAACGGCTTTTCGTACCCCGAAAGGGATATACTGTAACAAAGTAATGTCGTTTGGCTTGAAGAACGCCGACGCAATGTATCAAAGGGCCATGCAAAGAATATTTGATGATATGCTTCACAAGAACGTTGAGTGCTACGTCGACGACCTTGTCGTAAAGTCCAAAAGAAGACAAGATCATCTCCAAGATTTGAGGGAGATATTTGAACGACTACGGAGATATCACCTCAAAATGAATCTGTTGAAATGTGCTTTCAGTGTCACTTTAGGAAAGTTTCTCGGATTTATCGTTCGCCATCAAGGATAGAGATCAAGCAAGCCAAGATCGATGCAATCTTAAAAATGCCCGAACCTCGAAACATCCACGAGCTTAAAAGCCTAAAGGGAAGGTTAGCATACCTTCGAAGGTTCATTTCAAATTTGGCTGGACGATGTCAACCCTTCAGCCGCATCATGAAAAAGGGTGTTCCATTTGAATGGGGTGAAGCTTGCCGTAACGCTTTCAAAAGCATAAAGTCATACTTGATGAAACCTCTTATGTTGGTTACACCAGTGCCTGGACGCCCACTAATCCTCTATATAGCCGCTCAAGAATGCTCAGTTAGGGCTCTACTTGCACAAGAGAACGACAATGGAAAAGAGAGTGCTTTGCACTACTTGAGTAGAATGATGACGCCTAACGAGTTGAAATATTCACCTATTGAAAAGATATGTTTGGCGCTCATCTTTGCAATCCAGAAATTGAAGTATTATTTCCAAGCACATACAGTACGTCTTGTGTCGAAGGCTAATCCACTAAAGTATGTCATGTCGAAACCAGTTCTATCTGATAGGCTTGCGAGGTGGTATCTTCAGCTGCAACAATTCGAGATTGTGTACGTTCCACAAAAGGCCGTGAAGGGGAAAGTATTAGCGCTGATCACCCTCTCCCTGCGGAGTGGGAGTTGTCTAACGATCTCCCTGACGAAGATGTCCTTGTCATTGAAGTCACCCCTCCTTGGAAGATGTACTTTGATGGAGCTTCACACAGAGAATGAGTCGGCGCCGGAGTCATATTTGTCACATCCGATGGAGAAATGTTGCCATATTCCTTTACTCTAACTCAGAATTGCTCCAACAATGTCGCCGAATATCAAGCTCTTATCTTTGGTCTCGAGATGGCGGTTGACATAAAGCAGTTGCACCTTAAAGTGTATGGGGACTCTAAATTGGTGATCAATCAGCTTCTCGGATTATACGAAGTCAAGAAACCCGAGCTACTTCCATATTTCGATTATGCCAAGAGACTCATGGGATGGCTTGGAGACGTAGACATCGAGCATGTGCCAAGAAAATATAACAAACAAGCCGATGCACTTGCCAAACTTGCCTCTAGCCTCACCACACTCGAAGATAATACTCGCATTCCAATATGCAAGAGTTGGGTGGTGCCCCCAATTTTCGATGATATTGACCACGAAGAAGAAGAGAATCATATTGTCGAGGTATTTGAAATAGAGAAAGAAGATTGGCGCCAGCCGCTCATAGACTACCTGAAGTACGAGAAGTTGCCTGATGACCCGCGTCGAAAATTTGACATTTGGAGGCATGCGACCCGCTTTATCCACTACAAGGACACACTCTACAGGCGTTCATTTGATGGGGTCTTCTTACGCTGCCTAAATGAAGATGAAGTGGTTCAAGCTATGGAAGAAGCTCATTCCGGTGTTTGTGGCGCTCATCAGTCAGGCCAAAATTGCACTTCCGTATAAAGAGGATGGGTTACTATTGGCCTACCATGGTCAAGGATTGTATAAATTACGCACAAAGGTGTCAAGCATGCCAGTTCCATGCTAACTTCATCTACCAACCGCTGGAACCATTACATCCGACAGTTGCGTCATGGCCATTTGATGCTTGGGGCTTAGATGTGGTTGGGCCTCTAATAAAGTCTTCTGCCGGACATTTATATATCTTGGCTGCGACCGACTACTTTTCCAAGTGGGCTGAAGCCGTATCCCTCAAGGAAGTAAAGAAGGAAAATGTCGCTGACTTTATCCGCATCAACATCATCTATCGCTATGGAGTTCCCCGCTATATCATCACCGATAACGGGAAGCCATTCTGCAATAGCCTGATAGACAAGCTCACCCAGAAGTTCAAATTCAAGCAGAGGAAATCCTCGATGTATAATGCGGCTGCAAATGGACTAGCGGAAGCATTCAACAAAACTCTGTGCAACTTGTTGAAAAAGGTGGTCGCCAAGTCAAAAAGGGATTGGCACGAGCGAATGGGAGAGGCTTTATGGGCTTATAGAACCACTTACCGCACACCTACTCAAGCAACCCCTTATGCTTTGGTGTATGGCACGGAGGCTGTCGTCCCTCTCGAGCTACAAATCCCATCGTTGAGAATAACTATTCAAGTAGGGCTAACCCAAGAAGAAAATGCACGCTTGCGCCTTGAGGAGTTGGAAGCTCTGGATGAAAAGAGGTTAGAAGCACAACAAAAACTTGAGTGTTATCAAGCTCGTCTCTCAAGGGCATTTAATAAGAAAGTACGGTCTCGCTCTTTTCAAATTGGCGATTTGGTGCTTGCTGTGAGAAGATCCATCATTACCACTCACCGTACTGGAAACAAGTTCATATCAAAGTGGGATGGTCCTTATGTCATCAAGAAAGTCTACACAAATGGCGCTTACAAGTTGGTCGCTGAAGATGGCTTGAGAATTGGTCCAATCAATTGGAAGTTCTTGAAAAGATACTACGCATGAGGAAAGCAACGAAGAAAATGCTCCATGACGCATGAGCCTAAACTGCATGTTACTCCTGGCCCGCATGAGTATAAACTGCGTACAACACCCCCTTTAAACAAAAAAAAATTCAAGTTTCTTTGAACTACGTTACGTTTGATCCCTTCACGGGGTATGTAGACAATTTAGATATTTTCTAAGTTCAGTCATAAATTTGTAATGAATTATGTTTTCCATGTTGGACAATTAATTCGTTATAAAAGTTTGAGTTACATTATTTCATATAGGATAGTTGATTTGTCATGTGTCCATTCTATCTCATGAACTTCAAAGTAAATATGTAATAAGATTGCAAGATAGGAAAAAAGAACTTCTATTATGTAATCTCAAAAGGAAACAACGAGGTTCATGACTTAGAATAAAAGGACAAATAAGGAATTCAACAAGGATAAAGGTCCTAAAGAAATCTCAAACAAAAGGACTCAAACTCTTCAACTCTTCCTTGAGGGCTTCCAAAGTTGCTTTTGAAGACTCCAAGTTCTCAACCACGTCATCATCAAGTGGGGTAGTATTATCAAGCGCTGCAATTTCCCCTTCGATCCCAAAAACTTCGACTTGAGCACTATAGAGAAATTGTTTTTGCCCCTTCAGAGTAGCACACATTTTTGTTCTTTGCTCCTTCAAAGCCACAATCTCCTTCTCAATGCGCTCTAACTCATCTATAGTGGATTGGACCCTGGAAGCCTTTTTACTCTCTTTAACTTGGGCATCCTGGAGACGATCGTTGGCTTCCTTTAACTGTCGCTCAAGAAGACTTGTGGATAACTTTTTGGAAGACGATGACCTTGCCTCATCATAAGCAGCAGCTTTGGCAAAGAACACGTTCAATGACTCTTCTACTTTGGAGATGTCAAACTTCTGAAAACTCTTCATAGATTCGAGGACAAAGTAAACATCTTCTTTTATTGATGAGATGAAGTCAATTGGGGTCTTTGATATCTTCGCGAGAAGGTCACTCCACAAATTTTGAAAAAACTCCTTTTGATGATTAATAACAAATCTCTCGCCTTCGAATACGGACACTGCAGCATGAAAAGGAGTTTGTTTTACCTTAAGTCTCATTCCAAGTGGAGGAGGCCCCAAAATCGATCCTTGGGTATCTTCAGAAGTTTGGTCATCTTCGGCTGCTAGGACTTCATCCTCTAACTACAAGAATGCATCAACTTAAGTTAGAAACAAAAGAAGACGTTACCACTCCAAAGAATAAAAAAAAAAGAGTTAAAAAAAGACCTCCTTGGCATAATTCAACATTGATGGTGCACGACTTGAGGCATCACCATCTCCATCAATGTCTGTTGGCTTCGAATGGTCGAAATCTCTCTTCGGCCTCTTCCAATGACGATCGGGTATGCTGCTCCCACTTTCCTCCAAGGGTCGAGAAATGTTTTTCCTCTTACTTACTTCAAGAAGTTCGACAACTTGGGGATTGTGCTTAGGGGGAGGAGAAACAACATGCTCATGAGGCGAACCTTCAGCGACTCCTTTGCCACGTTCTTTGAGATAAACCTTACTTGAGTTAGAAGCAAGCAATCTCACCATGTTTTCTTCAAGATAACCACCGTAAGGTTCGGCCCACCATTTTTTGTACGCCTCCGAAGAAAAATTTCTTTTGCATTTGGGGGCAAAGAAGGAAAACCACACCTTTTCCATGGTCTTGGATGAGATGCATAAATGCCACTGGCGAATTCCATCTTCTAAAGAAGCCTTGCAAATGTCTAGAGAAAGAATTCCCGGCACTTCTTGAAAGAACCCAAATTGGCGACCGAACCGATGGGAGCTATATGGCTGAACTACAAAGTGATGGCCTTGATGCAAGGGAAGGTAATTCGAACGAATAGCCATGAAATAAGCTTCTTCAACTTCCTTGGCATGCCCATCATCTACAAATGAGAAGTCCTTGTCCTTCGTGATCATGTTGCAAGTCCAAGCGATAAAGTCACCTTTGTGAAGTCGTTTTCTCGCCTCTTGTGGGTCGTAATATTTCGCTCCTCCTTCACCTGAGAAGAGCGTCATTTTTGGCCCACGTACACCTTGCAAAACTTGGTAGTGAGTCTTGAAATAGTGTGATATCCAACTATAAATGAAATGAATCAGAAATGGAGAACACATACGAGTCAGTCTTGGAGAGTTGGAGGAACAACTAGACCAACCTTTCAACCGGATGCCATGATACTCGCCACTTTGAAAGTGTTTGGACGTATTGAACCAATGTCATCAGTGGGAAGAACAAAAGTGCAGAGCCAACACACCAAGTATGCTGCCAAGAACGTCTCTTCTTTTAAGCTCCCTTCAATGCCAAGTTTCGAAAATATCGCTTCATCTGCGGTGGACCACTTGCCATGCACTCCAAAGGTTCCGGAAGGATTGTGAGTTGACTTGGGACGAACCGCCTTTTTCTCTTTATGCGGAGGAGGCTCGTAATACTTCGTGGTCCTTTTAAATCAAAACTTGATCCACTTGTCGGCAGAAATTTGAGAAAGTTGACCTCCGCTACTACTTCCTTGAAAGCAAAATGATAGGCATGGAGCAAGAATCTGCAAGAGCGAGGCACAAATCTTCGTCCCATTTCGTCAACGCCGTCAAGCTCCTTGGCACTTGGAACAACTTCGTCATAGAGGAGTCCGGTCATTGGAAGTCCAGCGAGGGTATGCAAGTCCCACAGTGAGATTGACAACTCCCCAAAGGACGTCAAAAGAGTGTTGGTTGATGGGCACCACGCCTCGCAAAACGCTTTGATGACATCAGAGTTGCGGTCCTAAGTGAACAATGAAGCGTACATTGAGTCGTATACTTGAGTAGCAATTAGTTTGTTCTCGCATCGGCTAAGGATGTCTTCAGTCCACTCCCAATAGCCTTTGATATAGCGAAATTCACCGGAAAATTGAATGGTGTCTCCCCACTTGGCTTTGCCTTCAACGATACGGCGGCCTAATGTTGGTAGGTGACTTGGTTCGTTGGAACGACGGTGATGTGTTGCTTGCAAAGACCACACCTTGGACGTCTTGCTCAACGGAACCTCTCGAGACCATTGCTCGTGTAAAGGGGATTTGTCAATCTGGCCATTGTTTCGCATATCGACCAATAAAAGGGGCGTGCGTCATCAAAGTTGTTCCCTTCTCCTCTGACTGCTTTTCGTCGTCAAGAATGACCGAATGTTGCACTCCGGAAGAAGATGAGATATCCTTGAAATAAACCATTGCCTACATTGTCAAATTAAGAAGCAAAGTAAAAAAAAAAAAACTTATTTGAATAAAGTTTGGATTTATGAAAGGATGATATTGTATCTCAAGCTTGAACAATAAAAGATAAAAAAAAATAGTGATTTACTTAAAAGTTACTAATCAAAGCCACCGTCTCCAAACTCGCAAGCCCCGACGTGAATTCTCAAATCCCAAATTTGCTGAAAAAAGGGGGATCGGCTCAAGGGACGAACGAAAAGAAAATTTTCAAAAAGAATTGAAGAACAAGTGAAAGTGCAATATTCTTGTCAGACCCCGTGGAGAGCAAATTTCGGAAGACTTCAGGCAACTGTGTCTTAAAAAAAAAATCGGCAGCAAAAAACAAAAAAAAAAAACAGAGAAGTTGAAAGTTGGTACTTGTCCTATTTCTCTTTCAAAAGGAAAAACTGAAGTGGTGAATTAATGAATTAGTAGATGGAGAACTCTACTTTTAATTTCGCTCACTAGAACTACAACCAAGAATGTGAAATCTGACAAATAGAGTCAAAGAAAAAATTTGTCATCCTCGGATTTATATAGACCAACAAAGAAATCAAGCTTAAGGCAAGTGACCACAAAAATGGCAAGGAGCTTGATCTATAAGTGAGATTTTTGGATGAAAAAAAAAATTATTTCCATTCCAAAGGCCTAGCAGAAAATTTCCTCAATCAAACACGATAACTGGCTTCCGCAATTAAATCCCCTATGCTTCTCAAATCCAAAGGTATCTGCCGAGACTTTTCTTTCCAAAATTGACGCTCCAATCTCACAGATGAGAAAAGATTTAGACTCAGGCTCCATATCCCTCGTTTAAAGGGAGGAAGTTGGAAATTCGCAGAACAAAAAAATGGAAATGTATGTCCGTGCACATGAAGAAGCCGCTATGAATCATCAAAGAAAGGAAAATTTCTTCTTGTCGGCAAGAAAATTCATAGTCAGGGCCAAACTTTGATTTTCTTCCTTGTTGAAAGAAACAAAATAGAAGGGAAAACAAGCAAAATAGGAAGTAAACAAAGAAGGAAAATGGAAAGAAGAAGAGAAAAAAAAAGGGGAAGAAAAGAAGCAAAAAACAGAAGAAGGAAATAAGAAAGAAGAGAAAAGAAAACGGAAAGAAAAGAAGTGGGAAGGAAAGAAGCTGAAGCAAGAAATTAGAGAGAAGAAAAGGAAAGAAAAGGGAAGAGAAAAATCAGAAGAAAAAAGAAGGACGAAAACAGAGAGAGAAAATGGAAGGAAGAAAGGGAAAAAAGCGAAAGAAAGAAAAGTGGAGGTGAAGAAGAAAACAAAGAGAAAGAAAAAATGGAAAGAGAATGAGAAATAGACAAGCAATGGTTTTCTGCAGAAATATTTGATTTGAAGAGGGAGGTGCCAATCATGTATGATTGGTGTAAGGACCATCAAAATGGACTGGATTAATGGGCTGTTGCTTTGCAAAATAATTTTTCATGTGGGCTCTCTCCAAATGGGCCATTTGGCATGCAACGAAAAAGGAAGAAAATAAAGGCTTGGGCTACAAAAAAGGAAGAAAAAGAGGATTTTGGGCCGGAAAAATGAGCCCACACAAAAAAATTCAAGCCTTTAGTTTTACAAAAAAAAGGGGCTTCCCATGTGTTTGCAAAAGCCCATATTGCATATGAAAAAATATATAGCAAAAAAAAGTTTTCGTGACTTATTCACTCCAAGACGGGCTTCAAAGCATTGTCGGTGAACAAGTCTCGAGGGGGCATTTGTAGACAAATTAAATTTGTGCCCAATAAAATTGCGCCACGTGGAAAATAATATATTAAATATCAATTTCTATTTATATTTTTGGAATTTTAATTAATTTAATTCCTAAAGTAAATAGTTAATTAATTGATATTAATATTTATTTTTCGGCCAATCAAATGATGCCAAGTGTCAAAATTTCATATTCTTGGAAAGTGGATCAAATATTCCAAATCAAGAAAGTGCAAGTAAATATGAAAATAAAATCGCATCTTGCAAATATGGAGCAAATGATGAAGGGCCAATCAAATCAAGCCATTTCATCAAGTAAATATGGGAAAGTCTTCTACCCTACAACTATTAAATAGGGGTTCTCTACACAATTGAGGACACACTCAAGAAGTTTCAAAATCCTCTCAAGCACAATTTAAGGAGAATCCACAACGTTCAAGCAAACTTCAAGGCGTTCGTCGCGGAAATCATCCAAATCCAACGTTTAATTCGAGAGCAAGTCAAAGGACCCGCAAGTTAACGTTATCAAAGCACAAATCCACCTTGGCGGAAGATCAAAGCTTCAATTCCACCAAGAAACACAAAAAGCTCAAGTCAAGTCTTCCAAAATTATAGCGTTTAATTCGGGAATAAGTCAAAAGACCCCCCAACGTTATTGAAGATCCAAGTCAATGTCAAAGAAGATTAAAACGTCAAGTTCCTCCTTCGAAGTTGTCGAAATTGAAGATTGTGAAGAATCATAGGCTTAAATTAGAGATTTCGCACCCACAAGACATTTGATTAAATTCAAAATCATTTGTAATATTTTTCTTGTTTCAATAAATTCAGAAACACGAAATTTGCGCTACAGTGTTCTTATTGAAAATATATTAATTTGACATAATAATTTAATATAAAAAACATCTCATTTAACTAATCAAAATATATTCTCATTTTTTCATGCGAAAACCTATATAATTTTTTCTTTTTGAAAGAAAAATCTATATAAAATTGAAAATATTATAAAATTATCGAAGAGAAATAGTAAATAATTATACGTTTATAACACTCCCCCTTGAATGACCATTTGTGAATAATGTGCCTCATTAAAACCTTGTCAAGGAAAAACCCAATGAGATAAAAATATTTAACTAAGGAAAAAGAGTACAACATTCTTTAGAATACTTCGGGATTCAAAATGTTACTTCATAAGGATACTTCTGGATCCATATTTGAATACTCGGAATTCAAATATATCGAATTGCCTCATTAAAACCTTGCGAAAGAAAAACCCGATGGGAAAAAACCTAAGCGAAGGAAAAAGAGTACAATATGTATGTGTCTCCCCCTCAAAAGTATAAGCATTCTCAATGGATGTCCTTTTGACGACGCATTCCGATGTCATGGATTATTTTCTTAAATGTTGTTGTAGGTAAGGCCTTGGTAAATAAATCTGCCAAATTTTCACTTGACCTTATTTGCTTGACATCAATTTCACCTTTCTTCTGGAGCTCGTGTGTATAAAAGAACTTTGGTGAAATGTGTTTCGTCCTATCTCCTTTAATATAACCTCATTGTATTTGAGTGATGCACGCAGCATTATCTTCATAGAGTACTGTTGGATCATCTTTAATTAGTAATCCATATTTTTCTTTGATATGTTTGGTAACTGATCTCAACCAAACACATTCTCTACTTGCTTCATGAATTGCAATTATTTCTGAATGATTTGAAGATGTAGCCACCAATGTCTGTTTAACTGATCTCCATGAGATAGTCGTACCTCCATATGTAAACAGATAACCAGTTTGTGATCTCCCTTTATGTGGATCAGATAGATAGCCTGCGTCTGCATACCCAATTAACTGAAAACTTGATCCGTATGGGTAGAATAATCCCATATGAATTGTTCCACGGAGATAGCGAAGAATATTTTTGGTTCCATTCCAATGTCTTCGAGTAGGATTGGAGCTATACCTTGCTAGTAAGTTGACTGCAAAAGATATATCAGGTCTTGTACAATTTGCAAGATACATAAGTGCTCCTATAGCACTTAGATTATGGCACTTCAGGACCAAGAATGTTTTCATCTTCTTTAGGAGGACGAAATGGATCATTTTTCACATCAAGTGATCGAACAACCATAGGAGTACTCAAGGGATGAGCATAATCGATGTGAAAGTGCTTCAAGACTTTCTGCGTGTTAGTGGATTGGTGAACGAAAATACCTTGTAACATGTGTTCAATCTGTAATCCAAGACAAAACTTAGTTTTTCCAAGGTCTTTCATTTCAAATTGTTCTTTAAGAGCACTTGCAGTTTTGGTGAGCTCTGCTGGAGTCCTAATAAGATTCAAATCATCAACATATACTGCAACTATAGCAAATTCGGTTGTTGATTTTTTAATAAAAATACATGGGCAGATCTCATTGTTTTCATATCCCTCTTTGAGAAGGTATTCACTCAGATGATTATACCACATGTGACCAGATTGCTTTAATCCATATAAAGATCTTTGTAACTTAATAGAATAAACATTTATGAGTTTATTGTTATATGCTTCCGGCATCTTGAGTCCTTTTGGGACTTTCATATAAATATTTTTGTCTAGTAATCCGTACAAATATGTTGTAACAACATCCATCAACCGCATTTCCAGTCCTTGTACAACCACTAAACTAATCAAGAATCTAAAAGTAATTGTATCCATAACGGGAGCATATGTCTCCTCGTAATCAATTCCAGGTTTCTGCAAGAAACCTTGTGCAACTAATCGTGCTTTGTATCTCACAATTTCATTTTTCTCATTTCTTTTTTTGACAAATACCCACTTATATCCAACAGGCACAACACCTTTAGGTGTTTGGACTACAGGTCCAAATACTTCCCGTTTTGCAAGCGAGTCCAGCTCTACTTGAATTGCTTCTTTCCACATTGGCCAATCATTTCTCCATCGGCACTCATCGACGGTTTGTGGTTCAATTTCATTATCACTGCTGGTGATATCAAAAGCAATTTTGAATGCAAATACGTTATCGTTAACGATTTTGTTTCTGTCCAATATTTCTCTTGATTGTGAATAATGTATTGAGATCTCATTATTTCCAGGTACCTGGTTCTCTTCAGGAGAATAAAGTTCCTCTTCAGGAGGATTACTATCAGGAGTAAATTTGGACATTAATTTCATTGCCTGTTCTGTGGGTGTGACCTCTTCAGGAGCTTTATCTGACTCTTCAGGAGCTTTATCTGGTCCTTCAGGAACTTTAGTTTGCATTTTTCTCTTTCGAGGAGTTTTATCTTTTGCACCGACTGGCCTTCCACGCTTCAGGTATGGTAAGGACTCATTAGCTGGTAGACTGGTTTTTGATCCTTCAAGGGATTTCAATCCTTGCAGGTGCATTAACAACTGGTATATGAGATTTTGTAATATTTTGATTGTCGGTGAAAGCATCCGGTAACTGATTTGCAATATTTTGAAAATGAATGATCTTTTGAACTTCAAGTTCACATTCTTTAGTGCGATGATCAAAATGAGATAACTTTATCTCATGCCATGTAATTTCTTGTTGTGCTTCAAGCACAGACTTTTCTCTCCCTAATGGAGGAAAAATAGATTCATCAAATTGACAATATTCAAAACGTGCTGTAAAAAGGTCAAACTGTCATTGGTTCAAGATATCTAATAATGGATGGAGAGTCAAGTCCAACATAAATACCTAACCTACGTTGTGGACCCATTTTTGTGCGTTTTGGAGGCGCAATTGGTACATAAACTGCACAACCAAATGTTCTAAGATGAAAAATATTTGGGGTTGACAAGGACAAGTTGTAATGAGGAATATTTCTGATAAGTTGTTGGTCTAATTTTAGCCAAATATGCAGCATGTAATATGGCATGTTCCCAAGCAGATGCAGGTAATTTTGATCTCATAAGTAAAGGTCTAGCAATCCATTGTAATCTTTTAATAAAAGATTCAGCTAGACCATTTTGAGTGTGCACATGTGCTACCGGGTGTTCGACATCAATTCCCATTGACAAAACAAATAGTTGTCAAATGTTTTTTGAAGTGAATTCACTAGCATTGTCCAAACGAATTTTTCGAATTGGGTAATCTGGAAATTGTGCCTTTAATCTAATTATTTGAGCAAGTAATCTAGCAAATGCAAGATTACGAGTAGATAAAAGACACACATGAGACCATTTAGTATATGCATATATTAATACCATAAAATATCTAAATGGACCACGTGGTGGATGTATTGGTCCACATATATCACCTTGAATTCTTTCAAGAAAAGAGGGTGAATCAATAAAACTTTTGAAGATGATGGTCTGATAATTAATTTACCCTGTGAACAAGCATTACATGGCATTTCATTTGGTAAAAGAATCTTCTGGTTCTTTAATGGATGACCATTCGAATTTTCGATAATACGACGCATCATTATTGATCCCGGATGCCAAGACGATCATGTCAAAGCTTAAAAACATTGGGGTTGGAACACTTCTGGTGTACTAATGCATTAGTTTCAATTATTTTCATGATCGTATAATAAAGAGAAAGTGGGTAGTTTTTCTAGTATGAGCTTTTGGCTCAAACTATGTGAAGTAATAAGTAGATACTCTTTACTACCTTCATTAGTGGTCTCAATATGATAACCATTGAGACGTATATCTTTAAAACTGAGTAAATTTCTTTTGGACTCAGATGAATATAAAGCATCTGTTATATGAAGCTTGTGCCATTAGGTAGCACTAGATTGGCTCTTCCGGAGCCTTTGATCAGATCTGCTGGACCTGATATGGTGGTAACATTTGCTTGATAAAAGTTAAACTATCAAAATATTTTTTATCCTTTAAGATAGTATGTGTAGTTGCACTATCTACAAGCACAAGTCTCCACTTGTTTTATTGATGTTGGTAAAGCCATCAGAAAAAATCCATGTTCTAACATTAAATAGAATTTATTAAAATTAATATCAATATAAGCATATCAAACATATAAAAGTAAACATATATTCATCTGTTTATTTATTTATTTAATAATACTTTTACATTAAGCACTACTTTTATTTGGATCCTCAAAGAAATCTGCAGTAGTGAGATAGTTAAGAGGCTGGCTCTTAGGCTCAGTCAAATCCTCCAAATTAGTGTAAATATCAAGATCTTCAGGATCATAAGTTTGGAGGAGATTTGTCTCTATCTCTTTTCCTTTTGTTTGATAAATGTCTGATACAAAATCTACCAAATGCCTGGGCGTACGACATATACGCGACCAGTGACCTTGTGCACCACATCTGAAGCATTTGTCTTCATATTGCTTATAAGACTTATACTGTGGATCCTTCTCTTTATTCTGTGTTAACCCATTTGGTTTCCACTTCTGCTGGTATGGACTATATCCTTTGGAAGCATTTTGATTTTTTCTTTTCCACTGAAATTTATTCTTACCACGTCTAGCATCACCGTGGTTTCTATTATTATTGATTTTTATGGCATTCGCTTCAGGGAGTGGCTTGGAACTTGTGGGGTGTGCTTGGTGGTTTTTCATTAGAAGCTCGTTATTTTGTTCTGCCACCAAAAGACATGAGATCAATTCAGAATATTTTGTGAATCTTCTTTCTCGATATTGTTGTTGCAGAACTATATTAGAGGCATGGAATGTAGAGAATGTTTTCTCTAGCATATCAGCATCCGCGACTGTTTCACCACACAATTTCAGCCGTGAGGTGATTTGGAATATTGCAGAATTATAATCAGCTACGGATTTGAAATCTTGTAGCCTCAGGTGCATCCATTCATAACGAGCTTTGGGGAGAATTACGGACTTCTGGTGCGCATATCTCTCTTTTAAATTATTCCAAAGGACAAGAGGATCCTTTACAATTAAATATTTAGTTTTTAATTCTTCATGAATGTGGTGTCGTAGGAAAATCATTGCTTTTGCGGGATCCTGCTGGGATGCTTGATTTCCTTGTTTAATCGTGTCACCAAGATTCACAGCTTCCAGGTGAATCTCGACATCGAGGATCCATGATAAATAATTATTACCAGTAATGTCCAAAGCAACAAATTCAAGTTTTGTCAGATTGTTCGCCATAGTATTTTGAATAATAATAACAAAAAAATATGATAAAAGCGTACCTTGTAAAAGAGTAGAAGCTACTTGTGTTGATAACGTATTATAAAATTATCAAAGAGAAATAGTAAATAAAGAATATGATAAAACTTCAATGTATTGTTCTTATTCTTTACAATATCGTACGCCTACTATTTATAATAAACTATTAAGAAAAGTATGAATGACTTCATTAATACTTTATATTTAATAAATTAAACGTATACTATATTAATGGTCATTCATTAATTATACGTTTATAACAGAAAACACATATTTTTCACTAAAAATTGAAAAGGATAAATTACAACCACCTCGTCAGAGGTTTGGTATAATTACAAATACCCTTGTTGTTTGAAAAATTACAAACACCCCTATGAGGTTTGTTATTTTTAACCAAAGGTCTGAAATTGACCATGTTGCCATTGAATTTTTTATTAAAATTGTAAAAAATTAGCCGGGATAAATTGCATTATTGCTCATATGTGTAAAAAATTTAAGAAACCTCTCCCTGCGCATTGTAGTCCAAAAAAATTTTAAGAATTAAATAAAAAATAATTCAGTGCATAACCGTATTTTGGTCAGTTCATCAATAAAAATGGATGGAAACGTATTATTTGTTAGACGATTACAAACCTCAGGAGGGTATTTGTAATTTTTCAAACAACAAGGAGGTATTTGTAATTATGTCAAACCTTATG
The DNA here is from genome assembly GCA_034509735.1 of Sesamum alatum. Lineage (NCBI taxonomy): Eukaryota > Viridiplantae > Streptophyta > Magnoliopsida > Lamiales > Pedaliaceae > Sesamum > Sesamum alatum. The sequence goes on along the minus strand of JACGWO010000012.1, from coordinate 4,443,679 downwards.
GGATGTAGCTGTAATTTACCCAATTGAAAAACATAAATTTTGAAGTCCATCAAATTGAAAACATAATTTCCAATTGGTTTAGGCCCAATAAAAGAAATTTTCATTTAAATGGATCTAGGCTCGATCCATTAAATTGGCCCAAACAACTTAGTGATAGGATCCATTTCAATATGGGTTAAATCCGGCCCAGTATTAAGATAGCTCGTCACTCTAGGGTTTACATAAATTCGTCACTCTAGGGTTTTACATAAATTCTCCCATCTCGGTAGAGCAGTAGCAGCGAATACTAAGCTAAGGAGGAGGAGAAGAGAAAATCGTTTAACCATGGCGACTGCTCAAAGAGTATTGTCGACGAAGGAGTCCGACATCCGGATGATGTTGGCCTCCGAAGTTCACCTCGGAACGAAGAACTGCGATTTTCAGATGGAGCGCTACGTCTTCAAGCGCCGCAATGATGGTAATTATACGTGTTCCGACGCCTATCGCAGTTCAATCTGCGTAGTGGTGTTGGTTTGACGTTGATTGATGAGATCGTCTGTTTATTTATTTTCGGTGTTTGTTTGCTTATTGTTGAAACGATGTGAACACTGATCGTGCTCTGTGTTTTCCTGAGGTGATTTGGTGTTCTTTAAGGGGACTTAAAGGGTTGAAAGAGTTAGGTTTCTGTATATCTTCGTTTTGCAGCATTTGCTACATTTGGAGTTTTGTTAACTTGTTTATAAGATTTAAGTAGATTTAGCTTTCTGTTGAATTTTATTGGCTGGGGAGACGCAATATTGCTGTTTAATTACTTTTTGGTTATGTTTTCATTTTCCATGATTATTTCTTTGAAATAGGTTATTTGGGGGTAGATTTTGGGAATTGTCTGCTAGGAGGGGGCTTGATTGGCCTTAATGTGTAGACAAATGTTTCTTCTTTCAATCATAGTTCAAAGTAGGTGGTATTGGTGATCATATCAGTAGGTGATGTTGCACATTGGATGCAGCATACTGGAATATTATCAGGCAATACCAGAAAAAAATGCATTATTGGATGCTGAAACACTTTAAAATTTAATAAATTACAAAATCAAATGTAATTAACATAAGTTACTCCATTTTTGTATAAATTAACAAGTTAACAGTATTCTCAAGCTTGAAGTTGTAGAAAAAAATAGTTCATTAGCAAAAGTGATATGAAAATATTGATTATACATGGAATAGTACATTTAGTAAGTTATACTATTAAGAATTTTCACAAAGGAAGTCTAAATTTCATTGGCGCATATAACATTTGTGATTATATGATATTATCAGATATTATTACCTAATATCATTTTATCGGTGATATTATCCTATATTATCTGATATTAGATACATATACACTCAGAGAATAATAGGTATTAGTGGATATTATCAGCCGATTGGAATACATATTGGTAGATAATGTCGAATATTGGCCATACATTGAACCTTGCTTTCAATGGTATCCTGAGTTTGTCTTTTAAAATTGTCTATACTTAAATTAGTAGAGTGAAGAGGTTATTTTTGCATGTATTACTTTCTTATAGTTAAGACATTAGTGAAGAGGTTTTTGTTGCATGTAATTGCTCTCCTATTGTTAGGGCATCATTGTGTTGTATGCTTGGCTTTTGTGCTGTTGACCTTACTAATATCCTTTTTTTTTTGGCTTATCTGTTGTGTATTTTCTTTTATGTTTGTGCTCATTCAGGAATTTACATCATCAACCTTGGAAAAACATGGGAAAAGCTTCAGATGGCCGCCAGGGTTATTGTTGCTATTGAGAATCCCCAGGACATTATTGTCCAGTCCGCCAGACCCTATGGTCAGAGAGCTGTCCTGAAGTTTGCGCAATACACTGGGGCTCATGCAATTGCAGGACGTCACACCCCAGGAACATTCACAAACCAGCTTCAGACTTCTTTCAGTGAGCCAAGACTGCTCATTCTTACTGACCCGAGAACTGATCACCAGGTCATGACCTTTGAGTGTGTGTTGTTAGTGTTTTGCACTTTCAAATGCTAAATTGTTAATAGATTCAGGATCGTCTTTTATCAGAATTCTGACACTCCAATTTGATATGCAGCCTATTAAAGAAGCCGCTCTGTCGAACATCCCCACAATTGCCTTTTGTGATACTGATTCTCCAATGCGCTACGTCGATATTGGCATTCCAGCCAATAACAAGGGGAAGCACAGCATTGGGTGCCTGTTCTGGCTCTTGGCTAGGATGGTGCTGCAGATGCGTGGTGTGATTGCTCCTGGACACAAATGGGATGTCATGGTAAAATGTCTCAAGAATATAGTTTCATGAAGCTTTCTTATTGCAATAGTGTTGTATTTCTTGTTGAGGCATTCGTTGTGCCAATTATTATCTTACAAGCAGATTTTTCAAATTATTTCTTTTAAAACTTCGTTATGTTACACACATTTGTGTTATTAGAAAATATTGTCTTCCGGGGTAAAGGTTGAATACAAGTGTTTGGTGTATCTTTTGTTTCCAGTTTGTGATAATCAGCCACTTGTTTAGAAGAGATTAACATGAAGTTTAAGAAAACAAATTTAACTTGTCACTTCATGTCATGTCTAAATTTTATATTTTTTTCTTGCAGGTTGATCTATTTTTCTACAGGGAGCCTGAGGAGTCCAAAGAACAAGAAGAAGAAGAAGTTCCAGCTCTCCCAGACTATGCCGATTATTCTGCTGCTGCAATTGGTGCTGATTGGTCCAGCGGTCAAATACCAGATGCCCAATGGACTCCTGATATGGGTGCTCCAATTCCAGCAGTTGCAAGTGGTTGGACTGCCGATGCAGGTTAATATATACTAGTTTTTAGCGTAACTGGTGGGATTAGATTATTGCATGCTTTTATCTTGTAGCTGCATGTTTTGCTTTCTCACTTAAGTCTGCTCTCATTGTTTAGGATCCTAGTTTCTTTATATCAACTGAAAGGTGTGGATACAATTGTAGGTGTAGCCGCTGATGGGTGGGATACAGCCGCTGCTCCACCAATGGCAGCACCTGCTGTAGATGCAGCGCCCGCTGTTGCTCCGAGTGGCTGGGAGTAAACGAGATTTGCGCAAGTCCACGTTTCTTTAGACCTTTTACTTGTCACCCCTCCCTAAAACTTTCTTCTTGAAATTCATTTTGCTTTTTTTTTTTTTTTGGCAATGTTGAATTTTTGTAGTAGAGTTTTATAGGGCTTTGGCCAAGATTGGAGTTCTATGGTTAATTTAATTAGAGTTTTTGTCACCTAAAACTTGCTGCGGATATGGTAGTTTTGCTGGTGCTTTGCATTAGTTGCTCTATTGATATACAGGAATGAATCTCGAGTTATGCCAATGTGTTCATGTGTTTAAGAAACTTTCTTCCTCTCTATAATTATTCTGTGTTTGCGAAGTCTTGTGTTGATCTAAGAAACATGCAAAGCTAATTGGAGAAGTTGTGAGATTTGTTATGTGGAGGTGGTTTTCATGATTTACATTTTATAGTAAAACTTCTATAAATTATACTCTATAAATTAATAAATTCTTTAAAATAATAAAATCTTCCTATCCTGACTTGGGCCTTTGTAAAAAATTATTAAATTGAATAAGATAATAAGATAGTAACTTTTTTGGAAAATTCTTTTATAAATATTAGGTCCTATTAAAGTTCTAAATTAATAATTCATAAATATTATGATTATAAATATTATGGCAATTTGTTAAAATATGAATTTAAATTAATAATTCATAAATATTATGATTATAAATATTATGGTAATTTGTTAAAATATGAATTTATTGTTACTTGATTTTTTTTAAAATTTTAATCTAATTGGATTTCATCCCTAGCTTTTATTTTATTTTCATATTGAGATTTATTATGTTTCATTCATCATGGGGAAAAAAAAATTTTGTACACTAACTTGGCTTTCGTTCAATTTTAATACATAATTTTTTTGGGAATTATCACACTTTATATATTATGTTGTAATTTTGCTTTAATTAAGTCCAATTGAGGGTTTTTGTTCCAATTTTCGGTCAATTGATTGGAATTTGCTGACTTGGCCAATTTTTGTTTATGTGTTCGATGAAATTAATCACATCAGCACATGATATGGTAGGCGTCTAATGTGGCGGGATGACATAGATGTATTTTCTTCCATAAGGATGAATTAGTAGATTAGCTTTGGTATGGTTTAATTTTAATCAAATAACTTAGAATGAAGTGAACCTGGTTGCTTGCATCAGGGATATGATCAATTCTTGCATTCTTGTTGTGATGCCCATTTGTATTTATATTATAAAAAATAAATAAATATAAGTATACCGTTGAAAATGTTACACTTATGTTTTTATGATTGGTTGCTAGTTGAACTAGTGACTGGCCAATATTCTTTTGGGCTGATCGCCAGCTCGCGACCAGCCTCAAATTTTAGTTTTTTTTTATAAAAAAATTATTTATAATTATTAGCTAAAGTAAAATAATAATTATATATAATTAATTAATATTAATTTGATATCTGTTAATGTTTATTAATATAATTAATTAGATACTAATTAATTTAATAATATAATTATTAATATTAATTAATTTGATATATATTAATTTTTTAAAATTTGATAATATAATTATTAATTATAATTTGAAAAATAGATGGTCCAATTGAACTAATAAATGAAAAAAGAAAAATAGATGGTCCAAGTGAAAAAATAGATGGCCAATTTTTTAATAAATAATATATATATCAAATTAATTAATACTAACAATTATATTATTAAATTAATTAATATCTAATTAATTATATAAATAACTATATTAACAACTATCAAATTAATATTAATTAATTATATCTAATTAAGTATTAATAATTATTATTTTAACTTTAACTAATAATTATAAATAATTAACAAATTTAAAAAAAATTGAGGGTTCCGCTCATGACCAGCCCAAAAGAATGTTGGCCGTGAGCTGCTGTTAAAAAAATTAACAAAATTGACGGGTCGCTAGTTGAACTAGCGACCAGTCATAAATATATAAGTGTATCATTTTCAATGGTACACTTATATTTAATTTTTATGTTATAATTACACCCCCTAGACACAATGCACGGGGATTTAAACTTCACTTCATTCAAAGTTATTGGACTAAAATTAAACCATGCTAAAGTTAGTGTACTAAAATTTATCCTTATGGAAGAAAATACATCCAAGTCATCCCGCCACGTCATGTGCTGACGTGGTTAATTTCACCAGACACGTAAGCAAAAATTGACCACGTTAGCAAATCCCGATCAATTGACCGGAAAATTGGAACAAAAACCCTCAATTGGACTTAATTGAAGCAAAATTGCAATATAATGTATAAAATGTGATAATTACCAAAGTTAGTATACTAAAATTGAACGAGACCCAAGTTAGTGTACGAAATTTTTTTTCCCTTCATCATGCATGAATATATTTAATTGGCTATAATAGTTATTTAAGTGCAACGAATTTAAGTAATTCTAATGAATTGATACATGCGTCTATGAATATAATAGTTAATTGTATACAATGAATTGATATACGTGAATATATTTAATTAGTTACAAAGAATTGGTTGATGCATGAATATAATCAATAAAGCATATATTAATTCATTTATTTTCAGTACATATATATTAAATTTGCTGAATTTAAAAAGTTTCTCTTTTAATTAATAAAATATTAATTTATCGATATATTGAGAAAGTGGAGGTTGATGAAGGATTTCTGAGACATTTTGTACTGAAAGTATGGATCTGAAAATGAAGAGTGAATTTCTTATACAATGTTTTTCTGTATCTAACACTGAAGCCACCTACTCCTATTTATAGATCTAGAATAGGCAAAAAGGGGGAAAATGTGACTGTACACGTAGAACTAACTAATCTGCTAACAGAGAAGCTAACAAACAGAATTCTGCTAACTGTGCTAACAAATAAACTGACTCAAAGCAAAGGCGTATCATATATATGAAGTGTGAATTTAGCCTTCAGCACAAAAGTCTTCAGCCCCTCCTCAAGTTGGAGGCATAACCGTGTCGAGTAGCCCCAACTTGGCCAGCAAGGAACCAAAGCGTGCGCCAGTAAGGTTCTTCGTGAACAAGTCAGCTAACTGCATCGTACCAGCAATGTGAGTAGGCAGGATAAAACCGAGTTTGTATTGATCACGAACCACGTGACAATCGATGTCCAAGTGCTTGGTCCGCTCATGGAAGACGGGATTTTTGGTGATGTGAATGGCAGCTTGGTTGTCCACAAAGAAAGGGATAGGCTTAGGAATGGGCACACAAAAGTCCTGCAAAGGTAGGATAACCACATTAGTTCGCAAACGGTAGAGGCCATGGCCCGATATTCGGCCTCCGCCGAAGATCGGGACACAGCCGTCTGTTTTTTTGTTTTCCAAGATATTAAGGAGGAACCAAGAAAAACACAATATCCAGTCAAGGAGCGTCGTGAGTCGACGCAGGCACCCCAATCAGCGTCAGAGTAAGCTGTGATTTTTAAAATCACAATTTTTCGCAAAGAACAGGCCCTTTGAGAGAGTGCCCTTGACATAACGGAGTACATGAAGCGCAACATCCCAATGCTGTTGAGTAGGACGTTGGACGAATTGGCTAAGTTGTTGAACGGCATGCGAGATATCCGGGCGTGTGAATCCCAAGTAGAGAAGTCGTCCAACAAGGCGACGATAAGGCTCCGGGTCAGCCAATAGCCCCTGTGCATCCTGCGTAAGCCTCAACCCTGGAGGAAGCGGGGCAGCGGTAGAGTGTGCCTGAGACAGCCCTGCATGGTTAACAAGATCAGTAGCGTACTTGTGCTGCGAAACAAAAATACCAGAATGTGAGCGGGCAATCTCTAGCCCCAGGAAGAACTTAGCATGACCAAGATCTTTGATTGTAAAAAGAGAGTCCACATAATTTTTCACCTCCTGGATGAGCTGGTCACATGTCCCTGTAAGCAAAATATCATCAACATAAACGATGAGAGCCAAAAAAATGCAAATCAGTACGTTTAAGAAAAAGGCACGAATCGTGCTGAGATTGATGGAACCCAAATTGAAGCAGTTTCGTAGTAAACTCAGTGTTCCATTGCCGGGAGGCCTGCTTGAAGCCATACAATGATCGTTTCAATTGACATACCAAGCCCGGTTTGGTGGGATATCCATCCGGGGGTTGCATGTAGACCTCTTCATCGAGGTACCCATGCAAAAAGGCATTGTTCACATCAAGTTGATGGATGGGCCAACCTTTCGCTGCAGCTATTGCTAAGAAGACTCTCACCGTAACGGATTTCGCTACTGGCGAAAAACATTCATTGTAGTCAATTCCGGCAATCTGGTTGAACCCCTTCGCAACTAATCTCGCCTTGCACCGTTCCAAGGAACCATCAGCCCTTAACTTAATCTTATATACCCATTTCGAGCCGATGGCTCGTTTCCCATGTGGAAGTGGCTTGAGCTCCCATGTATTATTTTTCTCCAACGCATCCAGCTCCTGCAGATCACCAATCCGAGTGAGGCAGGAGACATAGTCAGGGGATAAAATAACCGACGATGTCGTGGCATTGTTGCAGACAAAATCCTGCAACCACATAGGTTTAGTGCGTGTCCTAGTAGGCCTTCCAGCAACTTCCGAGGCTTCAGACTGTATGGATTGAGTTTGCTCCAAAACAGGGACTGCTGCAGGGGGTATGCCTTCTGAATGTGGGTTGACTGGACTGTGTTCAGGAGACGATACAGAGCCAAGTTCCTGCACAGAATCAGAGTTGAAATGAGGATCACAATTTTCATTGTTGGACACAGGGACCATTGGATACGGACTCTTATCTAATTGCTGCATTTCAGAAGCAAATGGAAAAATAGATTCGTAGAAGATAACATCCCTTGATACAAATGTACGATGAGTTCGTAGATTGTAAACCTTGAACCCCTTTTGACCATGACTATACCCAATGAAAATGCACTTTGCAGCCCGACTATCAAATTTGTCTTTTGTAGGGAAAGTATTAGTAGCAAAAACCAAACAACCAAACAGTCTTAGGTGGTCATAAGAGGGGGCATGTTTATATAACAACTCATATGGAGTCTTCCATTTCAACAAAGGGGAAGGGAGCCTATTTACAATATGTGTGGAGGTTAGCAAAGCTTCCCCCCAAAATCTCTTAGGGAGGTTACTTTCAATCTTAAGTGCCCGGGCTACTTGAACCAAGTGTTCATGCTTCCGTTCTACGATCCCATTTTGTTGGGGCGTGTATACACATGACCTTTGATGGTCGATTCCCAAAGTATTAAACAGACCTTGGCATTCTTTGCTAAGAAACTCACTACCATTATCGGATCTAACCTTCAAAATCTTAGTCCCGAATTGTGTCGAAACCAATTTACAGAAATTCCTAAGGTGTGTCACGCATTGAGATTTATGTTGCATAAGAAAGGTCCAAGTGCACCTTGAGAAATCATCGACAATGGTTAACATATAGTGACAACCAGTCAAAGATCGTACTCTATAAGGTCCCCAAACATCTACGTGTATTAGTTCAAAAGTTCGCTTGGTCCGGATTTCACTAAGTGGAAAAACTAATCTCTGTTGTTTCGCCTGAGGACAGATATCACAAACAGACTCCTCAACAACAATTTTATTATCAATCAGATGTGTTTGTCTAAGCACTTGTACAGATGTATGTCCTCGCCTATGCCATACATTGGCTTCTTTGGGAATTACATAGCAAGAAAAAACATGAGAATCAGTAACAGAGAATGAAAACTTATTCAACACATATAATCGTCCATGCATTCTGCCAACAGCTTGTATTTTACCACTCGTCAGGTCCTGCAAAACACACTTAGAAGAGTGAAACAAACATCTTAATTTAGAGAACTCACACAGTCTTTGAACCGATATGAGATTGTACCTAAAAGAAAGAACGAACAGAACATGTGTGAGTATGACATTATCAGACAGTTTTACCTCACCTATCAGCTTTACATCCCTTTTACTACCATCAGGAAGACTTATTCGAATGGCCCTCTCAGGAACAAAAAATTTGTTGAACAATTCCAGATTTCCACTCATGTGATTAGTCGCTCTCGAGTCAATGATCCACTCATCAGAGTCTAGCTTAGAATTGAAAGCATTTAAAATAGCGTTACCTGCAAAGTCGTCAAAACCATCCAGCTGAGCGAAATTAATGTGTAGTGGGTCGCTCTACGCGTTGTTTTTCATCATCCGGACCAGCTCCATGACCGCTTCTGAGAGTGAAGCCTGAGTAGTGACAGATTTGTCATCACTCACTTCAGTGTCTGCTTGAAACGCAGATTTGCGACTTCCTGAAGGTCCAGCTCCTTGACTCTTCTTTTTCTGCTCATTCAATGCCTTATACCAGTCAGGGACGCCGTGAATTTTGAAACATGTTTCACGTAAGTGCCCTGTTCTTCCACAGCTATCGCAGTGAAGCTGTCTCTTATCCATGAAGGCCTTCTTCCTGTTGTCGGTTCGCTTATTGTACAGTCCTTTTCCCTTCTTATCCTCTGACGTCTGAGCTTGCATAGTAGCCCCTTGTGCATCAGACGCACCAGACTCACCTAGTCTGAGATTTACCAATCTCTGTTTCTCCACTCTTTGAATCATTGAGTATGCCTTATGGATTGGTGGAAGAGGATCCAAGGCCAAAATCTAGTCACGAATAGTGTCATAGGACTCATTAAGTCCCATGAGAAATTCCATCACCTGGTTCTCAGAGTTGTGATCTTGAATGGCTTGGTTGGAGCCACAATGGCAGCCACAAGAACACTGCGGTGTAGGTCGCAGACACACAAGCTCATCCCATAGGCATTTTAGTTTAGTAAAGTAATCAACAACCGACATATTTCCCTGGCTTATGGATGCAATTTCTCTCCTTAATTGATAGATTAAAGCTCCATTACAGTCCCCAAAACGTTGTTCCAATTCCTTCCACAGTTCATGTGCAAATCCAACATACAAAAAGGCATGTCTGATGTCCTTAGAAATAGAGTTGAGCAGCCAGGAAAATACCATAGAATCAGTCTTGTCCCACAGTTCATATTCCGGTGAATCCAGAGGTGGTTTAACAGCCGCTCCAGTCACATATCCTAACTTTGTTTTTGCACGCAACACTATCCTTGCCGATCGACTCCAGGCAAGGTAGTTTTGAGGAGTTAAAGGAGTACTAACCAACATCATATTAGGATTCTCAGAATGAAGCATCTGCAAACTGATCTCAAGTGCTCTTCTGTTTTATGCATTTCCTGCATTTCCCCCCCTCACAGGCTCAGGTTGCTGCCACAACGGGTGGCGCCTCCAGTCCTCCAAGTGCTCCCTGCGCCGCAGGTGTTGCCATGAGTGCAGCACGCCAGTCCCCCACCGTCGGAAGGATCTAACCAGCAAGCAGGAGGTACAAAGACCTTCACAAGGAAGGCTCTGATACCATGAGAAAGTGGAGGTTGATGAAGGATTTCTGAGACATTTTGTACTGAAAGTATGGATCTGAAAATGAAGAGTGAATTTCTTATACAATGTTTTTCTGTATCTAACACTGAAGCCACCTACTCCTATTTATAGATCTAGAACAGGCAAAAAGGGGGAAAATGTGACTGTACACGTAGGACTAACTAATCTGCTAACAGAGAAGCTAACAAACAGAATTCTGCTAACTGTGCTAACAAATAAACTGACTCAAAGCAAAGGCGTATCATATATATGAAGTGTGAATTTAGCCTTCAGCACAAAAGTCTTCATATATTAATATCTCTCTAAATTAATAAAATTTCATGACCCCAAGTTATTAATTTTTAGAGATTTTACTGTATTTTCTATTACCAATCAAATATGAATTTTAATATTGTGCGATTGAAGGAATATCTTAAAATAGTATTTTCATTTGGCATGAAAATATTGCACGATAAATTATTGTTTAGGATCGACCATCGAGTAAAATAGAATTGATGGTAAATAAAAAATTTTGTGATAATAAATCAAGTTCAGTTCGGATGCTGAATAATAAATTAAGTTCCGTTCAGTTTCGGTAGTTATCAATTTCTTTTTTGGTAAAATTGCACTTTTGGTCCCATAGGATAGGGCTATTCCTACATTTGGTCCCACGCTTTTGGTCGTCGACACTTTTGGTCCCAAAATCCTAATTTTTTGATACTTATGGTCCCAAGCCATTAACTTTAATGGAAACGGCACGTGATTGAACATGCCGTTAGTCAACGCAAGTAAACGGTCTTCTGCCGTTAGCTGCTGCATTTAAGAGGGAAAAATTGGCGCCAAATGCACATTTTACTCCCTTTTTCCCTATTTATAACTATAAAAAGCCCAAAAAATTTTATTTTCTCCTTTGATAATAAAAAACTACCCCAACATTCATTTTTCTCTGTTTTAGCAGGTGAAAAAATGTCACAAACCTCTTAAAATGCTAGAAATATTTTTAGTATATTTATTTAATTGAATAAAAATAATTGACCAATTAATTTACGTACTAAGGAAAAAATTGCTAAATAAGTACTATGTTGACAAAATGTGGCGGTCTAAAATGTCATTAACTATAATTATTTCTTCCTGTATTTTTCATTAATTAATTTTATTAACAATTCCTTATGCGCACACATTTACAACTAATTTCCAATTAATTTACTAAGGAAAGAACTGCTAAAATAAGTACTATGTTGACAAAATGTGGCGGTCTAAAATGTCATTAACTATAATTATTTCCTCCTGTATTTTTTATTAATTAATTTTATTAACAATTCCTTATGCGCACACATTTACAACTAATTTGTTTTATTAGTTCTGGTCAATTATTTTTATTCACTTAAATAAATATACTAAAAAATTTTCTAGCGTTTTAAGAGGTTTGTGACATTTTTTCACCTTCTAAAACTGAGAAAGATAAATGTTGGGGTAGTTTTTTGTTGTCATAGGAGAAAATAAGATTTTTTGGGCTTTTTATGAGTATAAATAGAAAAAAAGGGAGTAAAATGTGCATTTGGCGCCAATTTTTTCCTCCTAAATGCAGCAGCTAATGGCAGAAGACCGTTTACTTGCATTGACTAACGGCACGTGTTCAATCACGTGCCGTTTTCCGTTAAAGTTAACGGCTTGGGACCATAAGTGTCAAAAAATTAGGGCTTTGGGACCAAAAGTGTCGACGACCAAAAGCGCGGGACCAAATGTGAGAATGGCCCTATCCTATGGGACCAAATGAAAGGGGGTCCCCTTAATGAATGCCTTTACCCAGTATAAGATAACCAAGCTGAGTAGCAGTAAGCAAAATCGAATAGAAAATTGTAGAAACAAATGATTAAAGACACAACATAACTGTGAAACCTTGGATTACCTAACATGTTGTGTTGTCAAGAAAAGACCACTCAGTCCTATCATACACTTTACACATATCTAATTTAATGGACACAAAACCCTCACGACCGCTTATCTTGTTTTTCAAAAAATGGTCCAACTCAAAAGCCACTAAAACATTATACGTGATAAGTCTCCATGGGATGAATGCAGATTGTGTAGGGGAGATGATTGAACCAAGGAGAGGCTTCAAGCGGTTAGCAACAGTCTTAGCAACAAGTTTGAAGACCACGTTACACAGACTGATAGGTCGGAATGAAGACACGGTCTCGGGTTTCTTGCACTTGGGTATGAGCACAATATGAGTAAAGTTGATTGGGAAGGAAATTGATTGATTGCTAAGCATATAAAGAGCACATTTAATTGTAGTGTCCCTGCAATGTGCCAATAGTGTTGGAGAAAAACAAGGGGCAAGCCATCGAGATCGTGGGATTTAAAAGGTAACATACTAGAAAGAGAAAGCTTAACCTCTTCCGTTGTGTATGGTTCAAGAAGTTGTTGGTTCATCTCGCTAGTCACCTGCTTTGGGACATATTTAGTCACTTCATCAATCTTTGCTCCGATAGGATTTATCGATGTAAAGATGTTTTGAAAATAGCACTGAATCGCCCTTTGAATTCCGTCGGTCTTATCAAACCACTCTCCATTCTTGTCTCCGATCCTCTCAATCTGATTCATGTTTCTCTGTTGCGAACTTTGGCGTGAAAAAAACGCCGTGTTGCGGTCTCCTTTTGCCAACTAAGCCGACTTACCCATCTGTTTCCACTTGAGTTCCTTAGCTGAAATAAGTTTTTCCAATTCTATAGTGAGACAACTTATTCTTGTTAAGTCAGAGTCCTGAAGCACCCCAATGTCCGTTTCTAAAGTCTCAATTCTTTTTCTAATATTGCCAAATTTAGACCTACTCCACCTAACCAACCCGAGACGACATTATTCCAGATTGGCAACCAAATTCTCACCAAGGTTATCCATCCATAGTGAATCCCAACATTCAGTGACAGCTTGCTCACACAATTTTGATTTTAACCACAGAGCTTCAAAACGGATTGGTCGATTCCTCTTTCTGTTACCCTCATGTCTAGGAGCCTCACAGTTGATTAAAATCAGGACATGGTCATAGTAGATCCTTTGTAGATGAGATACTTGAGAGTTTGGCCATCGATTAATCCATGCTGAATTTGAATAGACTTTATCGATTCGTTTCCAAAAAGTGTGAGGAAGCTCTCGGTTATTATCCCATATGAATGAGTACCGGACAAAGCCTATTTCGAATAAATCACCATCCTGAATAGCCTCTCGAAACGCACGTAATTGCCAATGTGGGGTAGGGAGTGATCCGTCTTTATCCCATCAGATGCTACGGCAATGTAATCCCCAGCGCACAACCACGGCAAGAGGGAAACCAAATTGAGATGCCGTAAAAGTGCCTCAGATGATGATATTTTACTAGCATCCGGCTCCCAACAGAAACCTGTAAAACGCCAAGGATCCCTTCCTTCCTCTGTTCGGATTCGAGCGTCAATGTGGTGGGGAGAGAAAGAAATAAGGTCCACAAATGCTTGCTTGTCCCATAGAAGAGCCAACCTACCACTTTTACCTCTTGAGTCCACTGCAATACCGTTTATATCCAAGCCTCTTTTAATATACTCTATCTTACGACTATCACACTTAGTCTCCATTAAGAAGACCACTGGAAGGTTGTTTCCAAATAAGTTCTTGGAGATGACGAATTGTCCAAGGACCCCCCATGCCTTGGCAATTCCAGGCTAGACAACTCATAATGCTATGTGGGACTGCGTAGCAGTCTTCGCCTATACGAAATCTTCCTTCATATCATTCTGACAGTGGGTTACGAACTTTTTCTTAGGTCTCTCCTTTGGTTCGTCGAACAATAATAGGGAAGAGGGGAACTTACGTTTACCATGAGTGGATTGACCAAGTGGGACCAATTTACATCTGCCCCTTTTGCCGGTAGGGTTAGTGCAGCGTTTGGAGTTGCTAATAATAGAGCCCGGATTGACAGGGTGCGATAGTAAGAGGGGAATGTCTATAAGGTTGTCAAAATCATGGGTTGGGGTGGGTTGGTTGATAAGGTGATCGAGTCCTTGCTTGTGGGAGAGGAGTGGGTATGAAGAGAAATTGGTGGTATGGGGGAGGGTTGTATAGCAAGTTGTTTGGCTAGTGGAAGTGTATAAGAGGAGTCGAGAGGTGTGGCGTGAGTAATCTGCATACATGCAGCATCAGGGCGTGTAGGGGAAGTTTGAGGATCAGTAGTATTTATATGGGATAACTTAGGGTGTTCCATGCATCTTAGGTTAGGAAGCTAGAAGTGAAGGTGGTCATGCATGGCAAGAGATAATTCCCTATGCAAGGGAATGTTTGACAAGGAAGGCGCTAGGGTTATGAAACTGATTGGGTTGGGGAGGTGAATTAGTACGAGATTGGACCTCTATGTGGACCTGATCAACTTGCTTAAAAGGAGGATTAGTGGGATGCTGGAGGATCGAACCTCGTGGTATATGCTTCTGATGATCAATATTCGCGTGGAGGTATCTCAGCAAGGAAAGTCGGAATTATTCCCTCTCATTCTGTGTGTTTACCTTACTCATCAACATGGTTTTAGGGAGGAGAATATTCACGATCATTAATCACACTATTTCTAAAATTAGACCTTCGAAAATCGCCGAAGGTTCACGAACCTCTGAGTTGAGTATCGCGTTGTTCTGATGCCGACGAGCTCATCGATTTGCAAAATAAGGGTCGGTTGGTAAGGTTCTGAGCTTGTCTATGGCTTCTTGGAATCAAATTAGTAAATCTGAACTGGTTAGTAGCCCGAAGCCATGGTCCGTAAGGCATTGACTCTCTAGGATCGACAAATGATTCCTCATATTGCAAATGGCAGAACTTAGATGTGTCCAAGATTAACTCCACATAGGTAGCAGTAGTTGGCAATCGGTCGTAAGTCAACGTATTAAGCATTTCTCCCCCAAGACTAGTATTGAATTGAAGAGCCCTCTTAAGAGGTTTGGAGACGTTAATAGCAATCCGTAGCTTCTAGGCTACCATCCAACCAAGGTCGTGATCGTGATGCTCCGTATCAAGAAATCTGCCCAGTTTATCCCCAATAAATTTAGGGTAAAATGCAAGAAAAAAAAACCCTGTGTTTTTGCGGAAAAGCAAAAAAATCCCCTGTGATAAGAGAATAGGCTAAACAGTCTCTCGTGTTCTTTAAAATGTTGCACACTCGCCCCTATCCATTAAATGACAATAACACCATCAATTTTTTATTGATTTGACCGTTATGCCATTACTTCTCATAACCATTTGATCTGTGTTAGACCAATCACAACCGCTGAATATAGTAAACTATTTACAACCACTAGATTTTAAATTGTAAGAATCAAAGGTCCATATTTAAGCTTTTTAAATTTAAATAATATAAAATATATAAATGATGAATAATGATAACCATCGGATCATAAATTCTTTAAGATCAAAGGTCCACAATAAAATGTTTGAATTTATATTTTTATACTATATAAATTCATAAAAATAAATAATATATTTAAACCATTGTATATAAAAATAAATAATAATAAATATATAAATATGATATATATATATATATGTATACTTAATTTCATCCCATGTCCTACTCATAAAAGTGATTGTGTTGGATTGTTGATTGAGAAATATTTATCGGATTGGGGCATTGATAAAGTGTTTGTTATAACTGTTGACAATGCTTCTTCGAATAATACAACTGTTGCTTACTTGAGAAGAAGATTTGTTAATTGGGGAACTGTTGTATGTGAAGAAAAGTATTTGCATATGAGATGTGTGACTCACATTATCAATTTAATCGTCAGGGATGGATTAAAGGAATTGAATGATTCCATTTAGCGTGTCCGAACAATTGTTAGACATCTACGTCAATTACCTGCTAGGACCAAAAAATTTAACAATTCTGCTATTGAGGAGAAGGTTCAAAGCAAAAAATCATTGTGTTTAGATGTCCATACAAGATGGAATTTAGTTTATACTATGTTAGAGACTGCTCTCATATTTCAAGGTGTGTTTGAAAGATATGAAATATATGATGTTGATTTTCATGGTGATTTCATGTCTGATGGTCCTTATGGTAGAATTGGGTTGCCTATAAAATAGGGTAAATTACATCCACCTCCCCTGAGGTTTGACATAATTACAAATACCCCCTCGTTCTTTGAGAAATTACAAATACCCCCCTAAAGTTTATAACCATCTAACAAATAACCCATTTCCATATATTTTTATGGGTAAACTGACCAAAATACCCTTATGCACTGAATTATTTTTTATTTAATTGTTAAAATTTTTTGGACTACAATGCGTAGGGAAAGGTTTCTTAAGTTTTTTACACAGAGGAGGAATAATGCAATTTGTCTCGGGTGATTTTTCTACAATTCTAATAAAAAATTTAAGAGTAAAATGGTCAATTCCAGGCTTTTGGTTAAAAATTACAAACCTCAGGGGGGTATTTGTAATTTTTCAAACAACGAGGGGGTATTTGTAATTATGCCAAACCTCAGGGGAGGTAGATGTAATTTACCCTATAAAATATGATTGGGTTATGGTTGAAAAATTTGTAAAGGTGTTGCGACATTTTTATGAGCTACCCAATCGAGTCTCTGGGTCTTTGTATGTGACATCTAACAGTTTTTTGGATGAAATGAGTGATATGGGCGACTTATTGAAGGATTGGATTATGAGTGATGATGATTGTTTGGTAGATATGCACTACAAAAAAACTGTGTCATAGCCACGAATTTTCCATAAAATCCGTTGCAATAGAGTGTTTCCACGGAAATTTGCAGTTCAAAATTTTCCATTGCTATAAGTACTAATGCTATAGTTGCATCGATTTTTTCGTCCGTGGAAAATTCTGCCACGGATATTTGTCCGTTGCAATATTCTGTTGCAATTTTTTTTTGCCAAAACTTTGAATTTTAACCAATTTTGAAATGAATTATGCAACGACATTTGCAACCTTTTTTACAATATTTTTGCAACGACTTTGTGATAATATTTTCGTGACAAAATTTATTGTAATTTCGTTGCAATGTCTTATTTTATTCCGACAACATTTGCAATGAAAATCCATTGCAAAATTGCAACGCATTGTTTGCAACTTCAATCTGTCGCAAATTTTATAGCAGTTCACTACAAAAAAATGCGGGATTAGGAACGGATACAGAGGCCCGTTTCACTTACTGTTCCTATTAGGAACGGTAAATGGAACTGTTGTGGAACGAGAAACCGTTGATGACGTCACTGTCGTGGTAATTGTAATACAAATTAATAGGAACGGCACGACCGTTCCTATTCGAGTGCTAACCTATGTGTGCCAATTCGTACACTTATTACCGTTTCTAAAAGGGACCTGATATATTTTGGACTTTAATTTGGAACACATGTGTGAAATTGGGAATGGTTAGTCGACCGGGGACACTTACCGTTCCTATACAAGCTCCTACGGCCGTGTCGATTTGGACCGGTCAGCTAATCGTTCCAACATGTAGTCCTACATAAGACCCTTTTACGCCATGGGTAAAAATGTAATACAATTACCATTCCAAATTGCGGGTATATAGTAAGTACAGTATTGTTACAATCACCGTTCCCAATCGTGCTCCAATTAGGAACGGTCCTATAGCGTGTGCCTCATACCGTTCCTAATATGCCCTAACGGCTATATTACAACGGTAATATTACCGTTCCTGTCACCCCACCTGCGACCGTTCCTAAAGCTGGAACAACGGCTATATTTAAGCAGCTAGTTTTGTGTTTCAAATAATATTCGAATGCCCGTTCCAATATTTTCTATATATATGTCCCCCTTCTTTCTCATTGTTCTTATAATTACTCTCCAACTCATTTTGTTGTAACTCCCCCCCTTGATTCTTTATACGGAAAATCGAACATATCAATTACCGGGCGTGAATTTTGCATTGATATTGATAGGTGTTTTGCTCAGGTAAGTATGCAAAATTCAGTAATTGTTAGTTATATATATATATATAATATACTCTCGTCATTTAATTGCGTACTGTTATGAATTATACGTAGGACCAATCCTGTTAAGACAGTTGAGAAAATAGATGTATGATCGAGACGTCCTGGGTGTGACGCCGGTATTGTCCATATGATGTGGTCCTAGTTCATATTACGATTTGAGGCCCTATGATTATGTGTCTGGCTTGTCAGACCATTTTTTTGATGTAGTTCATGCTGCGGATCAACCGTTGTGGAACGACTGCACCATCTCTCAGCTGGCGTCAATTTCCTTTTGGTGAATATCAAGGCCGAAGGGGGTTTTTCCGAGCATACATATGATCGGTTATGCCAGTGGGCTGATACTGTAATGCCCCGCGATCACACTTTCCCCGTCGATTATTACAATATGAAGAAATTGATAAGAGAATTGAGTTTACCAGTTCAGAAGATTGATGCTTGCAAAAACGGTTGCATGTTGTACTGGAAGGACGATATTGATTTGGAATATTGCAAGTTCTATGCAGACGCTAGGTACAAGCCCACCAGGGACAGAAATCCTAAACGCAAGAAGTCCCCATATGCCATTCTTAGGTATCTACCGATTACCCCTCGGCTGCAGAGATTGTATGCGTCGGAGGCCACAACAGAGCATATGACTTGGCATGCAAGCCATCAGATGGAGGAAGGATCCATGTGTCATCCGTCTGATGCAGAGGCTTGGAAGCATTTTGACCGGATGTATCCTAATTTTGCAGTTAAGCCTCGTAATGTTAGACTTGGGTTGTGCACGGATGGGTTTGCACTGCACGGCCAGTATGGTAAAATTTACTCATGTTGGCCCGTCATACTTACACCGTACAATGTCCCACCAGGAATGTGCATGAAGTCTGAGTATATGTTCCTAACGATGGTGATCCCTGGCCCATCGAATCCGAAACGTCTAATCGATGTCTACTTGGAGCCGTTGATCGAGGAGTTGCAGAATTTATGGTATGTGGGTGTACGTACGCACGATACTGCGACAAACCAGCCATTCATGATGCATGCCGCATTGATGTGGACAGTGAACGACTTTCCTGCTTATGGGATGGTGTTTGGATGGAGTACCGCCGGTGTTATGGGGTGTCCAGTTTGTATGGAGGACATACGGACATTCTATTTACAGCATGGTCAGAAGGCATGCTATTTTGACTGCCATAGGCAATTCCTACCACCGGTTCATCCTTATCGCAGGAACAAAAAAGCCTTCACTAAAAATCGAATGGAGAGGAAGGTTGCATGTATGAGGCTGACTGGAGAATAGATCTGAACCCGTGTCGATGCGTTTAGTGTGGCTGTCGAACAACCGTTGAGTGAACCAGAAGGCTACGGTATCGACCATAAGTGGAAGAAGAAAAGCATATTCTGGGAGCTTGAATACTGGGGGGCGCATCTGATACGACACAATCTTGATGTCATGCATATTGAGAAGAATGTGTTCGATAATATATTCAATACTGTGATGGACATCAAGGGGAAAACGAGGACAATCTGAATGCACAGAAGGATTTGAAGATCATATGTAATCGATCAAAGCTTGAGGTAGATGAAAGGAGACCGAACGTGATGCCTAAGGCGGTATATACACTGACGAATGAGCAAAAGAAGAAGATATATGAGTGGATTCATTGTCTTAGGTTTCCTGATGGGTATGCCTCTAACTTGGCCCATTGTGTCGACCTGAAGGAGTTGAGGATGCACATCATGAAGAACCATGGTTGTCATACATTCATGCAGAAATTGATTCTGGTTGCCTTCCGCGAAATGCTTCCAAAGCACGTGTGAGTGAGCCGTCTATTCCAGATCCTATGCTCAACAAAACTAGATGTGGCTAAGGTAAAAGAATTGGAAGAGAGTGTAGTCGTCATCCTGTGCAACCTTGAGAAAAATTTTCCTCCTTTTTTCGACTCAATGGAGCATCTAATTGTTCACCTTCCATATGAGGCGCGCATTGGGGGGCCCGTGCAATACAGGTGGATGTACCCATTTGAAAGGTAATTAAATAAATACTGTGAAAAGCTCCTCATATACGGACACGAATTCTGACTTCTATGGAATTTTGGAAGAGATAATTCAGCTAGATTACACACTAATTCCAAACATGTACATTGTACTATTTAATTATCGTTGGGTCGATCCGGTCAGAGGCATGAAGATACACCCTCGTTATCACGTTGTTGATGTCAACTTCAAAAAGCTCTACCAAAAGAATGAATCATTCATATTGGCTCAACAAGCAGTACAAGTCTACTACCCGGATTACCCGAGTATGAAGAGAGACAAAGTCGACTGGAAAACTGTTTGCAAAATCAAGGCTCGAAGAGTAATCGATGAGTCGCGATGGACCGAGGTCGCCTATCAGATGGATGAAGTCGTACCTAATCCAAATGTTGTAATAGATAACCAAACCTTTGAACTGTATGACCCAATGTGAATACAGTTGGTCGTTGATCATGGAGCAGAGCCATCGCGCTCGCCAGACAATGAATCCGAAGATGAAGATAGCTTTGACGAGTGTGAGTCTGATGAAGAGACTTATTGAATTTTCAGAAATTTTTCTGTATTTTTTTAATTAACTTTATTGTAAAAATTGTATTCGATATATGTATTTTGATTATTTTATGAAATTAGAATAAAATTTAAAAATAGGAACGGTAATGGGAACACTAGATCTATTATATGATACAACCGTTCCTAATACAGGTACAGTTATTTGAATAGGCTCCAAACAAAAAAAATTGGGGAAATTTGAATTAGGAACGCTTCTAATTTACACGGACCATTCCTATTACAGGTACAAATTTTCAAATATGGCGGCAAATTAAAAAAATGAGGAAAATTTGAATTAGGAACGGTCAGGTAAAACCTACGACCGTTCCTATTCTCGGTACAGTTTTTCAAATGGCGCCTGCTAAAAAAATAGCTCCATTTTCGAATTAGGAACGCTAATACCTATATACGACCGTTCCTAATTACAGTAGGAACGGTAATTACGTGTGTGTCCAAAACGACATCGTTCTATCTATTAGGAACGGTAATGGGAACACTAGATTTATTAGGTGACCGTTCCTATTATTTCAATTCCAACTAATTTGTCCGAAATCTCAACATTCGTAAGCGTGATCGACACCATTTTTAAATACATACAAGATTATGAATATGAATTGATATCCAACGGTCTGATTTTCAATCAGCAACCCGGATTTCCAAATGCATCTGTTTTTATTACGTTGAAACTGACCAAATACGATATCTCAAGAACCGCACACCAAAATTTCTCAAAACTACACATACTGTATTATTTTGTGTCGTACATCATATCTAACGGCCTGATTAGAATTTTGACGGTCCGATTATGCCGTGCAGTACAACAACATAGGATGCTAGTTACATCTGTGAAATACTAACAAAACTAAATATACAAATATACTTCATATTCTGAACGTGTGTGTATATTGCAGAAATTATTATGTAATTTGAAATTTTTGTAAATATCCAATTGTGTACCTTTATTCAATCATATGAGTGTCCGGAACGTGTTTTTCTTAATTTATAGTTATTATGTAATAAGATTAAAAAAAATTGCAATACATATAGGAACGGGTGAACATGCAATTAGGAACGGTAGAAATGTTCGTGTCCCAAAACAACATCGTTTCTTTCTTCAGGAACGGGGTTAGGTACATATTTTCTATTAATCGACCGTTCCTATTAGTACAATTCCAAGTAGTAAGTATTTGGAATTGATACGACAACGATCGTTTGTAATTTAGGAACGGTCGTATTTGGGAACGGTATTCCAAATGGCCTCACTACTAAGTGACCGTTCCTATTTAGGTCAGCATCAGTAC
This sequence comes from Sesamum alatum, assembly GCA_034509735.1. NCBI lineage: Eukaryota > Viridiplantae > Streptophyta > Magnoliopsida > Lamiales > Pedaliaceae > Sesamum > Sesamum alatum. Next base: position 4,421,370 of record JACGWO010000012.1, on the reverse strand, counting down.
AAGGTATCAAAACGGCATCGTTTTATAGAGAATACGACGTCGTTTTATACATTTGGGAACGACAGTAGGAACGGTATGGTCAAAACATGACCGTTCCAAAATTCTATTATAAATACAACACTTCACTGATTTTTCCTCATTTCTACTCTCCCTCTCCCTCTCTTTAAATCTCTCTCTCTCTCTGTCTCTCTCTATACCAGCCTCCATCGCCACCGTCGCCACCCCCCGTCGCCTCCATCGCCACCGTCGCCACCCCCTGTCGCCATCCCCCATCGCCACCACTCGTCGCCACCCCCCTTTACCTCCATCGCCACCGTCTCCACCATCGCCACAGCCAAGTACGGTTTCTAGAAAACCCTGCTTTTAATTTTTTTTTTTTTTTCTGTTTTGTAAATTTCTGAAAATGCTTGTAATGTTAGGGGATTTTTCTACAAATTGTGGTATTTTTGATGTGTAATTTTCTAGTATATTCTGTAAATTGTGGAATTTTGATATGCATGTAATGTTAGGGGATTTTCTGTAATTCTGTAATTTTTGGAATTTTCTATAATTTATGTAATTTTCTGGTATTTTCTATAATTTATGTAAATTGATATGTATTTTCGGCATGTTATGTAAATTTCTGTAACTGTTGGGCATTTTTTGTAAAACTCTGTAATTTCTGAGCATTTTTTTATATTTTTGTAATGTTAGACGATTATTTTTCTGTAATTTTTAGGGCAATTTTCTGATTATTTTCTATTATTTGTGTGAATTTTAGGTAATTTTAGTGAATTTTCTGTAATTCATGTAAATTTTTTGTAATTTCTGTGCATTTTTCATAATTTCTGTCAATAATTAGAATAATATAGGATATTTTCAATAATTACAAATTTAATATAATTATTAGAAAATTCAGAAAATAATATTATGAAAATTCTATGTTTATTAACAAATTTTTATTAATTTTAATTATTTTCTGTTATTTTTAAAATTATTTTCTAATATTATTAAAAACTTCAAAAAAAATTCTATTTTAAAAATCTGGAAATTTTAATTTTTTAGAATTCTGAAAATTTTCAAAATTTCTGTAAATTTTTCATTTTCTGTAAATTTAAAAAATTTCTGAATTTTTCTATAAATTTCAAAAATTATGAAAATTCAGAAAATTTCTTAAAAATTTTCTGTAATTTCAGAAAAATTTTCTGTAATTTTAAATTTTTTTGTGATTTTCCTATATATTTATGTCTTTTTCTATAAATTTCAAAAATATGTTAAGAATTTTCTGTAATTTTTAAAAAAAATTACTCTAATATATGAAATTTGTTAATTTTCTGAAATTTAAGAAAAATTGGGTAATTCGAGCAAATATTGGTATTTAGTGCAATTTTAGGGTAAAATTATGGTATTTATTATAAATATATAGAAAAATAGAAGTATTTAGTGCAATTTTAGGAAAATATTTTGGCATTTAGATGAAAATGAAGCAGAACCACCTCGATAGACGGTAGATGTAGATACATTTTTTTTGGTGGTTGGTTTTATTAATTTGTGAGATGGTCTGAAATTTCTCATCAGCCCACGCACACTGCAGGCCCGCCCAAATTTCATCGGACATCCAAACGGCCTACTTTTTGCTTTTCCTACATCGCCTCATTGCCTCCCTAATCCATTTTCCGACCTTATAGTTAAGATTACTGCAAATTTGGCCTTCATCACTTGAATTCCATGTATAGCATGCCTACAAGAGATAATAAATTAATATGATAAGATAACCAAAAATTTTATTAATAACAAAAATAAACTAAAAATTAAAATTTTTGAATCTTACATTAAATTTTCAAAACCAGAAGTCCTTACTCTCTTGCGAAACAACTTTGAAGGAAGGTCATGCCCCAAAATAGTAGCCTGTAATAATGGAATTAATGGCCGGTAGTACATCCGAATCCCTACAAAGTAACAAAAAATTAATTATTAATAACAAATATAATACAATAATTTAAAAGCTTTTATAAACAATCAAACATTTAAATTATCTTACATGATAAACACCGGGGTGATGAAATTTGATGGAGTAGTTATCAGAGGAAAATTATTAGACGCGGCTTCACGTACGGATGCAGATGGTGGTATTGGTGGCGGTGCCGCTGATGAGGATACTACTGGTGATGGTAATGGTGATGGAGCAACATGTGTGTTTTCCATCCCCACAGGAGAAGGGGGTAGAGTAGGGGATGAGGAGGGTGTCTCTCGAGCTATAGGAGAAGGTGGAATTGGTGGTGTGGTGGCAACCCTATAACCCCTACCTCCCATAAATCCTCCGCTTACCGTATCTACTTGAACATAGTAAAAAAAAAGTAACTTAGTTAAATTAGTTTAGTTAAATCATTTAAATTGAGATTTAACTAAGTTACTTAGTTTAGTTGAAACTTTTAAGTTGATAGTTAAATAATTTTAGTTAAAACTTAAATTGTTTTGTTAATTAAGTTAAATTAGTTGAAGCTTTTAAGTTGATAGTTAACTAAGTTAAATTAATTTAATTGAAGCTTTTAAGTTGATTAGTTAACTTATAAATTAGTTTAGTTGGCTAGGTTGAATTAATTTAGTTAAAACTTGATTAGTTAACTAAGTTGAATTAGTTTAGTTGAAGCTTATAAGTTGATAGTTAACTAAGTTAAATTAGTTTAGTTGAAACTTTTAAGGTGAATAGTTAACTTTTAAGTTTTAGTTAACTAGGTTGAATTAATTTAGTTTAAGCTTTTAAGTTATAATCTATCAACTAATTAGTGAAAATTAGTTTAGTAAAACACTATTTATACTTATTATACTAACTAAATTAAATTAATTTAGTTGAAGCTTTTTAGTTGATAGTTGAAGCTTTCAAGTTCATAGCTTTTAACTTAATTATAGAATCCTAATATACAATCATCAACAACAACACTCATCCCTTATATATATATGTATAAAATAAATTTATCCCTTATTATATATTTATACAATAAACTTATCCCTTATTTATATATTTATATAATAAATTTATCCCTTATTCATATATTTATATAATAAATTTATCTCTTATTTATATATTTATATAATAAATTTATATATTTCAACCATCAAAATTATGATCAAAAAATTAAATGAGGCACATTGTGTTCAATCATCAATAATCATCATCCATTTCATCATCTTCAAAAACCATCTTCTTCTTCTTCATCATCATCATTATTAGAAAATTCTTCATTATCGGCTATACCGTTTATGTCATGTAGAGGTTGAATTTCATTTTCTGTAGTAACCACTGGAACAGATCCGACCTCATCTTCTTGAAATGCTGCCTCAGTCCACCTTGACTCAATAATTCGTCTAGCTTTTGTTCTACATATAGCCATCCAATCAACTTTATCTCGTCTTAAACTCGAGCTTCTGACACAAATGCCATTGTTCACAGTAGACTTCCCTTCTCCATGGGCTAAAGTATGGAAATTGTATATGTTGACAAAATAAGCTGGCCATGTAAGTACTTGTTGTGATGGACCCCATGCAAGCATCTTCAGAAATGGATCAGTAACTTGATTACTAGGATCTGTAACCTATTCAAAAAAAAAAAAAAAAGTGAACATATTGGGCATATTCAACCATCTTACCTTTATAAGATAACTTACATAAGTTTTGAATCATGGAAGAAATTGCATTGCAACTATGCCATCAACGTCAACTGTATCAATATCGTGCCGCTCATACAAATCTTGCAAAAGATCCCTACAATAGTACCAAATATATTTTAGTTAGTGATCTAAAAAATATGTTAATTAATAAATAAAATTAATACTTACTCATAGTATGGTTGCGCTTCTGGACAATTGGCTACTATATAAGTCTAGCAACATGTCTTTCTTTACCAGTGATATACCTCATTTTTTAAGCACCATGGGGACGACCAGGATGATTGAAAGTGGACACGCGTCCAATATTCTCATTGTAATTTAAACCATCATCATTCCTCCCAGGTCTACGCCTTTTGCAAATGACATCAGGTTCGAAATAATGAGTGGTGAATGTCGAGATTTCCTCAACAATGTAGGCTTCACAAACTGAGGCCTCTACAATAGCTTTGATCTTTACCTTTCCCTTCAAATTACGGAGGAACCTATTGCAAAGAAGAAAATATAGTGGCATAAATTAATTAGATACATATAATTACATAGATGCTAAAAAAAATCAAGAATAATAATACCTTTCAAATGGATACATCTATCTATACTGTACTTGACCTTCTACTCGAGCCTCATACGGCAAGTGGACCAAGAGATGCTCCATTGAATCGAAAAATGCAGGGGGAAATATTTTTTCTAAATTGCATACAATTATAGCTACACTCTCCTCCAATCCTTTCACTTTATTTAAATCTAGTGTAGCTGAGCTTATGGCTTGGAACAAAAGGCTTACTTCTGTCAATACATTCCATACAAATTCTGGCATATTTCTCTAAATGCTATCGGTATGAGCTTCTCCATGAAAACGTGGCAATCATGAAATTCCATGTAACTTTGATTCGTTTAAGTCAATACATCTGCCAAGATCAGAAGTATACCCATCCGAAAACCTCAAACATTTAATCTACTCAAATATTTTTCTTTTCTTATCTCTATCCAATGTATACACTGCTTTAGCCATGCTACCCAGTCGGTCTTCACTCACAACAATTTCTGGTCGATTGCAATAATCTCAGTAACTTTTCTTGCGTTAAAATTTTCCTTGGTTTTCCCCTTGATGTTCATTACAGTATTGAATATATTGTCAAACACATTTTTCTCTATGTGCATGACATCAAGGTTATGTCAAATCATGTTTGTGGTCCACCACGAGAGATCCAAAAATATACTTCCTTTTGTCCAATTATGTTCAGTTCCATAACCAGGAGGGTAACTCCGAGGGTCCTCAATAGCAGATTTAAAACGGCGCATAGAATGCCATACTTCCTCCCCAATTGCTCTAGGTGGAGCTTCATTCTTTTCAACTCTGCCCTTGGTGAAAGCCTTCTTATTTCTCCTGTATGGATGTCCTGCTCTTAAAAACTGTCAGTGACATCAAAGTAACTTGCTTTCCTGCCGTGTTGAAGGTAAAATGTCCGTTTATTATCCATACATATTGGGCAACCCATAATCCCAGCAGTACTCCAACTTGACAACATCTCATAAGCGGAAAATTCATTAATGGTCCACATAAGTGTCGCCTTCATCATGAAAAAATCTTTTCTAGATGCATCATACGTCTATGCACCTACTTGCCACAACTGTACCAACTCCTCAATCAAAGGCTGCAAGTATACATCAATAAGTCATTTGGGATTAGTAGGACCAGGAATACTTAATGACAAGAACATATACTCAGATTTCATACACATCTTTGGATGAAGGTTGTATGGTGTAATGATAACTGACCAACACGAATATGGTTTTGCCATATTGTCCATTGTGGGGCAAAAGCATCAGCACAAAGGCCAAGACGAACATTGCGGGGTTCTTAAGCAAAATCTGGATGTATCTCATCGAAATATTTCCAAGCCTCTGCATCAGATGGATGACACATAACCCCATTCTCTGTCTTGTGAGTGGCATCCCAACTCATGTGCTCAGCAGTAGTATTGAAAGCATACAATCTCTACAATCAGGGAGTTATGGACAAATATAGTGTAGCATATGCAGATTTTTTGCGACGAGGTTTCTGACCCTTTACAGGTTTATACCTAGCATGCCCCCAAAACTTGCAGAATTCCAAATGTTTGTCCTCTTCGCAGAATAACATACAACCAGCCTTACACGCGTCAATTTTCTCAACAGGCAACCCCAACTCTCTTATCAATTTTTTTTTTTTACTATAATAATCCTTAACGTGTGATCCCATGGCAGCAATCCCTCTATTAGTTGTGATATTTCATCATAACAACTCTGCAGTAGGTTGTATTCAGATTTGATGTTTACTAGCCTCGCCACCGTAGATAACTAAGAGTGACTCTCGCTCCCACTGTACAACGGTTGATTTGCAGCGCTTACAACATCAAAAAAAATTCAAACAATTCTGCTAAATTATCGGTATTGTACTTTATCCCATTGTTAGAACTCACACCATCCTCGTTCTCATGTGACTGATGACTACTAGATGTCGATTCATTGAAGTTATCCCTATAATTATGATATCCATGATCAATATATAGTGGAGGAATTACAGGACCAGCTGTATCAACCACCATTCTCTGATCCCAATTCAATTGCTCATAGTTATTCCAATATGTCGTTTAAGTTAGCAATGTATTTTCTGACATGGAAGGCTCATATTCTGGCTCACCATGAGATGTCCAATTGTAATAATTTTCTACAAAGCCTTTTCTAAGAAGGTCGATTGTGACCTCCTTAGTGGATTTGTATTTACCGTTCTTACATATACTACATGAACAAGAAATTTTCTCTTTATCCATAAAATCATGCTGTGTTTTTGCCCAGTTTATAAAGTTAGTCACTCCGTCTCGAAATTCTTTTCAAATACCAACATGACGGGGTAGATTCTTCTCATACATCCACTTTCTCAGCTCTCTCAACATGTTTATTCTAAAAGCAACAAATATATATACATTCAATAACATACATAGAGAATAAAATAAAATTTTAAATGACTATATATATAGATACACTAGCAAAAAAATTTGTATATACCTTAAAGTAAGTTAGCTAGACCTCCAAACGTGTGATTTATTGCACCAACTTGATGACAAACAGTTAAATCGCGCATAGAAGATTAAAATTTCAGTAGAGTAAAAGAAATTAATAGTAATAATAGGTGAAAAATGGATAAGAAAATAAGAATGGAGAAGGGTGTAAGTATTCTTTTATTAACTTTTTGCAACGGATTTGCAACGGCTTTTGCCAAGGATTTTGCCACGAACCGCACATCCACTGCAAAATTCGTGGCAAAAGTACCATTCCGCAAATAATGCATTACAACTTTGTTGTACGGATTGCAACGGATTACAGGTCTAACTCCATAGCAAAATCAAAGTCTCAATATTAATACCTCCAACTACCTTGTACGGATTGCAACAGATCATATATCGTGGCAAATGTAATATTTAAAAAATGAATGTCCCCAACTACCTTGTACGGATCGCAACGGATCAAACATTTGTTGCAAAAGTTAGTGCAAATTATTGGCAACTTTGCCACGGAATATCATCCGAGGTGAAATTCGTCGCAACACTAAAGTCTTTAATTTGGAAGGGAAAATAAACCAAGAAATTCGTGGCAAAATTATTTGTAATATTATTTAAAAATTATGTAACTTGAAGTTCGTTGCAAGTTCAGTTGCAAAAGGTTATTTAAATTGCAACGACTTCTTCTGCTGCAATATCCATTGCAAATCATTAGCAAATGGTGCCACGGATATGAACTGTTGCAAAAACCCTTGCAATTAGCAACGGATGTGGTCCGTGTCAATATTTCCCACGAATTTTGCTACGACTTGCAACGACAGGTGGTAACCCTAAAGTTGATCGATTTTTGCACCGTTTTTTTTGCAACGGTGAGTCCGTTGCAAAAATTTATTGTTGTTTTACCACGGAATTTGCCACGAAAAGCTAAGGCTTTGTTTGGATCCATTTTTTAAGTGATTTGCCTTGTTTTGTAGACGTAGAGAGAGAAATTGGAAGATAAGTGGGTATGTTTTGGGAGTTCGTAGTATGTTTGGATTTGTTTTTTGGAGATAAAGTAGAATATATTGAGACGTTGTTGTATGTTTGGATTTGTTTTTGTTGTTGAATAAAATACTATTTTATATCAAATCATGAATAGTTGTGTATGTATATGTGCATACATATACATATATATATATATATATATGAAAGTTGTTAGGTATATTTTATTTTAGTTTACTTAATGATTTTTTATTTTATACCATATTAATATCTAATAAAATCCAACTCTACATACACTTTCTATATAATGTTATATAATTATATTATTATTACACGATAATATATATATAGTATAGTTTTCATATATGAAGGTTTTTCTTTTTTTTTTTTTTTTTTTTCTACCAGTTACATTGTATATGGCTTAATTGTACAATCATATGTACATTCTACATATATAATCTATCTTTTTAGCGTATAAATTATTATATTGCAAAAATTTATTTTTTGGAAGTACACATTGTTGCAAAATATATCACATTGCAAAATTTTTATTTAATATCATGCTCCAAAAAATTTATTTTTTCGGAAGTACACAACTTAGCGTACATATCATGTTGTAAATTTTATTTTTATTATATTACAGCTTAACTTTTACCATTTAACCTTTATATTTTTTGGTTGTACATATTTGTATGTATTGTAGAGGAATATATTCCTTGGCATTGATGTATTATTTGACAAGATAGATCATTGCTTTTTTTTTTTTTTAACATTGCCCATGCATTGCTCGTACACACTTTAGTAATAGACTTATCAAAGCATACGCTGCACCTTTTTGGTGAAATGATCCATATTCATTAATAGAGGTTCCATTTCTTGTCGTATATGCATACTATCAGCTATTTATACATCTAAGTGTATGCCCATATCATTTGTGATTTACATAGCCAATATGGCTCCAAGTGCAGATGAATTGCAACGAAATAGGTTCTACAACGAAAACTGGACAGTGGCAATGGAGTCCACATTTTTGGGTGTTCTTGTGCAACAAATTACGATGGGTGTTGCTGAACCCGGATATCCTGACACTTACGCAATAAGGGTCGGTATGTTAGAAGTCAATCAGACTTATGGTACCTTTTACGATTACAACTTCTTTGAAAGTAAGGTTCGTCGATTCTATGAACGATTCCTTGGATTTTCTAAAGTGTTGTGTCTTCCGGGTGTTTTGTACGACCCCATTACAAAGGAATTAAGTGCTGATCAATTTGTTTGGGACACAGCTATGGGGGTAATAGTACGTTAATCTTTGCTTGTTCATTATTTAATTTTGATGTAAAACGATTACTCACACACGGATGGTATGCTCTATCAGAGAAGCCCCTGGATAAGAATTTATGTGAACAAAGCTGATTCAGCGTGGGATGATCTAAGCACAATTTTCACTAATCCTGTGGATTTTCCCATAAGATTCCAAGACGTTAATGTCCACGCGCCTGAGAATGCAGTTGATGACGCAATAGACGTTATTAGCCTGTCTCCTAACTCTGATAATAATTTGGAGTGATTCTGTATCATGTTGGTATGCCTGAGAATGTTGGTATGACATAATAGTTTTTTATGTGCTTGGTATGCCTATGTATTTATTGTAGTAGTCTTTGTGTTTTTTACCAACTGTTTTGGAGGCATAGTTACACGACTGTGTCCCCTTATAGCAAGGTTGTGTTTAGGATGTATGCATTCCGCCAGGGTCGGGACAGTATGTTACACGGCCGTGTGACCGCTTACACGGCCATATTTAATTTATGATTGTTTTTATATAACTCAACACTTAACCGAGCACTATAGATACGAATTATATAACCGTTAAAATAGCACAAATTGAAGTATATAGCACTATACATACGGGATGTCCTGTTGTAGAAATTATAGAACTATATATAGCATTATATAACATTGTCGGCCAAAACTATAGAACTATAGAGCACTATAATAATATATTAAACTTCATAACATACAACATGAGTACAATATATGCTCAAATTCATTGCTGCTGTAGAAATATATTTGTACTTGACATTCAGAGTTTTGCACATGAGTTTATCATATTCATAGTGTACTTGACAGAATCTCTTTTCATTGCAAAGAGACAAAATATGCATCTTTGACAAGGCATAGCTTTCACTCATCAAATTCATTGCTGTGTAGAAATAGTAGTGTGTACAGGATAGGAATCTAATTATATGTATGCATGGGAATCTTTCAATTATTTGTAAAGTTAGAAGTAACTTGTTCTTTTCTTTGTTGGAAGTTGTAATATTATTTGAAGGTGTAGTCTTATCATGCCCTTTACACATTACACAAATGAGGCCAAATGTTAACTAAAAAAAAAAACAATTTCCCTCTCATTTGCAGCCTATAAAACCGTGAAATGTGATTATTTCTACATTGTAAAACCGTTAAAAAAAAAAAAAAAAAAAGACCAAAGTGCTCTATTTTAAGCCAACTTCGAAATTGTGAACCTTCAATATAGCTAAAGTGTTTTCACCATTCAAATTTTATTTAGCTGATATGACTCGTTTAAACCCTCCTCTCGTGCAAAGGCCGTTACGAAGGTTTGCTGGAATTATGTCCCTAAGCCGGCAATTAGTCCGCCTATTCAACAAAAGCATTTATGCACTCCCGTTTGGACTCCGACTCACGACCAATGTTTCATTGACGCACTTTGGGACAAGGCTATGGCCGGTTGTAGCGACATCGACTCTTTCAACAACAAAGAAGCAATCAAGTATGCAACGACGGTGGTAAACCTTGTCATGAAGGAGGTGTTCACAGTTGACGCAAATTATGGCCGGTACATTAAACTTAGGGAGCACTTTAAAACGTTTAGCTATCTGATTTCACAGCCAGAGATACACTGGGACCGATGGGAAAACACGATGCATGCTCCAACTGAATTTTGGCAACTTACGTTTGAGGTATTTCTTATTAGTGGATTTTTTATAATTTGTTGGCTATAAAACTAACGGTTGTTGCATTTGAAATTTGTGTTTTGGTTTTATAGAGATTTCCAATAGCAAAAGCTTATGAGCACTTTGGTGAGCCAAATTACTGCTCTCTGAACTATATTCGAAGGATGTGTGCCACACGGAGCTGGGCCGAGTCAATGAGGATGCAACAATGAAGTTATTAATGTGGATGCAATCGTTGAGTTATCGTCGGGGTCGGACGACAACTGAAATCGTGGGGTTACTAGGATCTAAATCGTGACGGGTGTTGTGTGTTTCATTCTAATATTAAGTTTAGTAGTGGTTGTTGAATCGTTGTTATCAACATGCTTTTATTAATTACCAGCAATTTTATTGTTAGGTTATGCGTGTCAAACAATGAAACTTAGTTAAATATATTTATATAGTTAAATTTATGTTGTGTGTAGTTATAACTTTATTAAATTTAAGTAACTTTAATCCATATAGTTATTTTGAAGGTTAGAGTTGTTTCCAGATCGTCTTATCCACTCCTCAACTAAAAGTTTAAAGTTTTAAATTAATAATTTAGGATTAAACAAGTATTATTTAATTGGGAAATCGCTGCATACTTTGTTAAAGTCTAGTCTGTACCCTTTAATTATTTTAGTACAATTAAATATTAAGTTCCCCTTTCGGATTTTACATTCCAAATCCAATTAAAGTTTAATCTTTATATTTTAAAGTGGAAAATTCACCATCGTCCAAACTTGGTAAGTTTTAATCCAAGCCTAAAATTTTAATCGAAAAAATTTGGTGAGTCAAAAGTTTACTATCCAAATGAAGTTTAATCGTTAAAATAATAATACAATTTTATTAATTGTTAAAAGTTTAATCGTTAAAAGAAAATAATTAAAAGTAGACTTCATCCAATTTCCGTTTTTCTTTTTTTTTTCTTTTTTTTTTTTGCCTCAATTAGTGGTACTAACAAAAGGAGGTTGCTTCTGTGTACCACAAATAATTGTTAAACGTTGCAAATATAAGTATATTAGGAGTAAAAGAAAGACAGAGTTAATTCAAAACAACATCTAGTACCCATCCAAACGACATCTAGTATCCATCCAAACATATTAATTCAGTTCGAATAAAAATATATTCCAAACATAGTAATTAGTAAACTAATAGGAATTTATAGACAAATACCTAATCTGCGACATCATCACGGGGAGGTCGGGCCCCACGTGGCCTGGAACGCGCAGTGCTATCGCCCTCGCTAGCATGTGGGGTGCCATCGTGTGGCTCCACGGCAAATCGTCTTATATAGTCTGACCACGATCCCACATCACCGACACCGGATCCTACATCATAAATGTGTCAAGGGCCAATAGGGGGGTGCATACGGCGAGGTTGTTTCACCGTGTTGATGCGTCATCCGTAGGTACGGATCCCAACTCCCAGCGAAATGGCGTGAATCCCGGACTGAAGTGTTTGACTCTGAAATTACAATAGGTGTATCAGGTCCCCCACGACGTCCTTCTGCAGCCTGGTGTAACTGTGGTCCGTTACTAGACTCCTCTGACACAAATTGGTTGTCACGACGGCCACCACCTCAAATCTCTAGCATATTATTATATGCGGGCTCAGTATACAAAAAATATCTCGGGGCCATTGGGAAACGCTATCAAGAGAACATAACGAAATGTGTTAGAAGGACAAAAATAGTATTTTATGATTTTAAAGACATTCTTTCGTATATATTCCACACAAGTAAACTTGTATATATAAAATGAAGCATAAATGAATACAACAAAGAAGTATGTACTCATTCATTGATGGAATGACAGACTGGTTAATTAACATACTAAACAATTATTTGGCGTCATAGAAAATGATTGTTTAATTTTTTTCCCAGAGTGATTTAACATATTAAAAAATTACATATTTATTAATTAAATTAGGATGTACTTAGGATGTATACAAGAAGCATACAGGAATATAGCAAAGTAAATTATTAGTAGATAGCCGCAAAATTTGACTCACAGCTGTCATGGACTCACGCATTGCCAAAGGAAAATGCATTTCATCCGTCTCGTAGTCATACCATATGCCTGGATTTGATGTAAGGGTTGTGTATGTGTTGTATCTCTCCTTAAATTCATAAAATTTGGTACGCACCACTGATATAGTGAAGCGATGCCTGAAATGACGATGCAATGCCCGTGTCCAACGCTCCATTGCCAACTCTGCTGCATTGTCATTACACATGGAAACACGAGTGTTATCATCCAAAATTAAAAACATAAATCGTTGTTCAACCTCGAATGACCAACTGTGCTTCAATTTCATCTATTATTATGTTGCCTCTATTATAAAAGGTATGCATATCGGGTTCTATTTCTTGCTCTGGCTGATTGAAGATTGTATCATCCCGACTAAATTTACGTATAAAGTTATGAAGAGTGCAACAGGCAATGACAATTTCTACTTGGTGCTAAACGAGATAGCTTCGCATTCCCCATGCTAGTATCGGGAAACGCTTCTTCAAGATACCAAAGCAACGCTCAATTACGTTGCGTAATCGAGAGTGTGTGTGGCTAAACATATCCTGTGGGGTACGATACGTGCGATCTGGGCCCCTATATTCGTCTAAGTGATACCTAGTTCCTCGATACGGTGCAAGAAAACACTGGTAGTTCGTGAACCCAGCGTCGACGAGATAGTACTTACCTACATAAGAATAGGATGATAATACAATTTAACTTAAGATAACTTGCAAATAGCATAACTGAACGGACGCACATAATGAACATACTCACCAATCTGAGGAAAAGGGAATGAGGGATCCTGTGATATGGCATGGTGTAAAACACGTGCATCGTTAACACTGCCCTCCCAACCCGCATACGCGTATGTGAACGTCATATCAAAGTCACAAATGGCAAGTACATTCTATGCTAAACGATTTTTACGTGACCTATACCGATTGTGGTGTCTATGTGGGACGCATGCCGGAATCAGTGTTCTATCCATCGCCCCGATACAGTCCTATGTAGTAATTCCAGTCAAAAATAATTAGTATCTAGTAATGCATTATGATATGAAAGTATAATCTAGTAAGTAAAATAAAAATATGGTGAGCCATCCTATAGAATTATTTATAGGAGTAAGTGAAAAGGAAGTATGGATAATACTAGTATAGACGCACCTTGAAGAATGGATAGAAATCTCGATTGCTCAGAACTTGTGGCGGGATGTCCTGAAAGTTGGGTCTAGTAATTACTTCAGGGGCAAGCGCATATAGTGCGCGTAGGACTCGATGAAATCTACGGTTAATTGTCTCCAATGAATGTTGAAATCGCTCCATCAAATCACGCTGACGTTTGTGCATTCCAACCGCCTGCATGAAAAGAGCCACCTTCTCAAATGAGCTTACTCTGCTTGATTGTCCCTGTGGAAGTAGACCCCTAGAGGTCAATGCCTCCACCAATGCGTAGAAACAAGGCTTTGTCATACGAATATTATCGTAGAAACGACCGATATATGGTGTCGTCATAATTTCAGCTACCCGGAGTCCCAGGTGTACCGCTGGAAGTGTGGTCACCAAGGTTGCTCGGGCCACTAGTGGTAGCCATTATCTTTGATATATATATATTATAATATATATATATATATATACACATAAAAGAAAATAAGTATTAGAACCAAAGTCATAATATAGTTCTAGAACAAAAAAAAAAAAAAAAACAAGGATTGGAACTAAAGCCATAAATATGAGGGAGAATATCTTCTCTATCAGTAATAGTTTATTATAGTAGCATACTATCCTAACAGTAGTATGTTTTAGTTTGATAGAACTATATTATAGTAGTAATTTATAGTAGTATATTATAGTAGTATATTTAATACTAAGCAGTAGCTTGATGAAGTATAATATAGTATATTATATTTAAATTCACGATACACGAAATAGTTTAGGCAAAATAGTTGTCAGGTATTAAATAAAAAGATTATACATCCAAAACCAATTCTACCTTCCATAGCATTGAATATTATAATACTGATCAACATTGTATAGCATAAATTGTAGGAAGGCATTGCTTATAATAATACTGGAACTATTATAATATAACTAATTGGGATCTTCAATTAGGAATTGATCAACATTTAGTTATAATATAACCAATTGGAATCCTCAATTATGAATTGATCAGCATTGTAAAGCATAAGTCGGTTGAAGGCATTGCTTATACTACTTGGGATCTTCTAAAGCATATCATACTGCAAGGAATTGATGATTATAACAGCATAAACGATAGAACTGAGAAGCAATCACGAGCGATATAAGCCAAAAAAATGTGAGAAATATTCACCTGAGAATGCTGTAAAGTCATGATGTTCACGCAACATTATAATAGTTTAAAACATAAGTGTTACGATTTGTTCACGAGTTTTGTTGCCAACGAAAACAACGAAAATTTCCAACTGCATGATCAAAAGGGCTAGAGCATACATAAATCGAGCCATACATAGTTAGTTTAGCTTTGCCAATGATTGTAGCCAACAAAGTTTATTGTTTTCAGTCAATTTCAAGAACATGGTGCGAGTAGTGTGACAGTGAAAGCACTCCAACGCAGTTGTGAAAATTTGATCTGGAAGGTTCTCAAATTTGCTTAACTCTTCCACACACCGCTCGATAGCTTCGGTTGCTTTTGGCCCAGTCCGTTCTATCTTTCCCTGAAGAGACTCCTGGACTTTGTCCACTGTGTCCCTCTTCTTCGTTTGCAGCTCATTAACATGGCGTTTCCCCCACCAACCACTAGACGAAGAAGCAAAGTCATTACCGGAGGCAGTCGGAAAGGACTCGAAAGGCTCGTTCAGGGGAACTGATGGCTCGTTAAGGGGGACCGATGGCATCGACTCCGAGTATGCCGTGTCCTCATACTCGTCTCTAGATCGTCGACTGCCAACTTGGATAGAATGGTCATTTTCAACCTGCATCTCATCAGTTCCCCCATGTTCACCGTGTGATGAGCGTGGCCCATGTGTCGCTGACCTCCCCCAAGCCCCAGTAGCAGTGTTACGCGTTAACATGTGCGTACACAAGTCTAGGGGTGGCAGGCGAGTCAAGCCGGCTCGTGAGCTTCGCGAGCCGGCTTGATTTTGAGCTCGACTCGAGCTCGAGCTCAATATAAACTGTTCGTTAAGCTCGCGAGCTTTTCCTTTTTTTTAAAAAAAAATTTTTATATATTTTTTTATTTTTAGAATTTTTATATGTTTATACATTTATACATTTATTTATACATTTAACCTTTATAGTTTATATAAAAATAAACTTAATCAATAATTTAGTAAATTATAATATTTTTTTAAAATAATTATTTAATATGACATAATAAATTTATGTTAAAATTTAGTGATTCCATGAATTAATCTAAATATGATGATGATGATGACGATCATAATAATAATAATAATAATAATAATGAAATAAACAAGCTTAATCAACAATTTAGTAAGTTTTAATATTTTTTTTAATATTACACATATAAATTCTATGTTATATTTTAATATTTATTATTAATCTTATCTAATTTTTTAAATTAACAAGTCCTAACAATTAATTTATATATATACATATTCTATACTATTATAATTTATAATAATATAATTTTATTAAAAAATTATACCAATAATTAAAAAATATATAAAAAATTATACAAATAATTACAAGCTCGAGCTCGAACTGTACGAGCTCGAGCCATACCCTTCAAAATCGAGCTCGCCAAAAATGGTCGAGCTCGACTCGAGCTCGACTCGTTGCCACCCCTACACAGGTCAAAATGCGGGAGACCATGCTCTATAATCTTTTTAGATTCAAGACTCGCCTATTAAGTTTAATTGGAAAAATAGTAGAAGTTAGCTAAACGTGGAAAAATGAGAGTGCATGTGTATTATTTGGTGTTGATCATAGCATGGTGTTGTAAGCGAAATTTATTCAAAATAATTTTCATACCCGATATAACTCCTCGAGACGGTCATGCTCATCAATAACAGTATTCAGTTGTGAGTCCCCAACCCATCCAGTCCCCCCCAATATTAAATCGTTCAAAAGTCGCCATGCTCGCCGAAGTCTATTAAGTTTCCCCTTTAGATGCTCAATTGTGTACACGTACGTTGGAGCTAGGGTTGCATTCAACCTATTGCATATGCGGCCCCAAACAAAAGGGGAGAAGGTGGACGGCATAAGTCGACCATTCACAAACTCCTCATGCATTAACTCTATGAATACTCGCTCAGTAACGGCAGTCCACGTGACTTTGTCAGCACGGGAGGACTGAGATAAAGGGACCTCATGCATACGAGGCATCTTGGTTAAAAGCCAAATTGATGCACAAAATACAGATGCATAGTATATGAGAAACATTCTACATAGTGGTAGGAAATTTCATGTAATTTCCTACATTCTACATATGTGAGAGGTCATATGAACAACACATAATTTATAGTTTGTAATTGTTAGGAATTTAAGTGTCAAGTGCTATGTATTTATATAGTTCTAATTGTTAGGCATTTGCAGATAATTGTTGCATATTTAGATTATATGCACAGAATAAAATTTCCATCCATTCTAGTATAAGTGTAAGTCTTATATAATTTCAGTAGTATGTCATAGTATCTTTTAGTATACTATCGTAATATAGTAGTATACATAGTTGTACTCTAGTAACGTAGCACTACTCAATATAATAATTTAATATTTAACATAGAACACCATATATAAACGTAGTACTACAGAAAGAAGTTTAATATAAAAGATTAGATTAGATTTAATATCAAAATTATATTAGACTACTATATATATATATATATATATATTAGTCTAATATATATTTTTCTTTAGTCTTGTATATATCATCTATATCACTTCAAAATATTTTAACATAAATATTTGAAGGTCATACAATTATAATATAAAATAGGGGTTTTTACAGGTATCAAGAGCAATTTAAAAAACTACCGAGCAAGATAGGTGTACTACGTGTATAGAAGACGGTCATACTAAGTGTATGTATCGTAAAGAACACTTTCAAGAGCAACAATATAAAGTAGGAGTCTGTTTAAGGGTGTCAAGAGCAGGAATATCAAGTAATAACAAGTAATATTAGGTAAGAGTCATTTAAGGAAGTAAGAGCAAGAATATTGAATTTAGTACTAGAATATTTTAACACGCAACATCAAAAAGCACTAAAAAATTTTAACATACAAAACTATATTATATCAACTCCCAGTTTAAAAACAGACTTTTAAACAACATTAAAATGCTCATTAACATACAATATCAACCAAAGTATAATATACTCAAATTTATAACAAAATATCTTAACCAAGAAATGGTTAAGTGAGGTACCTTGATAAAACCAAGTGGAGATGGTGAAGTTAAGCAACAAGGAAGAGGCAGGACCCCAGTAGCACAATTGCTCCAAGTGCAGCCAAAAAATGGTATACAATGAGATACAAAAATTTTATATCAGTAACTAAAAGAAAGACACGCATCGTAAACAAACAACATAGATATGTAAGAAGTTAAATGTATGGGAGAGACTACCAAGTTGAGTGCAAAACTCATATAATAGATGATGTGGGAGGAACTACCGGCTAGTTATACAACACTAGTAAAAAATGTGGTCTGATTTTTTTTTTAATTTTGTATTTATTTTCAGTCTAATATCCTTCTGAATAAGTAAATTAAACAGTATAAAAAATGATTAACTCTGAAACAAGGATTTGAAAAAAGTGCAAACAGTGTTTTGATCACGTGGTAATTTAATCTGTATAAAAAAGGTTGCACAGACTTAAAAGCTAAAATGGACATTGTATGGTGTGTGTCATTGTATGGTCAAATGTAGTGTGTCATTGTATTGTCATTGTATTTATCCAGTCGGTGGAGTTTTGGATTAAACAAATAGGGTGTCATATTTTGGTCAAAAGGCAAATAAGTGTAACTGAGCAGCCGTGCACTTTCACATGGTTGGCCTGCTGGAATTGATGGATAGTATCACGTGGCAATGCCATAAATTCTGACAAGAAATTGCAAAACATTATAAAACAATGATACACAAAAAAAAAAAAAAAAAAAAAAACATGAATAGTTAAATCAAAATCTGATTTAAAAGCCAAAATGACCCAAAATAATTTTTAAGAAAAGTACCTAAACATTGGGTCTGTTTTGGGCTGTCTCAGAAACAGCCCAAAAACAGACCCAAACACAGTGTAATTTTTTTGGAAGTCATTGCACGATCGTTGCAAAGTCCGTTGCAAATTTTCCACGGATGGTTCCGTGGCAAAAATTCCATGGCAATGTGCCTGTTTTTTTTTTTTTTTTTTTTTGTAGTGATGGTTCGATAAATGAAGGCAAAATTTGATAAGTATTAGGATAGTATCGATAAGATGAACATGATGTTATATGTTGTTGTTATGCTTGATACTCATAAAAGGATATCTTATCTTCAGTATATTTTCAAAAATATGTATGAGCCACAAACAACAGCGATGATGACAAGTATGATCGAAGATGCTTTGTAGGGTGTATTTGAAGATTACAACAAAGCATATTCTTTGACAGCATCACATTCTTCTACCAATACGTCTGGTGAATCAGGACAGGATCATGGTGATGTTGGTGAAATAAGGGAGGTTAGAGATAATAGGCCAAAGATGGAAACAAATATTATCTGAGGTTTGACGTAAGCAAAAATTAGAGTTGGATTCATATAGAAATTGTGGAAGATGAATCTCCAAGTTTTGATATCAAGGAACGATGGAAAGTGCATGCTCCGAGATTTTCCATCTTAGCACAATTGACACGAGATGTGTTAGCCATGCCTATATCTACCGTTGAGTCGGAGTCTGCTTTTAATACTGGAGGTCGCATCATTGATGATTTTAGAGCGTCATTGACTCCGAATATGGCACAAGTTTTAATTTGTTGCCAAGATTGGCTACGTCATGCTCCAGTGAAATCGGTTGAAGATGACTATACGTAATCGAGAAAATTGTAAAAGGTATAGGTTAATTTAATATTTATTCATTTATTGCGAATATTAATTTATTGACATCTTTTATTCAATAAATTAAAATTTTGTTAGTACTTGTAGATGTTTATCAAGTGTTGGCTTAGAGTCAACCATCATCGGATTATGATGTCGTATGTCCCGTAAGTATGAATTTTTTTCATACAGTTTTATTTATAGTTTGTCGTATAATTTCTTTCTTTTTTTGGTTTTGTTTTTAATAGTAAGTTGATGGAGCTTCAATCTCGTATTGACAAATTCTCAAGATTTTCAAAGCTGAAAAGTGATGCCTCAGGATGGATGTTATATTGTTATTCTCTGTTGTGGTGTTAAACTTTTCGTTAGAATATTGAATTGTTATTTTTGAAATGGAATGCAAATATTTGAAGAATGGAATGGTATTCGTACCGTATTGTGTAAACATGTTGTTTTGATTTGGATATTTGAATTTTGGATCGTATTCACATCATTGACTTTGGTTGTACATTTTGGCCCCGTGTACTTTGAGTTATTAGCCTGAATAAGAAAATTAGTATATGATAATATGTTGTTTACTTTCATGTATGGGGACCCTGTACAATTTCAGGGCGCGACACTAATCACTGTTACACTTACATAACTTATACCACCAAAGGTGGTGGTATAAGTTATCATTTATTTTATACAACAATTAATGCACCTGGTAAAAGTCATTTTTACCCTCAAATAGGACAAATGAGTTGTTCACCTACCACTATTACACCAACACTCTCACCCTTTTCTTTATTGTTGCTGTTGTACCGAAGGAGAGGAGAAGCAAACTGCAAGGTGAGTTCTTCATCTTCTCCTTTTTTTCTTGGACTCCATTTTGTATTCTAGAGTTTATATATATAACAACATAGTTTCCATCGATTATTAGGCTTCAATGTGACATTTGTATAACTTCTTTCTTTTATTTTTCGTCTTGGTGGGTTTTACTAACAAAATGTCTTCATATTTATTTTTCGGTGTTTAATGTTATAGATCCAAGCTCCATTTCAAGGTATGTTTGAAATATATATAATTTTTTATTTTGTTTTGAATTTTCCACTGTCAAGCTCCATTTTTGTGATGCTTTCGATTAGCCTGAAGTTGATCTTTTTGTTGTTTTTATTTTTCGTGATTTATGAAGTTCATTATGTTTGTAACATTCAAGATGTTTATTTTGTGATAGTTTAAGTTTTTCTTTTTTCGTAAATTCAAGATGTGTATTTTTTTTTATAACTTTCAAGATGTGTATTATGTATGTAACTTTCAGTTTTGAAGATGTGTATTTTGTTATAGTTTTGGTACAACATTGTTAAATTCTATATGAGTTTTTACAGCATTGTTAAAATGTATATGTGATTATTGTACTCGGGTTTTAATTTATTGGTTATTTAAATTTATACAACATTTAGTATTGTAATCTAGTATTGGTTTCGTATTTTATGCATCGGTTTAAGGTTTTTGATGCCTTTTATTGTGCAAATATTTGCGTTAAGTCCGTTTAAAATTGTAATGGTAGGATGTGGTTTCACGAGAAAATAGAGGCTCTTCGTGCTATCCAAGAAATTTTGGTCGATGCCCTCAAGATGTTAAGGTTGTTTTATCGGTGGTATCATTTTTGGAGGTCTCAATTACAAAATATTAGGGCTAGACGCGAGCTAAGTTATAGTTAAAAACCTTGAGTTCCGGCTCAAGTTCATGTAATGAGACGTTTAGTAGAAATTAGTGACATTTCTTGTGTTGATAATCTCCGAATGAGTAGAAATGATTTTGAAAGGTTGTGTCTCCTCTTGCAAAATCAAGGGGGGTTAAGGGACACTAAACACGTTTCTATTAGTGAGCAAGTTGCAATCTTTTTAAGTGTTCTTGCACATCATAAGAAAAACCGAACTGTTAAATACGACTTCATTCGTTCTGCTCGCACCATAAGTAAACATTTTCATCACGTACTTAATGTTTTTTTGAGACTACATCCACTGCTACTATCCAAAGCTACAGGCGTACCGGAGGAAAGCACATGCCCTAGATGGAAGTGGTTTGAGGTTAGTACTAAATAGTTATTTTATGTCGATTTCCATTGTCCACCTTACTTTGTGCAAGGGATGTTTGGGGGCTTTGGATAGGACATACATTGACGCGTGTTCCGCATGAAGATAAAGCACGATATCGCAAACGTAAAGGGTCTGTTTCTGTTAATGTGTTGGGTGTTTGCGATAGAGAGATGCGATTCATATATGTTTTAACTGGGTGGGAGAGTAGTGCGGCAGACGGTCGGGTTCTTCGGGACGCTATAACTAGATCGTCTGGGTTGAAAATCTCAAGAGGTATTAATTCCAACTATATAGAAGGCTTTCTTTGATGTATTTTAAATTAAAATACCTATCGGGTACATTTAATTCGGTTTTAACCTTGTAGGAAATTATTATTTGGTTGATAGCGGATATAGTAATGGCCAAGATTTCTTATCACCATACCAGGGAGTGAGGTACCATTTAAAAGAATGGGAATCCGGTCGCAATGCACCACAAAATGCTGAAGAATATTGCAATATGAAGCATGTTGTCGCACGTAACGTTATTGAAAGGACTTTCGATTTACTTAAAGCTCGGTGGGCAGTGTTGCGTAGTCCAACATTCTATTCTATTACGGTGCAGAACCAAATTATCATGGCATGTTGTCTATTGCATAACTATATACGAATGAAAATGCCCGTTGATCCAATTGAACAAATATTGAATGACGAGTTCACTAGCGAAGATGACGAGGGTACCGAGTACTTAGGAACCATAGATTTTAACCCTGTTTGGAACACTTGGAGAGATGACATAGCAATCAGAATGTACAATGCTTGGCGTGGAGAGTCTTAAACATGTTATCCTTATATATTTTTCTACTATGTGTCATGTTCTTTGTTGTGGGTTTTTAATTGTTCCAGAATGTTGTATGTACTGTTTGAGCTTATTCTGTACTTTTACCTGGACGATATGTTGTTTGTTTCTTGGTGTATGTTGTTTTCGAATGAAATTTGAAGTCTATTTTACTTGTTTCACTGTTATTGTTTCATAGTTAGATATTTATTTGTTGTGTACTGTTATTGTTGTCTTAGTGATCCATGGAAGACGATGAAATCAATTTGATTCGGCATCGGGGGGGTGGGTGAGAGGGGGGGAATAGCAATAAGGGTACCAGACGTGTTTGGTCATGTAAGGAAGAGGGGGGTCTACTTGACTGTTTACGTGAGATTGTTCGCACGGGTTGGAAGTCCGATAAGGGTTCCAAACGGGCTACTTAGGAGTCTTAGAACAAATGATCCGTACGTGATTACCGGATTGTGGGCTGAAATCTGAACCTCACATTAGCTCGAAGATTCATGTTTGGAAACGAACATATGGTAGTATTTCTGATATGCTTGCCAGGTCTGGGTTCGGATGGAACGATACTTCTCATGCCATCGAGGTCTCCGACGCTGTGTTTGAGAACTATGCAAAGGTGAGCTGCTACTCTATTCAATTTAAATTTTGTGAATGTACGATTAGAACTAAAGAAACCGTGACGGCTTATAGGTCTTTAACATTGTTATTTTTTAGGTTAATCCTTTCGTGAAGTCACTCCGCTTCAAGTCATTTCCATACTATGGTTCATGGTGTGAATTTTTTGGAAAGGATCGTGCTACGGGACAACATGCTATGGATTGTGAGGGTGCCTCCACTAATGTAAGTACCGAGCCTGCTTCTGTGTCACCTGAGTACTACATTCCTAGCCCTGACCCAAACTTATTTGGTGACAAAACGTACTTTGGAACTCTTTTGCTTCGGCCAATGCCAATCTCAATGCCGCACCTAGCGACACTGAATGTCAATCCTCCAAGAAATGCAAGCATTCAACGGTTACAGTTGATGAAAAATTCAATGAGAAGTTCGATATCTTTGTTAGTGTAACTGACAACCGATTAGGGACATTGCAAAATATTTTGGAACGAAGTCGGACGAGTCACATGCCCGTCGACAAGTTTGGGCATCCATTGAGGTAATGACGGAATTAACGTTAGAGGAGAAATGTTGGGAATCTAGAAAACTTGTCAACAACAAGGCCGATCTTGACTTATTCTTAACTATGTCGGAGGTGGCTAGAGTTGCCTTTGTGAAGATGATGGTTGACTGGAAAGTGTGACTTCTTCGGTAAGTACTGGGACAACCAATTTTTGTGAATGCATAAACACTTTACCTAATCGAATCATTTTGGGGGCTTTGCAAGTGGATGCATTCGGTAGGATCTTATTATCTAACCATTAGATATATGGGTATGTAATACTTTTTGTGGAATGCTTCGACCACGTTCCGAATGTGTATATTAATCATTCTAACCTTGGGGTGTCGAGGTATCCTTTAAAACAACTATGTAGTAATGGAATGGTCTTGTCTTGTAGAATTTCTTGGTGTGATTCGCTTTGCTTAATTCTGGATACCGTAAGTGCTATGAGAACTTGTTAAACAAATTGAAGTCTTTAAATGCTACTAGAAAATTCTGTTGCCTAATTGACATAATTGTACATGTCATCCAACAATCATAATTTCGTAGTATGCTTTAATGTTAATATAGGATGACATATGTTATAGAAACTGCTATTGTATCTCTTCAGGAATAGTGAACAAAGAAAATGGGAATGTGCTATACAAAATGAACACTTTCATAGGTAATGAAATATGAAGTGCTCATGTGCCTCATTTTTTAGTCTTACACTCGTACTTTTTCGGCAGTTTGACGTGGCTAAACATAGAGTTAATTTGAAAACACACATGAAGTTCATTAAAATGATTCACACCATACACGAAACATCAAGAAGCTTATGCTACATTAGGGAAAGATAAAAGATGGGATACAACGTAGACACAACAAACACTGAAAATTACGTTGAAAACACCATCAACTACTAAGATAACTCCAAAAGTAGAAACCATCTTTCATTTCTATTCCGAACCCGACGACAAGTCAACGATCTCATCAACGTCTATCACCACCGATTTGTCTCTCGAACAACTTAGGCCATAAGTTTTTTTATTTTTAGATGTACTTGGCTTACATCCTTGGAAGATAGCTCGTAGTGCATTGAAATTTGGCTCACCAACATGCTCATACACCTTGCATAGTGGAAACCTCTACACGATGGAAATAAAAAACGAAGTAATGAGCAATTAATAATCATAACTATAAGAAATATGTCTACCACTGAAATTAATATACCTCGCAAACATCCTCCCAAAAATCTTTAGGAGCATGGAGTGTGTTCTCCCATCGATCCTAGTGTACCTCTGGACAAGAAATTAGGTAGCTGAAAGTTTCAAATCGCTCCCGCAGTTTTATGTTGCGATTATAAGTAGCATCTACAGTGAAAGCTTCTCTCATAACAAGATTTACAACTTGGGTGGCATGCTTGAGTGCTTCGTGATTTGAGAGGGATTCTCCATTGAGGGTGCCATCCATGGCTTTATCCCATAGGGCGTCAATGAAACATTGGTTGTGTGTCGGGGTCCATACTGGGGTATACAAATGTTTTTTTGTTTTACTAGGAGGTGAAGGTAGAGGTTTATAATTCCAACACGCGTCTGTTACGACTTTCTGGCGAGGAGAAGGGTTTGAGTGCGTCATTATCTACGACTTTTGAATACAAGAAAAATTAAATTTTGGCTTCACAACAATTCGGGAGTTGATGTAAGATGGCCAGACAACTTATGCAATCTCATGTGGTCAGTTTTAAAGGCACATAAGGAATAAACATCATGCAATAGTCCAAAATGAAAGAGGACAACATGAAGAAGCCAACTTTGTACTATTCTTACACTATGGCATGCTTCAATCATGTCTCCTTTGCATTTTTCTAAGCCTGCCAAAGGCTGAAACCTTACCTTCCCAATGCATATGAGTAGACAAAACAACAACATAAAACAACAAATGTTTGAAGAAGAATAACATTTCGTAAATACAATGAAATAACCAGCCAATTTTTAGCACATAAACCGAATAAATAAAATGTCATTACATAAAAATGACATTAATTAAAATGTTCATTACATAACAACAACATTAATTAATTGGTCCTTGCAATATTACTATAAATACGGACATAGGGAAAGTAAACACTTATTACATACATACCATCCATTAATTTTTTACTCACTCATCCGAATTGTTATCTGAAGGGGGTGAAAGATTGTTCACATCCATTTCATCATTACGATTTTCGTTATCATGATTATGTATATTGTGTTCATCATCTTCGGAGACTTCTCAAGCTGGATTACGAAACACGATTACCATTGATTCCCAAGAAGGATTGGGAAGATTCACGTACACCCTTGCATTCCGAAATTTCTGAAAGCTAAATTATGTCACAAATGAACTAATAATGTACAAAAAAAATTCATAAAGTTAGTTCCATCTACCTCAATGATAATGTCTCAAACATGTTGTTCAGCATGAAGTTCTTTTGTGGTACGATTATAGGACACACCAGAAAAACTTAAAATCCATGAGAATGAAAGGAATCAATTAAACAAACGCCTTGATTTGGATTCATAGAAACCAAAATCGAGAGACAACCATGTTCTCTATTAGTTTCGCGCATTGCTTGGCAATAAGAATCCGGGTAACTTGGCTCATCTAGACCTATTTGCAATCTGATCGACTAGAGTGTCCATGAAGGTTTTCTCCATTTCGACGGTCCAGATAATGTTGTAAAACACTCTATGTTGAAATGTAGCGGCATCCGATCCTTTTTTTTTTTTCTTTTTTTTGTGGAATAGTTTCTAAGTGAATTCCTATATACTACTACAATATGGATGCAAATATATATATATATATACTTGGAAAATAGTGAAAGATGAATTGTCATGTCTATCAGCTATTGCAAAATGAGAGAATTGTTCACGTGAATGAACAAGTCCAAAATATATAAGCTTCACAAGAAAAAAGCCATTGCATTCAGATTCACTATTCATAGAGGTTAAGGATGAGAAATGAAATATATTCCATTTGAAAAGTATACCATAGTAGACATCTATTCCTAGAAGCATGCATGAGTTTTCTTGTTATTCACATTCACATGTTAGTAACAGAAAACTCACTACTTCTAAACTATATTCATATATAAAGCTAATACTACGAGATGGATTATGAATAAGAACATAGCAACAACCAAAGTTATGTTCTTCTGTCGTAAGGCCTTCCTCAACTCACCTCGTACCATTGCAATTTTCTCCTTGTTAGCATTTATTTTCTTCTCGTGAGCATTCAATTTTTTCATAATTCAGGTATGATAGCAACACTACGATCACACATCGGGGGGTCAATCCATTCAAAAATACCACAATAACGACCCTGAAATATGAACACCTTAGGTAGCTAAACACCAAAGCAAAATTAGGTAAAATATATAACCATACATTTGCGCCGGAGCAACCACGAAATCAACGGCCAGGATTTGCGTTAGTCCAAGATGTTTTTGTTACGACAATATTGTCGTTATAAGCATAACTCGACACTTCCGCGAACATTAGAAGTCGTGTGGCGACTAGTATTCGTATTCCCAAATATAGCATCATTTCTAGAAGACTAAGATGTACTCCGGCCGTTTGACATTTTCTAGTCGAAGCTGTAAAATAATTTATAAAAGGATGGATATAACTTCACTACACAAATGAAGACCAATTCTAAATTTTCGAAAATTTTGATAAAATTAATTGGATATGGAACAATACAAAAGAAAGCAATAAATTGCAAATTTAAAACAAAATAGACGCAATTTCAGATAATACGAGACGAAATCCTAAAAATTAAAAACCAAAATCAAATAATATTTTCCCAACCTCAACCACAAATCAGAACCTTAGAAAGAAAAAATTAAATTATTGGACATGAATTAAGAAAATGAAATGAATTAGAGAAATTAATTGAACAACCATTACATAAAGAACTAAAAAATTATTTGAACTAATTGAATGTTCTTATCGAAAGAAAAGTAGCTTTCGTCAACAGAGGAGTAGAAGAACAAAAAGAATTCTACTTTGAATATGGCTTTTCTTGCAATGGGGGTAGGTGAATTGTTTGTCCCTATTATTTAATTATTGGAGGGCAAATGGGTAATTTTCCCATACAAAACAAATAAATACAACAAAGTAAACACTACACAGATTTTATCAGAATTTTTTACTACATGTAAGTAAACACATTACAATTAATACAGGACTTTTTATCATTCATTTAATTCAAGATAATCTTATCACTCATATAATTCAGTTCTCAAAGTAAACGGAGCCTTTGTTTTTTATATTTCTATATTTCTTTACAGGTATTTTTTATAAAACTTCAAAATTTATACTAAAAGAGGATTTTTTTTAAAATTATTTTCGATTTTTTTGGTCGAAAACCGAACCGAACTGTCTTGTTCGGTTCGGTTTTCGCTCGAAAATTCAGTTAATCGAATTCTTGGTTCGATTCGGTTTCGTTAGCGAAACCGAATTGAACAGGGATAAGTTTAGATGGTAAATTTCACAAAAAAATAACGGTAAATCAGACATATGCCTTTTAAAAGAAGGCTAAAATGGGAAAGAAAAACTATACCGATGTTGGTGGGCCATCGGTTGTTGTATCGAGACAACTTAATTCCCTATTTGCTACATAGTTACGGCCCAGCCCAGTTAAGACCGGGTTGGCCTTTTTGCTAATAAACAAAATATTATTAAGGATTGTTAAGGATATCCTTATTTGTCAAGCTTAATAAACATGCCCATACAAGATAAATAAGATACTAAATTATCATTTCACCAAATATCCCAACGTTAATCATGAAATTATCTTCCCATTCAATTCCATCATAGAAAGTAAAGGAGACCTATGAAAGTAGACAAATATCCATACATCGGAGCGATTCAAACTCTAATCAAATTATGGGACTTCAATTTCGCCAACTAAATTAGGTCTCGTTGGCAAAAAAATCAAATATATATTGATTGAATCTTTGTGTTGTATCTATTCCTAAATACTACCCTAAAAGAATGACTTTAATATATGATCCGAATTTTAACTCATTAATTTTAGATTAACGATCTTCTAATCAATGTAGTCCGATTCAATAAATTTGATTTCCTATTAATTTATGAATTCAAATAATTAGATCAAATCCATCAGATTTGCAATAGTTTATACTTTTAAAATGTTTAAATTAAGATCCTCTAAGTTGAAAATTATAAGTTTGTTTTTATCAATATTTACGACTTATTAGTAAAACTTTATACACATATTTTTTTTCAAACGCTTCCATTTTTTACTATAAAATTTTTTATATTCATTGCAAAAATAAAACATATTATAATGAACCCCTTCATGTGTCACTCTAAAGTTGCAAAAAGCGACTTTTGCTCGTCATTGTAATAAACTGCAGGAAACGAAACCGCATGAACACTTGTTCTACTTCTACCTTCACTCCCCACTCTCCCGCGACGGCTTCTCGTCAATTTATGCCAGAAACCTGAGAATTTCCGATCAAAGCTCCGAGCCCGAACCCGAACCCGGATATGACCCGAATATCCCGGAGAAACCCTCGGGGCAAACCCATATCCTCTCCCGATGGCGATCAACCACCTACTGACGGAAGTCCGAACCCGAAGACCCGAATACCCGGTGGGAGGGACCCCAATGGCAATCGAATCATGAGTTTCACCCTCAAGATCTTGTTTTTTTCTGGAATTCTTCTCTTCATAATCGGATTGTTTATGAAGAATTACTCTGTGAACTCTGTTAAGAAGAGTGTGATACCCAGGGTCGTTACTCCATTACCAGCTCCAAAGCTCATGGATCTTTCTATGGTAATGAAGACAAAAATTTATTGTATTTTTTGATGATTTTAGTTTTAGAACTTGGAGTTCTTTTTGTCATTGTTCATTGTGAGGGAATTTGGTGAAACTTTCACGTGCAGTTTGAAGGGGAGCACAAGGAGAGTTTATACTGGGGAACATATAGGCCTCATGTTTATTTTGGAATTCGTGCGAGGTAAATTCTTTTGTGTTGCATTGTCCTCCAGTTTGTTCCTTGTAGCTAATGTTGGTGTTAAGTATTTTTTTCATTCTGTTCTTTCATTGTTAGTAGCTTTAGAATTTAAGTCGTTTGTAATTGTTAGTAGCTTTAGGAATCAACATGATTCATCGTTTGTTTCGGCATTTTGTTGGTAATTTCAGAAGCGTTCATAGTTATTCTTTTAGTGCAATTTAGTATCTTTGACATGGGCTGCTCATTTATGTGTAAGGTTTGGTTGAAGTGTTCTGATGCTTCATTTAAACCTTTAAAGTGGTTTATGTAACATGTAAGGTTTGACTAACATATATTCGAAGTGTTTATATATTCTCATCACTGCATTCTTGGGTTCTATCTAAGTCGTTTTTTATTTATGTTATCGCATGCTGTGATGAAGTGGTTAATACAAATATGTATAACATGAAATCATTGCCAGGACTCCGCAATCTCTGCTTTCCGGTTTGATGTGGATTGGTGTTAAGGATGGCAGATATTTCATGAGACATGTATGCCAAGATTCGGATGAGCTTAAGACATATGGTTGGACGCATCATAATGGACGGGATTATGGGCGTCAAGTGCTGGTCGACCAAAATTTGAAATTGACAACAAGTTTTCTGAAATCTATGGAAGAAGAGAGCGGTTATGGAGGGGACTGGGCATTTCGGGTTGAAGCACAAAGTGAAGTGTAAATTTCCGGACCTTCTGTGATGCTTGTTTCCTGAGATGCTTAAACTTATTATAGGTGTAGCCTTTCTTTCCTTTTAATACCGGCATGAAAAGATATATTGCCTAGATTTGGTAAAATACAATCATCGACAACTATGTGTAAAGTTGAATGACATGATTTTTTGTTCCAAGCGGAGATTGAGGAATTGAAGGGCAGTAGAGGAAGGGCATGTTGAAGATGAAATAGAATTGCAGAATGGATCACTATATAAAAAATTATAATAAGAAAGGAAGAGTTTGTTGATGCTTACTTCCGCCAACCAGTGCATGAACAATTAGACAATAGAACATTGGTTATTGTTGCTATACTTGGATTCCGTATAGGGTTGTGACAATGCTGCTAATCCCACTGTTTGCCAGCTTATTGCAATAATGAGGCCATCCAATCAGTGTCCTGTGTTTATTGGAAAGTTCTATATGTTTAGGTTTAGTTCCTAATAATGAATACGATAAACTGCTGTTCTTTCATAAATCAACTAAAATTTTATATACAGTTCATTTCATTACTTAAGATTTGTGTATGCTGTGCAGACAACTCCTTGCCACGCATAGTAAATTTATCATCAATGCCTAACATTATTATTTGCTAATATGCAGTCTTGTTTTTTTCCATACTATTGTAGACTTAAAGAGGAAACGGAAGATACTGTGCACCTGTTCTTCTATGTTGCTGAGGAAGGTGGGAATGCTCTGTATCTCGGTAGCGGTCCCTCAGATATTCCTGATGTCTACATTCTGGCATTTGGTTCAAGGAATGACCTTGGTAGTTGGCAACTTCATTTAGAATCAAAGGTATCCTGTCTTTTAAAGATATGCAATATATGTGCTGAGGTTTCTGCTTGCAGTCAAATATAAGGTTTCTTTGACCTGTGCACCATATTTTATTGTATGCGATCTGCGTAACAAATATATTGACAAGTTTTTTTTTTTTTTCAATACATGATATCTAAAGCTTATAAACCAGTTGCTCTGTATGTACCTTTTCTGATTCTGTTGCTTTGTCATCAGTTGGCTCATACTTGTCCATTTATCCATCATAAAAGCAACGCCTTTCTGTTTCAACGATTTAATGTTTATTTAGCATTCATTATAATATTCATTGACCATAAATAAACTAGTGAGTAAGTGAACTTTTATAGGACGACTTTGAGTTCCACTATGCTGGTTTCAAGACGAATCACATTCACAATTTATCCGAACTTGTCCAAACCAATCTTGCAGTTCAGGTGTGTAGGATACTATGTCTGCTGTTGTTTTACAAGTTTAGCTGATGACTTTCACTAGCATGCTTCACAATCATACTTGTTACCTTTAATATGAATTCAACTTCCATTCTTTTTGTTTAGGCTAGGGAAGTGGGTCGGTTACAGCTTTCAGATACATCTGATGATGCTCCAAATATTCTGGTTTTCCAGGTCTGGCATCGATGAATTGTTCATTATCTTGTCTGGCTATTTGAGCAAATTAAATTACTTGGTTTTATATTTTGCTTCCCATCTATTTTGATGAGCCTTTCTTTATTTGGGTTCAGATCTCAGCTAGGATTCCCTTCAAAGCAGATGTTGCTTTTATATCAAGATCGAGTGGCTCTAGTTCAAGAACTGAAGAACGTATCAGAAGCCTTATAGGTACTTCTTCATCTGTTTATAATATATATATATATATATATCATCCATGGTTTCTTCCTTGGATTCAAATTAAGCTACACATTCCTAAAGTTCAAATTTCATATAACGCATCATACTAAGAGCAACTGTACTGTTCACTTGGGTCTACTGAAGCATTAAGACTGTTAGAGATCTTAGCAGTCATAGTTGGTGAGCGAGAGCGAGATAATAATAATATAAATTGCTGAATTCTGACATGAAAAGAAAACAGCAACTTAGGATCTCCTTAAATAATTTTACTAAATATTTACTTGCTCCTCACATGAATATGTTCTTCTTTACCCATATTTATCGTGATATGTTTCATTCTTTAAAACAATTGACTTACTTTCTTCTTTTTTTTTTGTACAAGTTCATTTTAAATTGTCAGCCAACCATCTTCCCTCACTTCACATATAGAAGGTTGTCAATCATTGCAGGTGACTCACTGACTGGTCATCTAGATCAGAAGCAGAAGCAATTTGATAACAAGTTCGAAAGATGCTTTAATATTTCTGATGAGGTATCTATTATGGTTGCTTCTTTTCCTTTTCATGGATCATCTTGAATTCAGAGACTTGTTACTTCTGAAATTTAGATCTTAAGTTAGAGGTTTATTACAAGCTGTCTCATTTGCTTTAAGGCGTACAATGGAAGATCATGCGTACTTTTCATGCTTGCTGTGACTTTGAGCTCATGCTTAATTTTGGTGATGTGTGGAGAATATCTCTAAGTTCTTCACAGTCTCCTCTCATGACAAACAAAAAGTTGTTTGTTTCAGATGAAACTCCCTTCACTTTTCCGAAGATGGTATCTGTACTTTGTCTATGTTAATGACTTGGAATATGGTAAATATGGACCAGTTCGTTATGAAACTTGATCTTTATGTCATCTTGTTAACTGTGTCATATCACCGTCAAGTGCCCCAGGTCTTTGAGATTATGACCAAAGGAATATTTTTTAAAATATAGTATAACAGTGCTTTGAGTTGATTCAGAGGACGAGTAATTACCAATATACCATCTGTTTTATATATTACATTTGGTTTGCATAGTGTATTAATTTATAAATAAATTCAGCATTTTAGATGATATTTTGTGGAAATACATTTTACTTTGTCATGGGTCACAAATATCAAATATGTGACTGCCGAATTTATTGGTAATACATCTATTTTTTCACAGCTTCATTGCTTCTGCATATGATTGTTACGAGTGAACTACAAAAAGCAAGATTGTGCAAATAAATATAGGTGTCAGAATCATTGCATGATTGTGAGTCAGCTATGTTGTTGGCTAAGGGGGTGTTTGCAAAAACTTTTGCTTAAAAAAAAAGTGAAAAGTTGTAGAGAAGTTGATAGTTTAGTTGTAGTAAAAGCTGGAAGTGTTTGGAATTAGTATAGAAAAGTGAAGAAAAGAATTAAGTTTTGAGTGTGTGGAAAAAAAGTTGTGGAAAATCCACTTATATGGTACATTTACTTTTATGTCCACCTCTTTAAGGATTTAATAGGATTACGAAAAAAGAAGTTGAGGACAAAAATGTCCAAAAACAGCTTCTAAATATTTACAAAAATGCATTAAGCAGCAAAAGTTGGTCCGTTGCTGCTTTGAGCTTCTGGCTAAAAACAGCTTAAATTCAGAGAAGCAAAAGCAAAAGTCATTTTTACAAACACTTAATCTAAGCTTTTTTTAGTTAAAAGCTCATAAGCACTTAAAAAAAGCCCCCAAACACCCACTTAGTACCACTGTGTGTGTTAACTATTCTACGTATCCCGTCTTGGTACCCATTGTTTGCTATCTTTTATACTTCTCTTGGGGTTTCTTTAGTATTCATTTCCTTGAACTAAAATATAACGTGGTTCTTTCAGCTTAATTCTGATGCCATTACAGTGGGTAAAGCAGCTCTCGGGAATTTGTTGGGCGGGATTGGCTACTTCTATGGCCAGTCAAAAATTGCACTTCCACCATCCTCTAAAGTAAGTCCTCTGGCTAGGAGTGTTCTTATGCCAGTTCTTTCAAAACCTTGTAACATGATATGAACTGGCCTCTCCTGTTTCACATTGGTGAATTATGTCTGAGGTTTGAGATTTTGAAATCTAAATGGCAGTTTGTAATTGGGTTTAACAGCCTACTTGTGTGTTGACTTGGTTGACATTTGTGGAAATGCTTTCCTACAGTAACCATAACCAATAAATTTTACATTATTGAAATGGTTCTAATTGTTCTTTTGTAAAAAAAGGTGTTGTGTTTATTGAATAATTTATAATTAAATTCATAAAGTTTCAGTAACTGATGCCCTGTCGAAAGAATAATATAACTGGGAATAACATCATCATCAGAGCTCCAAGTTTAAATGGTGAGTAAACTTTACGAAGTTTTGAGATGGTGCTCACGGGAAAATTAGGGATTGCTCTTTATGCTATGATGTTGCAATCTGCATTATATATGAAGTGGTCCTTGTTTAAATTAGTGTAACGTATTCTTGCTTCAGCTTTGGAGACTTTTTCCAAGTCTTCTTATCGTAGATTAACTATGATATTGAAAACCACAGTTGTTTTGCGTTCATTGGATACCTAATGAAGTCATGTGGTGGTTTATTAACTCATATGCAGCAATTACCTGGTACAAATTATATTTCATATTGGCCAGCTGAGCTATACACTGCAGTGCCAAGCCGTCCCTTCTTTCCTAGGGGGTTTCTCTGGGATGAAGGTTTCCACCAGCTACTGATCTGGTGGGTTGCCTGTAGGCATGTAAATCTTTTTTCCTTTTTCTTCGCTTTTGCCTTCTTCCAAGAACCTTTTGTTGCTGCTGATAGCTTCACTTATTATTCTTGTTAAGGCAATTTACGTTTTACTGATGACATAAATCTATGTTTATCTTTACATGAGAAGGCGTTGGGATGTCCGCATTTCTTTGGATATCATTGGGCATTGGTTAGATCTAATGAATGCCGATGGTTGGATTCCACGTGAGCAAATTTTAGGTGCTGAAGCTTTAAGGTGACAGTGTGTAGATTCCTCTAGTCGATACTACTGCTATGAATTTTTTTTTAAAAATCAGTTGACTGTTTTGGTCTATCTGCAGTAAGGTGCCATCGGAATTTGTGCTTCAGCATCCAACAAATGGAAATCCCCCGACATTATTTTTGGTTTTACGAGGTTTAGTTTTCACACAATGCATCTTTTGGTTAAATTTTATATTTGATGTCAATACTTGATTATACTACTATCCCATCTTGATTATCATTCCAATGTGTCTTCCTGCTGTGTGATCTACTATAATATTTGAAAGCATATCATTTCTTTAGATTTTGTATTGTTAAATTAGTCCAAGGCCCATTAAAATGATATTTTATCATTAGAGTGGCTCTGTCAAGGAACTCTTGGAATCTATATTATAGCATTGCTCCACTCACCGACTCCTCACTAAAAACAAAAAAGGAATTTGAGACTGGACATAATGGTTTGCAGGCTTCTGAAGTAAACACAATATAGCTATGAGATGGTATTGTGGCCCATCTTATTGTTCTAAGCATCTCTTTTGTTGTGTAAGCATTGCTGAATAGATCAGCAGCAACAAATAAATCAACTTTCTATAACTGAGCAATGAGGCATCATATGTTCTCTTGGGTTCTGCCCAAATAATTGACTGGCGAAAGGCTTACATTATATATCATGCTGGTTTTTGCAATCATTTATAATTGGCACTTTTCAAAATGGAACTCAGCATTTTAACCATCAATAAATAATATACTTTAGTTATTCTTTTTATTGTTTTATAGGTTATTGGCAATAAGTTGCATATCAGAAAATTATTTGGCTCGCCTTGCATATTCACTTACTTTGAATGGGAAAATTGTATGTTGCAGTTATGGTTAAGTGATAAAGATTTGCTTTTTGCAGATTTGGTTTGTGGCGTTAAGAAAAACAAGTTTACTGCTTCAGAAAAAAATGACATCTCCATCTTCTTACGTCAAGCATCTGTGCGGCTTGATGCATGGTTTAAGTGGTTTAATACTACTCAATCAGGTGAGGATGATGGGCATTTTACAAACACTACAGATTGATTACGTGGTGCTGGCTATCTTATAAACTGTACACCAGCGTTGACATGTGGACCTCATCATTTAGTGAAAATCAAGTATTAATTACTGTAATGCAACCTAGGAATCCAATTTTTGTCAGAATGCAAATTAAATTGGTAATCTGTAACTGGAAATTTAATGTTCCAATGCACAGGAAAAGATGCAAACACCTACTATTGGCATGGAAGAGACAATGTGACCACACGTGAACTGAATCCAAAGGTTTTCTTCTTCTGCATTTTCATGCTTGCTAGAATTAGTTGATATCTGTTTTTCAAGGTTATTTTCACCTGGAGTATTATATTGAAGAATCCTTGTTTTCCTTTCTGTTCTTTATAGTTTCACTGTCTCTCCCTAAATTTGGTTTCTGTTGGTTTTGTAATAGTTACTGATGAGGGATAAGTATTAGTGGTTCAATGGACTATATCAATTTGAATATAAGTTCTGAAATCTCTGCTGTGTGTATACGAAGGTATGGCAACAGCTCCTTGAATACTGGCTAAATGTGGGTGTCTGTTAAATTCAAAACGGCTAGAGTTGTATGAATGAGTGGACTTATATAAGGAAAGGTAGAAACAAGAATTCCCAGTACTTGAGGTTGTGAAACTGTTATGTAATGAACAATGATAAATTGAGAGGAAAAAAAAAGGTCAAATGGAAGGAAACATGCGTACTTTTCTGCCCTTGCGAGTAAACCGTTGAATTTTCCTTGAAGTTCTGAATGCTGAATGAATAGCTTAAAAAATGACATATCTCAGGCAAAAGAAAGGAATGCCTTAAAAAATACATGAATAGTTCGAGTGGGGATGAGATTTGGTTTCCACATCTTTTAATACTGGCGTGCTTTTGGCGCATTGCTCTATATCAGAGTTCAGCACTGTAAAAGTCCACAGATGTTATGCTGGAGGGAGGCATATAACACTCGTAACTTACAATATAAGTAAAGCACAAGTTATAATTGGATTGTTTGTCAGACTTACCATTATAGTGTTTTGGCATCTCCAGTCGCTGTCTTCTGGATTGGATGATTATCCACGTGCATCACACCCTAGTGAAGATGAACGGCACTTGGATCTTAGATGTTGGATGCATCTTGCTGCAGCTTGCATGAGTTCCATTTCAGACATTCTTGATGACAGTGACATTGGAAAGGTATAACCAAAATATGAAGTAAATAACTTACCAAATAATGGTTTTTTATCTATTTTTAAGGTTATACAAAATTGTGTAGGAGTATGGCTTGACAGCAAATTTACTCTCAGATTTTGAGCTTTTGAATCAGGTAATTTCTTCTTTTCCCCTTTCTTATCTTCCATTTTTTTTTTTCCTCTAAGGCATTCGTCTTGTCCATTTTAGATCCTCTGTGAACGCATCATTATTGTGTCAGAAATAAGTTCAGTTTGGCTTTTTCCTAAGCAAGCAAGGAATTGATCTTTCATTCAATCTTTTCTATCTTTTTGCTTTTCAGATGCATTTTGATTACAACAATGGAGCTTATTTTGATTATGGAAATCATACAGAGAAGGTATGGCTTTAGCTTTTCAGGTACTTCTGTTATCTGCTTCCTGCACTCTCGGTAATGCACTCTTCATCTGCCTTGATTCCAGTTTTCAGTGGCTAGTCTCACCTTTTCTACAGTTTATTCATGCAACTAACCATAGGTGGTTTACGAGACCCAGAATATTTACTGATTTTGATACGTATGTGAACTTTGCCCCGTCTGGGAAAACCTGTAAACAGCTTAATAAGATTCAAGCTTATCATAACATTTCTTCCATAAAATCCTAGACCTTTTAATTCGTTGGGTATTAACTTCTGTTAGGATGTCTGATGCTTTAATTTCAATTTCTCTTGTGTTACTATGGAAGTAGCACTGAATTATGAAACACTTGGAGCTAATTGACAATGATGCAATCTTCATGGAAGTTGACTAGTTTTTCATAGGGAAAAGGAGATAAACAAGCAAGAGAATCAGAAAAATTAAATTCATCGCATACTAGCAGTGACATTTCTCTTCCTCTTAGGTTCGTCTAAGTTGGCGGCTCATAGAAGCAGCTGGAAATCACCCGACTCGTGAACTTGTTCGAGAAGTTCTAGAGAAACCTGTGCTGAGATTGGTTCCTCATATTGGCTACGTCAGCCTTTTTCCTTTTATGAGTCGGCTTATACCACCTGTGAGTTGATCCAGGATCTTCTGCTGATGCAATGATTTCTTCGTTTAACTTTTGGTATATTTGTTTTATGTATTTGTCAGTCTTACATCTTCTATATGCATTCTAAACGACGTAGGATTCATGGATATTAGAAAAACAGCTTGATCTCATCTCAAACACAAGTACTCTGTGGACCAAATTCGGACTACGATCTCTAGCCAAAACAAGGTAAAAAAAAATAGGTCTATTTTAAGGCTCCTTGCGGAGGCATTGTGCACATTCCTGTACACCAAAACTGAAGCATTCTGACAACTCTTGGGGTGTTTACCAGCTCACTATACATGCAACGCAACACTGAGCACGACCCACCTTATTGGAGGGGGCCAATTTGGATGAACATGAACTATATGATTCTTTCCGCGCTGAACTATTATTCTAAAGGTACATATCACTAAAGAACTCTTTTCCATCTGAAACTAATTTTATTCTACATGTAGTAATTTACTTGGTTTTCGTAGTGGATGGGCCGTACAAAGAAAGAGCCAAAACCATCTACAATGACTTGAGGAACAATTTGATTAGGTATCCATTTCCTTTCAGCTAGATCAATTCTTATTACATGTTTAATATCCCTCACGGTAATCACCAATCGTTGTGGCAGAAATGTAGTCAGGAACTATGACGAGACGGGCTACTTGTGGGAACAGTATGACCAAAAGAAAGGGAAGGGAAAAGGCGCGCGATTGTTCACTGGTTGGACATCACTTATAGTGTTGATCATGGCTGAAGAGTACACTGAATGTTAGGAGTTGTGTGTGAAGTTGCAGCAAAGGGCAGCCTCTGTCTGAATCTCAACCAAGGGAGGTAAAAACATGATTGGCTTTAGATATATAACAACATTGTAGGTGTAGTAACAATTTTTGGGGCAAAAGGGAAAAGGGTGGAGCTATCTATCTAACTACAGATGTGATCTGATCTGTGTTAAATTAGTTTATTTATATTGTCCCACAAACATATAGTTAAAAGAGTTAAGTTTACACCATGTGATTGACTCATTGACTGTTGGCAGCACATTTCTAGACTATTGGGGTTATGTTTCTATTTGAAAAACTAATTTTGGATTATCCTCAATAAAAATACTAACATAAAATGATACTTCTTTTTGCTGTTGTAGTTGTGGCAATAAAAAACTAATCATTGATATTGAACACGTGGTTTAAAATTTCCATGTGGTTTAAAATTTCGTACGTTGGAAACGTTTTTATTTCGACGTTATGAAAATAAAAATACATAATAGTTTTAAAATTATCTAATTTTTTTGAAACATTTTGTTTTTTTAATTTTCTTTCGAAATTTTTGAATCCCTAAAAAACTTTTTATTTTTTTTATTTTTTAGCAAAATATTTACTTTGTACTTTTTAATTGTAAAAATATAAATTCTTGTGTTATGTATTAATATGATGCTAAATTAGTAATATTAAATGTATAAACATCAATGTATTATATATATATATATATTTTACAACACAGTTAAAAATAAATATTATATTATTATTTAATTTCAATTACAACTACATCAAATAATAACTCAAAAGATATAATTACATGATATAAAAATAATTTTAATGAGCTAAATAATACAAAATTAAATTAGAGATGTTT
This sequence comes from Sesamum alatum, assembly GCA_034509735.1. Lineage (NCBI taxonomy): Eukaryota > Viridiplantae > Streptophyta > Magnoliopsida > Lamiales > Pedaliaceae > Sesamum > Sesamum alatum. Next base: position 4,381,320 of record JACGWO010000012.1, on the reverse strand, counting down.
GAATTGTAAAGAGAAATTTAATATTTTTAAATTTTTTATAATTATTATGTAATTTTCTTTAATTTATAATTTTTTTGTAGCATTTTTGAAATGTTTTTTTAAAAAAAAATTAATATTAACTCGAAATATGTGTTTAAATGAATTTAAATCCATGATTCAGCACCCAAATATGATTAAGAAACACCGAGTTAAAAACTAAAATTATGATGATATTCTGTTTTAACAGATAAACTTTAAATATAAAAAGATGCGTAAATTACATCTACTTTCCCTAAAATTTGACATAATTACAAACATCTCTCGTTTAAAAAATTACAAATACCACCCGAAATTTGTAATTTTCAACCAAAGGCCTTAAATTGATCATTTTGCCTTTGATTTTTTTATTTAAATTGCAAAAAAATCAATCAAAACAAATTACATTATTAACTCCTTTGTGTAAAAAGCTTTAAGAACCTCACCCTGCATATTATAATCCAAAAACTTCAAAAAAAAATTTAAAATTAAATAAAATATATAAAAACATTTTAGTCAATTCATTCATAAAAATTAATAAAAATAAATTATTTATTAGACAGTTACAAACCTCAAGAATATAGACGTAATTTACACTAAAAAGAAAGTGTGAGTATCAATCAGTCTTTACTCGAACGAGGCCGTGTCGCCCGACAGAACTAAATTCTGTACGGAAAAAAACATGATAAGTAGAAAAGTCAATCAGTTGGATAGGTGCAATTAGTTAGTTGAAATAACCACTAAACTAAACTGAGAAGCAGTTTTGAAGGTAACAAAACTTTGAGAGTTGTCTCCGACATCTCTTTCCCTTGCCCACTCCCCCACCGCCGCCGCCGCCTCCGCCTGAACGAAAAAGTATTTAGATTCATCATCGATTCTCTTTAAAACAAATACCAATGTCCTGTAAGTTGACATCTTTTGAAAGAGATGGGATAGAGATATTTCCATAAGGGAATTTGCCTTCTTCACTCGGCAAATGTGAATTTACTAATCAACATGCCACAAATACTTTCGACCCACATAGTTATAATGGAAACAAGAGACGAAGAGATCGACGGGAAAATACAGGGAGAAGGGACAAGGGAGAGATGACTGCTTGTGAGATTGCAATCTGCAGGTGACATCTTGTTCTAGCTTTCCGTCATTTCTGTATCTTCAGCCATTATGATTTCCATATCTCGCATGTCTCGCTTCAGCACATTTCCAAGTCTAGCAATAGCCTCTGTTTGCCGTTGCAACACCTATTCAGCAAAAGAGAATTAAGAATGATCGGCCCCATTCAGTCATTTGGACAGTAAATACAAGTTGTATAACTGATGACAGCAACAAGAAAACAACACTTAAAGGAGAAAAACAGGGCGGAAAAGCCTTTCCACCACCTCTTTTATCATAGCTGTTTGTCAGCATGTTTTTGCTGCTGTTGTTGGAAATCAGATGAGTCACAAGAATATATAAAAATTAGTTTTACTCGCACCTCCTGCATGTCAGCCAGACTTTGTTCATGAATTTTGGTTGATCCTGGCAGATAAACCGAGCCACCATTTAGGCCATCTGCTTGAAGGCGTGACAATGTGAGCAGATTCTGTACCCGTCTAGAAAGTTCTGCTCCAGATCCTTTTAACTGCAAATTGGGAATATCTATCAGTCGTATACTTCGACACATTTCAGAAGAAACAGCATTAGGTAAAAACCAAACCTGTCTGGTTATTGCAGCCAACTTCTCTGCTAATTCTACTTCTCCTTTCATTAGAGGTAGACGACTGCCTTTACCCTCCAATGCCTCTATTATTCTCATTATCTGTGCATTATCACATACAATAATGAATATCAGGAGAACGACATGAAGTAGAACTAGTAAATTGTTAGTGCAAGCTACTCCATGCAAGCCCATTCATCCTAGAGAAAAAAATCAATGCAATCAGCAATGACTGGACAATACCAGCAAACCAGTAGCAGGTGTTGCTTCCCTTAACCTACTTACACTGCCTTGTGTCAATATTCCGAATTAAGCCTCAAAATAGAGTTCATGGGGGACCCATTTAGATTTTAATCATGTGTTTCTAATCAACGTTCAAGGCTTCAATTTGTTGATATCAAGTACAATGTCAGTGGGCTTCTACTCGTCATTGAAATTTAAACAGGCTGTATATATAAACTGTAATTGTAAGACAGCTAAATGAAATTCCCACCCTTAAAAGACGTCTTTGAAGGCCTTGCTCTTTCTGTTGCATCCTTTGAATCCAGGGGAGTGTGTCAGCTTGAAAATGCCTTTGGAGCTGCACTAATAAATTACCAAAAAGGTATCTATTGAATCATACACATTTGTACACGCGCATGCAAGCACATAGATATATATATATATATATATATAGAGAGAGAGAGAGAGAGAGAGATCTGACCATCTTTACATTGCTCTGTGTCATCTTCAGTCTCTCAGAATCTGAGAGTATGACTTCATCTTGGAGCTGCATTGAGATCATGGGAAACTTATCACAAAATATAAGCACATCATGATTGTTCAAAAGAGAATGAAAATAGTGTGGCAGAATGACATGGGCAGAATTTGTATTCAATGACATGTCAGGTCACGGAATCCATGTCAAAAACGTGCATCCAGAAACAAGCTAATGGTCATGCTATTCAGTATACCCATTATCCCATATAATCAAATTTTACAACTTTAAACTAGAAACAGCCAGCTATATACAACGAAAAATAGATTTTCATCAGAAAGCAGGTTGTAGTTGACAGAATCACTGATTCACATGAAAATAGATTTAAAATGAAGCATGTCTTCTTAAAAGTTAACAAAGATGGCAGGTTATATACGAAACTCAAGTTAAATGGTACTTGCATTCTAGTATCCTAATTATTTTTCCTTATCAAGCTATTACGCCATTCATTATGCTTCCCTATAACAAAGTTCCTCGTATATATGCATGATAAAATCTTAACCTTGTTGTATGGTGAGGAGTTATCAAGCTCAAAACACTTTTTGTTAACCATAAAAATACAAACTGTCACACACCTTTCGACACTTGAACCCATTATAGTGCACATATGTATTCATTACAAATTCATACTTCTAACATTGGTCTTTCATCAACTTCCAATTTTCAACAAATATTATTAGCAATTGATTCATCATAGAATTGAGGAGTGGCACTCTCACGCAACGGTAAAGAATCTGATCACCAATGGAAATAGCTGCAAAGACTACATGTATAATATATCCGATGAACACACAATGGCCAGATATAAGACGGGATAAGCTGACAGTGCAAGGTCCTTCGGAACACACACATAAGATTTAGTGAAATATTACAAGATTTTTGCATATACAGTTGAATGGAACATGACTATCCTCCAAAAAATAAAAAATGATAGTGCACAATTTGCTGTACTTCCTTCATAATAAGATAAAGAATGACGTAATAAAAAACTCATGTACCTTGAGACGCTGGGAAAGATCTTTAAATCCCTGCACAAGATGGGGCCACAAACGCTCTCGTTTGGAACTTTCCATACCTTCTAGCTTTGCTATTGCCTCTGCCCACATAATCTGGCAGTCTAAACTATTTTACAAGACTTACAAGGTAATTCCCACAAGTAATTTATAATTGAAATAGTTGGAATACTGATGATGCAAATCAAAATGACCACAGTAAACTCACATCAGATACACCAGCAGGCTTTATCCTGTACTGAGGTTCAGTGACACTAAACAGTAGATGCTGCAAAACCAACAAATGCTCTAAATGAACATCAAATCAAAAGAATATGACTTTCATGAACTGAAGGTATCTTAATAGCCAGATGCTGATTGGTTAATAGAATTGTAATATGTACAAAAGTCAGCAGCACACTTGCAAAAGGACTTGTAATATTTCCTACTTCCAGGCTACGAAGTTTATCCATTGCAATTTCACACAATACAATCAGATGCAGTCTTCCAAAAGTGAATTTTGGAGAGAGAGCCTTCATTCATAACAAGAACCAGAGAACACATCCCAGTACTTGAGGTTCAGCTCAATGAGCTTCATTTGCTAGATTGTTTAGCTCAACCAATGCATAAAGATAACATTGTTTAGCTCAACCAATGCATTTAAAACCCCAACTTAATCAACATGACGAGCTAAACTAAGCACAAAATCAATCAATGCTAGAAACTTTTCTTACTTTCATGGCCCTAATAAATAAAAAAAATACACCTATTTAACTTCAAACAAGTAAGTTCAGATATTTTCCAGTACTGCAGAACAACACAATGTTGAAAAAATCAAACCTTGAATGCATACTTAGGGTTCCCAGGATCCTCCTTATACGCATCCACAATCGCCTACAACAATACAGAGAGCAAATTAAACTAAACTTAGGGCTCAGATGATTAAAACAATACAACAAAAATCCCAACGAAAACAAAATATATATATTCACTTGAATATCACGATCCGCCAAAGAAAACGGGAGTGGAGCAACTGGCGCCATCTGAGTAGTCAACTGCGAGTTCACAAAATTCGTCGCAGGCAAAGCAGTGTTAAACGGAGTCGGTTGCGCTTGCGATGCGGCATTGAACGGCGTCGCAAAACCGAACGGACTTTGCTGCTGCTGTTGAGGTTGAGGTGTCTGAAACAGCGAGGGGGTTTGCTGCTGCTGCTGTTGGGGTTGGGATGGTTGCGAAAACGGCGTCGAAAACAGTGAGCTGCCGAATGCTGGAGTAGACGGCGTACCGAAGGCGGGGGTGGAGGAAGGCGTGGCGAATGCAGATGAGGAGGGCTGAGCTCCGAACATTTTCTGGCGGTGGCGGAACCCTAGATTCGAGATTGGGGAATTTTGAGTGGAAGCTATACTAATGCTGTTGCCGCCAATTTTCCCCTCGCTCTCCTAAATTTTTGTCTTTAATTTACTCCTAATCTTTCTCTTCTATTTTTAGAAGCTTTTAATTTTGTAAAATTAGGTCCAAAGATTTACCTTTTTTTGGATAAATAAGTTAAAAGGGTTAAGTATACTTTGCACTCTGAATTATCCTTACTATAATATTTAAGGATAATTACATTTACATTTCCTGACTTATAATTTATTTATATAAACCATCTATATTTTTTACATAATTACAGAAACCATCATTGATAGTCAAAAAATAAGGATAGTTTGTGTAATAATGTCGATACTTTTGAGAGGTGTAAGTATAATTTTCTAAAAAAAATAGGGGTGGTTTGTGTAAATGATACTTATATTCTAATTGGTGTATGTGTAATTATTCAAAAAGCAGGGATAGTTTGTGTAAACAGCCCATAGATTAGAGGGTGTATATGTAATTATCCCTTATATTTATTTCCTAAACTATTGAATGTAACACTTACCTTCTGATTGGATAAATTGTATTATTTTTAATATATTTTAGTATTTTGCACGTTAAATTATCACCAAATTATAAATAACTAAAAAAATTAATAAGTGAAGAATTTAAATTAAAAGTGGTATAATAAATTGATATATATAATAGATACACAACAAATATAATATTCCAAACAACTCATATATATTTGTGAAAAAAAATTGACAATATATATATACTTAATCAAAATTTAAACACTTTTAGGAAAATTTATTAATAAATATATTTTGTCATATTTCTTAAAGAATATATTGAAAAATGAATATATAATTACTCATTCTAATCTCATTAAATAGTTATAACTTAATTTTATTATCAAACTAATTTTAAAAAAATTCATGAAAGTTTTTATTTTGTGTAGTATTGTACTCATTCATTACTTAATTTTGAGTTTGCAAAATAGTTCAAATTGTAAAATAACTACACAAAAAACTTTAAGTTGAGTATGAAAAAATTGGGTACGGTCCGGGAACGCAACGGAAGCGTAAAATGTGAATTTAAAGCATAATTAAAACGGGTTCAAAGGGGTGTTCCCTTTGAAGTTCCCCGGCGTTCGGTTTTTGTCAAAGCATAAATAAAAGAGGAGAAGATATTGGACATGTGGCTAAAGGAAGTAAACAAAATATCATATAATATAAATGGAAACCAACCTTTCTGTTTATTACACGTGAAATCGGTACAAGCTTTTGTTCCCTTTCCGTTTCTCCTTCCGTTCACTTGAGGATCCAAATTAGAACTCTCTAATTTGTCAAGACCACACTATGGAATGTATATCATCTAATCTAATGCTAGATATAAGTAGAGAAAAGAAGAAGAAACACTTCCAAAACAACACTATTATTTAGTGCCTTTTGGAATGTTTTTAAGTTTAACATTTTCAAAATGTATGAACACAAAAAGGAGAGTTATTCAGAGAATTTTTTAGAGTATTTCGATGGAAGAATTCGTGCAAGACAATTCCATACAAGTTATGTGAATGGTTTTGTGTATGTAGAGTTGTTGAATTCAAAATTCAACTTATCTTGTCAACTTCCAAAGCAACCTACATACACACACCACTATTTACATAACCATGCACCATTATAGCAAATAAAACCACCCACAAAATCATATAAAGGCTGGTCACATGTGTCTCACATGTGGAGGATTTTAATTCCTCCTTCACTTGCTATAAATTGTATTTTTCTATGGACTAGGACTGCTAGTCTTGGACTTTTATTTAATCTAATTAAATTAAGTCCAAACAAAGTCCATTGAGAATTAATTAATCTAATTAATCTCAATCCAATTGAAGCCCATAAGTTTATTTAATCCAATTAAATAAACATAAGTCCGAACTCTAATTAATTGATCCAACAATTAATTAATCCAAACCCGATAAATTAATTCAATTAATTTAAAAGTTCTAAGTTCAAAAATTAACTAATCCAATTAATTAATTCTTGGACCATCCATCAAATGGATTTCGCAATAAATGATCCAATCATTTATTTTTCTCCTTGAATTAATTTGATCCAATTAAATTAATTCACTTCTTCTAGAATTAATTCCAAATTAATTCTACCAATTCCATAGTGATTTGTGTGTGACTCTTTAGGTTCACCATCAGCTAGACTTGGGCTTGTGTCCAATACAATTGGTCAATTAAATCCAATTTAATTAACTGTTTTCCAATTAACCATTAATCGAAAAACGCCCGTCACCATGGGTGGCCGTCTAGCAACGATCCATGGCACTAGAGACTAGGCGAATGTTGGCGTGAACATTTAGGCTCCCGAGTTCCATACGACTACGGTCCTTCCATCATCCGTCTCTCGGTCTAAGTCTAGGGCATGGAATTTGGCATCGGTTCACATCCTGGACTAGACAACTATGCTCAATAACTCGAGACATGTTTGCTCTATTAATCGATTTAGGAAATCATTCCCTACTCGACCAATCGTTGTGGCATATACTTAGAGCTTAAACCATCTCAGAGCACATAGGAGACTCGGCTGTCATATTCTGACAGGTGACGGATCCTATATTGGAATCTACCGTCCTCAATACATATTCCGACTGCATTGGATAAGGCTTATAATGAACGTATCCCAAATACGGACATCTCTTGACATATCCTAGATACAACCATCATATGCATGCGACTGTCATGATTCCTCAAGTACGAGGACTAATCTCGTACTATCGGAGCTAGGAATTCCAGTTATATCGACCAAGCCTCCAAGGCTTCCATATGACGATTCTCGCGAGTTAGTTCAGTCACCTGGCACCCTTGTTAACTAACCCACTAATATTGCATAGACGTCCAACGTCTATCGCCGATGAAACACAACACTCATCCAATGAATGCAATCCTTAGTGCAAGTCTCTATAGGACCCTCGATCCCCTGTCTCGAGGTCCTCGACTTGGAACATTTCAGACCAACCCTCATAAGTCGGTTTCATAGCTGACATCCAATGCGCAACCCAATTACATGGGTTATCCAATTGATATGTGGGCATTTGTTGTGACGTTAAAACGCCGTTTAACGTAATCATTAAGCACAACAAACACATAGTACCAAGGATGAATATGTACTATATTCATCAAGTCAATATTACTTTAATAAAGATTGCTAAATAATACCCAAAACTGCCAATCCAATTGGCTTCTGGTCACCTATTCTAACAATCTCCCACCTGAGCTAAAGCCAATCACCCATGTCGCTCAGACTTATCTGAGCATGAGTAATCTGCGATATCCGGCTCAGTCTCACAGGTCTACCTCAGTTCTATCAAGATGATGCGGTCCAACCGCACGTCACCTCTTCACACCATTGCTCCAAGCATATGGTACTGTCTAAAAATTTTCCTGGATCCGTGATGAGATCTCGGTCTTTTACAGCCATGTTGTTATCCTCCAAGGTAACTACTGGCTAGTCCATGCTAGGCACCACACCTAACCGTTGGATGTGGTTTTTCATCCAAACCACTCTCCGGAGCAATTTATAAAGTTGCCATACATTCAACTTTCACGGTCCGTCGTGGTGTCCCACTTGAAACCTTTTAAGCCACCACCTTTCTATTAAGCCTAAATATATGTTCATAGTGAGATTAGATATTATTCACATGATCCTGGAAGCTAGTATCGCTATAGCCTTCCAAAATCAACTCTCTATAGAATGTGCATCAAGAACACTTCTTTAATCCTTATTCAGGTATTAAAGACTGTTCTCAACAACAGTCTACTGCCTCCTTGGTACACACCTGATTTCCGTCGTTATGCCAAAAGCATACACAACATCAGGTCTAATGCACCAAATAACATACCCATGCTGCCTACGGCAAAGACGTAGGGGATGTCAAACATCTAAGCTTCCTCATCAGTCAACCCTGACTGAATCTTGGACAGCTTAACCCTATATGTAGGAATCCAATTCCTTTCATGGAGAATTGCGTGAACAACGTTTGTGTTTCAGTGTTTCTTAAAATCTTAAATTCATTCCAAAAGAATAAGACGTTACACACTTTAAACACTAGGAATACAACCAAACTCCCACTGACCCTCAAGCTCGTTACTGATCGAGTCATACCCCGCATGAACTCATCAAAATAAAAATTCCAATTACATGGAGTTTCAAACATAGTTTGAATTCCATGTTGAATCACACGGCTCCAAGCCATTGACTCGATCCAATGTCTAACATTGTTTCTCCTTATGTCTTTTGGATTATAATCCAATTGACCCGGACTGACCCAGAAACCTGTACCTCTTAGGTATCTAAAATATTCAAGTCATCCTTAGGAGAACTGGAATATAGTCAGTGAGCAAACTTGATTTCAAATGATGTTTGCAATATCGTACTGAGGTGTCGCTCTACTTGATTCCTCAAAGAGCTACTCCTCACACCGGTTATCCTCTGAAATCCAATTTCCATTAGTACAACACTTGAACCTGTGCAAACCTAGTTTGTCTCCCACTAGTCCCTTGTCGTATGCAAGACCATCCCACATACTCAAGTACTTTGTAGGATACAGGTTTGCCATGCCATATCCAATATGGCGTCTGGGCCACGATATTTAAAAAGTGCCATGTTTTACAAGTTGGTTACTGTCTTAAGAACATGCCCAAATGGGCCAAGGTAGTTCAGTGAAACGCCGATTGAACCATATCCAACAAGGTTCGATTCCTCCCTTATCAGAGACATCGTTCAATTGTGGCGTTCCAGGAAGAATTCCACTGAGTGAGAATTCCATTTCAATATAGATACATCAAGTGCTCCCACTAAATACACATCACTCGATCCAATCGAATGTTAATTTTGCAACCAGTTTGGTTCCCACTTCAAATCTAATTCCCTAAGCCTTCCAAAAGCCCTTAGACTTGTGAACCCTCTTATGGTCTTATCTATTCAGTGATCCACAGATGTCTGACTAGATCCAATCCAACAGACCACTAGCAAGCATACTTTGCCCTACAAAGAGCTTCATGGACATCTTCCTGCTCAGGAGAACTTGCAAGCTAGCAGGCTCAAATTATCTATTTTTAGACTCCTTGAATCTACTAACCTTCTTATCCTATCTAGAGGAATGTGACCTAGCTTTGCATGCCAAATCTGTGAGTTTATCTTGATTATCTATTTTATCATTTGTTTTGCGCATTCATAATCTAATTATGGGATAGTATTTAAACAATTATGCAAACAACTTAGCAAACAAGAATAACCATTCTTTGTCAAATAAAAGAAACTTTCATTGATCAAAAACATGTAATCCTTATTGTCCAACAATAGAAAAACATAATTTGATCATGCTAGGTTACATAATTGTGACCTATCAACTCTATCCTAACATGATAACTAATAGCTAAGCCTTACTAGTCCTATAGCTTCTATAGAAATAGCCCAGCCATTGCCTAGCTTTATAACCATATCCGTCTTAGCCTTCTACTCATTTTTATCACCCGCAAACTATTTACAGGTATGAACTCTACAGCTGGTATCCAATACCCAAGAAGCAGAATAGTAATCATGTTAAAGCTCAAATCAAATATACCTTGATTGGAGAGGAGTTGAGGACACTCCTTCTTCCAATATCCCTTTTCACGGCAATATATGCAAACATCTTTTGCAATCCTTGACTGCCGAACCACCTTCCTCTTTCCATTGCCCATGCCCAGCATGGCAACAGGAGCGCTCTGAGCACTTGCAACGGCTGATTCTGTTTTACCCTTCTTCCTCCTCCAGCGTCCGGCCCCTTTGCCTTGTGCTCTTGTGGTCGAAGCCTCCCCCACCAATACAGACGATGCAGACTTTTCAATCATTGCCTCGTCTTGGACCAACACGTTTATCCACTCATGAAGGTCTTTTTCAAGCCCATTCATGTTATAGTTAACGATAAACGGGTCAAAAGAGGGAGGAAGAAACTGAAGGATCACGTCGATGTACGTCTCTTTTACAAGATCAGCTCGGAGGTCTTTGAGCTTCTCCACTAGGGATAGCATCATCACTCCATGCTGGTGTACAGACGACCTTTCTGTCATCTTAGCTCCGAAAAATACCTTCGTCGTAGCAAATCTAATATGTCGGTCCGGTACCGCATAAACGTCTTTCATACGGAGCATTATCGAGCTGACATCATCCAGCCGATCATAATGTTTCTAGATCTCATTAGTCATGGATGGCAGTATGATGTTGCGGACCTTGCGGTTGTCCTCCTGCCATTCATTGAACGTCAAACGTTTTTTTGACGAGGACCCCTCCGACAAGACCCGAGGAAGAGGCTTATCCAGAACGTAAGCCTGGTTTTCGAAATCTAGGACAATCATCATATTTCGCAGCCAACCGTTATAGTTTGTTCCATCAAATTTATTAGTCCAAGAATTACAGCGAGTGGATTCTTAGACATCTACATTCAAAATGTAAAGCAGGAATTTAGTAGATTATAATAATATTGAATTCAAGTTAAGACTTGGTCTTTAGTCATTAACCCCTCCCACTATTTATTCAAAAAGCCCACCACTCTCAAGTGGGGTTTTCGAAAAACCATTTCCTAGTGGGATTGGAGTCCACAAACGCAATTCTCCATTCCCCACTTTTACGATTCACACAGAAAAATGATTTGTGGGAGGTAACCTATACCATTCTCATCTAATGAGATTCCCAAGATATTTTGCCTCGCCTCTTCACATGATCCCAAGGACTCCAAGCGAATCATGTTAGTCAGTGTTAGGCCCGACCCATCAACCAAATGAATATCTCAACTATCGCCCCCCACGACTCGTGAGACAGGGAAATAGGAGTATATTCCATTTGTTCACAACAACAATGCAACTTTCTTCCATTCCAAATTTGCCACGACTCGTGAGACCACGAATGGGTGAAAGTAGCTTCCCCACTACATTGCTATGGATGGAAGGCTTGGAATAATCAAACCATTTGATTTTAATTCCATTTTGGGCCTAATATTTACTTAGACCATCCAAGTGAGAGTTATAGTTTATTAAGACCAAGACCTCATCATTATTAGTATTTTGCATGCTCAAGTTTAAAACATTCAATGTAAATAGATGCATTCCAAACACATCATACATTAAACATTAAAACATTAAACACATGCAAAAGAAGCCTAGCACGCCCCTGTAGGATGATCACAAGCCCGTTTCTAATGATCCACTAAGCCCGCAGTGGATCAATGGTCAAACTAGGGTATGCCTACACTATTACAATTTTTACATCCCATTATCATTCTAATGGGGCCTTGTAAATCCTTTTTTGTTCTTTTTGGGCCTTCCGTCGTGGGCTTCGTCCAACGGACCTCTTTTGGGCCTTCATCTTCATGGAAGCTTATATTTATTTTCAAAAAATAAATAAAACCTCACATCCTAATCTACACTCATTACAACTGAAATGAAACCCCAATCAGAAGTTGGGGGCAGTACATTTAAACAAAGAAAAAGAAGTCTTATTATTCCAAGGTTAAAAACGATAGAAGGAATAAAAACAAAGAGGCACGCAGGTTAATGGGCTAGTGATCATCCTTATTGTTTATCAAATAAAAAACAACAAAACACATTTATATCAAATATAAACATGTCAAGCATATAAATACATCCCATGCATTTATAAATAGATGTCCAATAACTAAAACAATAAACATAATAAAATGCACAAAATAACATATTAATAATGCAATTAAAAATATGGATATCAACTATACATCCAATGTACAAACAAAATAATTTTTTTTGTTTGGAAACCATTTTCAAAATAATCTAAGGCATGAAAAATAATTTTAGAAAAATTCAATTTAACTAAAATTAAAATATGCAAAAATTAATCACATTCAGAAAACAGCAGAAATTAGAAAATTAAAATTTTCAAGAAAACGGTGCAAAACGGCCCAACCGTTCAGGCCGGCAGGCGTTGTGCACAGCACTGCACGCATGCGCGCGCAACAGCAAGCGCGGGCGGCCGCGCGCGTACTTGCTGCCCTGCCGGGCGGCCGGCACTGCTTTTCACAATTTTTTTTTTTTAAATCTCTGCTATAAAAAGAAACTGAACCATAATCATGCATTTACAGAAAATCCAATTCTAAAAAATGCATGGATATCCATAATTTCAAAAGCAAAATTAACACATATTTTCATACATTCAATCATGCTAGAAAAGCCGTAAAACATGCTTTTCAAAACCATTTTAAACACGTGCAACATGCTTTACACATTATAACATGTAAATCCTATAGCCACAACACCAAACCGAGCTCTGATACCACTGAAAGAATCGGGTATGACCCGAGAACGCAACGAAAACGTAAAAATATGAATTTAAAGCATAATTAAAATGGGTTCAAAGGGGTGTTCCCTTTGAAGTTCCCAGGCGTTCGTTGTTTGTCAAAGCATAAATAAAAGAGGAGAAGATGCTGGACATGTGGCTAAAGGAAGTAAACAAAAGATACATATAATATAAATGGAAACCAACCTTTTTGTTTACTACACGTGAAACTGGTACAAGCTTTTGTTCCCTTTCCGTTTCTCCTTCCGTTCACTTGAGGATCCAAATTAGAATCCCTCTAATTTGTCCACACTACACTATGGAATTTATATCCTCTAATCTATTGCTAGATAGAAGTAGAGAAAAGAAGAAGAAACACTTCCAAAACAACACTATTGTTTGTGCCTTTTGGAATGTTTTTAAGTTCAACCGTTTCAAAAGGTATGAACACAAAAAGGAGAGTTTTTCAGAGAATTTTTTAGAGTATTATGATGGAAAAATTCGTGCAAGACAATGCCATACAAGTTATGTGAATGGTTTTGTGTATGTAGAGTTGTTGAATTTAAAATTCAACTTCTCTTATCAACTTCTAAAGCAACCTGCATACACACACCACTATTTACATAACCACGCATCATTATAGCAAATAAAACCACCCACAAAACCATATAAAGGTTGGTCACATGTGCCTCACATGTGGAGGATTTTAATTCCTCCTTCACTTGCTATAAATTGTATTTTTCCATGGGCTAGGACTACTAGTTTTGGACTTTTATTTAATCTAATTAAATTAAGTCCAAACAAAGTTCATTGAGCATTAATTAATCCAATTAATCTCAATCAAATTGAAACCCATAAATTTATTTAATCCAATTAAATAAACATAAGTCCAAACTCTAATTAATTGATCCAATCAATTAATTAATCTAAACTCGATAAATTAATCCAATTAATTTAAAGATTCTAAGTCCAAAAATTAATTAATCCAATTAATTAATTCTTGGACCATCCATCAAATGGATTTCCCAATAAATGATCCAATCATTTATTTTTCTCTTTGAATTAATTTAATCTAATTAAATTAATTCGCTTCTTCTAGAATTAATTCCAAATTAATTCTACCAATTTCATAGTGATTTGTGTGTGACTCTTTAGGTTCATCCTCAACTAGACTTGGGCTTGTGTCCAACACAATTGGTCAATTAAATCTAATTTAATTAACTGTTTTTCAATTAACCATTAATCGAAAAACGCCCGTCACCATGGGTGGCCGTCTAGCAACGGTCCATGGCACTAGAGACTAGGCGAATGTTGACGTGAACATTTAGGCTCCCGAGTTCCATACGACTACGGTCCTTCCATCATCCGTCTCTCGGTCTAAATCTAGGGCATGGAATTTGGCGTCGATTCCCATCTTGGACTAGAGAACTATGCTCAATAACTCAAGACATGTTTGTTGTATTGATCGACATAGGAAACCATTCCCTACTCAACCAATCATTGTGGCCACATACTTAAAGAGCTTAAACCATCTCAGAACGCATAGGAGACTCGACTGTCATATTCTGACAGGTGACGGATTCTATCTTGGAATTCACCGTCCTCAATACATATTCCGACTGCACTGGATAAGGCTTATAATGAACGTATCCCAGATACGGACATCTCTTGCCAGAGCCTAGATACAGCCATCATATGTATGTGACTGCCATGATTCCTCAAGTTCGAGGACTAATCTCGTACTGTCGGAGCTAGGAATTCCAGTCATACCGACCAAGCCTCCCGGGCTTCCATATGATGATTCCCGCGAGTCAGTTCAGTCAGATGACACCCTTATCAACTAACCCACTAATATTGCATAGACGTTCAACGTCTGTCGCCGATGAAATACGGCACTTATCCAATGAATGCAATCCTTAGTGCAAGTCTCTATAGGACCCTCGATGCCCTGTCTCGAGGTCCTCGACTTGGAACGTTTCAGACTAACCCTCAGAAGTTGGTTTCACAGTTGTCATCCAATGCGCAACCCAACTACACGGGTTATTCAATTGATCTGTGGGCATTTGTTGTGACGTTAAAACGTCGTTTAGCGTAATCAGTAAGCACAACAAACACATAGTACCAAGGATGAATACTTACTATATTCATAAAAATTGTTAAATAGTACCCAAAACTGCCAATCCAAGTGGCTTTCTGGTCACCTATTCTAACAAAGTAATGAGTGAGTACAATAAATTGTACAAAAACCTTTCATGTAAAAGATCTTTTTTGTTGGGATATTACATTGTTGTGTATCTACTATATATATATATATATTAACTTATTACACTATTTTTAATTTAAATTCTTTACTTATTAAAAAATAGATAGAAAATATTTTGGTGATGATTTAATGTGCAAAATACTAAATATATTGAAAATAATATATAATTATTCTATGCATGATGGGTAATTTTAAGTGTTACATTTAATAGTTTAGGGGTGTAAATGTTACATCAAAGATAGTTCAGAGGGCATGGTGTATTTAACCCTAAGATTAAATTACACAAATGTTCCTTATTATTTAGGGTTAATTAAACCTAGACCCCCTCTACAAATGCAAAATTGCACTTTCCGCCAAATAAGTTTTAAAATTACACTTACACCCCTTCTGAAAATTCTTCGTTTACACCTGACCTCCTTCCGTTAGAGTTTGGATGGAAAATGTTTAAGTTAGCAAAAAAAAAATTATATAAATTCCAATTTTGTCAATCAGTTGACATTCTCGTGTATATTTCTCTACTTACAAAAAGATAAATGTAATGTATATATATGGAATGAGGTTAACATTATCTTATTTTTCCTTTATAAGTGCATAATTATTATATGAGAATATTAAATGAGGATTAAAATTAAAAATTTATGTAACTTTTTTTGCTAACATCAATATTTTTTGTCAAAATCTTAATGAAAGGGGGTCAAGTGTAAACAGAGAATTTTCAAAGGGGGCGTAAGTGTAATTCCAAAATTTCATTAGGGAAAAATACAATTTTGCATTCTCAGAGGGGGTCTAGGTGTAATTAATCCTATTATTTATAAAAAGATTCGCATCATTGTGGGACTGTTCATGAAATTTTCAATTAAATAAAGTTGTTATAAGAATATTAGGAGAACTTCATATGAAATATTAACAAGATTGTGATTATTTCTATGACTATACTTGATCAAATTTGGTAGGTTTTAAGAAAAAAAAAAATTAATTTGATTCAACAATTATGAGTTGTCACGAAAATAAGAGGAGAGTGCTTGGCTAAATTTATTTAAAATATTTTATATATTATTATATTTTGTAAGATATTTTAGGATTTTACAAAATAATGAATTATTTTAAAAGAAAGTTCCGAAGCATTTGAAAATAAGATTTTAAAATTTATAACATTTGTTATCATAGTATAAGAAATTAGGGTATTCAACATAACAAGTTCTTTAAATCGATAAATAATAGAAAAGGAATGATCCATTAGGATCAACTAAGTAACCATTTATCGACATATTTGGTATCCTGTAGGCCTATCAATGGGCCAATTTTACCCATACCCAGGCCCTTAGATCTAAACCCATAGCCAGGCCCATAGACTTCAATCGGGCCCAGGCCCAGACTCAGACCCAGACCCATTAAATTAAAATGAATGGGTCTGGGTTGGGTAATATACTCATACCCAACCCATACCCAATTCTTCCCTAATATTTTAAACAACACACTCTTGAAAAATTCTCAACTCAACACCAAATCGCTGCCGTCGCTCTCAAACCCGCCGCCGCCAAGCCGCTGCTCTCAGACTCATCGGCTGCCAAGCGGCGCTGCTCGCAAACCCGTCACCACCGTCTCCACCAAACTCGCTACTTTCGAACCTGCTGCCGCCGCCTCCACCAAATATGTCGATAAATAGTTAAATACTTTCATAAATTGTACACATTAGTGTACTTTAAATAAAATTTTAATAATTAATCATTTTTACAAAAATGGAAAATTAACGAATTATTATCAAATTTTTGCATCAAAATAATATGTATGTACATTAATACTAGTCGAATATTAACATAAATACATAAATAATATTTTCTTTGTTAATTACAATGACTATTTTCAGATTTATAATTCTTGATTCTATACTTTTTTAGTAAATATAATATCAATAGCATTTTTTTTGTTTAACTATAATAATTTATTAATAAATAATTAATGATTTTATCTTCTACGAATTCAAGAAAAATTTATAGCAAATAAAATTCTTTAAAATTATGTACGAATAAAAGCATCATCCACTATTATGCCTAAAATAAAACTTAAATCCATATAAATATATAAATGCTACTAAAATTTAGGGTGGGTGAATTACAATGACCGATACTGAAGTTTGGCATAATTATGGATACCCCATAGCTTTTTCAAAAATTACAATTTTCCTCTTGAGATTTGTAATTTTTAGCCAAACGCCTAGAATTGTTCATATTGCCTTTGATTTTATTTTTTTTAAATTGCAGAAAACTCAGCGAGGCAAATTACATTATTGCTCATGTGTAAAAAACCTCACATTGCATATTTCAGTCCCAAAAAAAATCCAAAAAAAACAAATAAAATAAATAAAAAAATAATCCAGTTTGCATAGAGGATTTTGGTCAGTTAACCCATGGAAATTGATGAATTTGAGTTATTTGTTAGACAATTAAAAATCTCATGAGGGAATTTATAAATTTTAAAAGGGTAAAATGCAAAAATCCCCTCTCTGTATTTTTGCAAAGTTGCAAAAAAAACCCTGTATTAAAGAAATAGGCTAACCCCCGCATCCTCTGATATGTATAATTCAACAAAAGGCCCCCATCCCGTCAGTTTTTAATGGAGATGGGATTCACTCGCGGATGTTAGAGTAGTAGAGCTTCTTTCGGCTTTTCACCCACTTTTGGTAGGTGAAAATGTCCAATTTGCCCTTATTTCTAATATAAATAACACAAATGATATTTAACTTAAATAAGTGCAATTTAACTTAAAATAAATAAAATAAATTATAATATTTAATCTTTTATTACAATCTCTTAAAAAATAAAATAAGTTTTATTATTATTTATTTATAATAATTATTTATTATTAATTAATATTATTATTTAGTTTCACAAATATTGTAATACATTATTATCTTAGTAAATAATTTTTACACTACTATTTTAGTAAATCAGTAAATAATTTATTTATAAATAAAAATTATAAAAAACTATATATTTGTATAAATAAAAATTAATTTTAAAATAAAAATTTAAATAAATATAGTATATATATAGGCGACAGTAGCCGTCGCCCAAATCTGTGGGCGACGGCTTGAGAAGGGGTGCGCGGCCTCTTTTTGTCCAAATCGACATCGCCGTTGACTTTCTCCTTCTTCTAGACGACAACGATGCCACCCAATTTAGGGGCGATAGCCGTCGCCTCCGTCAAGATGCGATGGCCGCCCATATCTATACATCTATATATTTACTATTATTTATTTTATATAGAATGGTTTAAATATATATTTTTTTATAAATTTTTATAATATAAATTCAAATTTTTTAATATGGACCTTTAATTTTAAAGAATATATGTTCCAATGGTTATCATTATTCATCATTCATCTATTTTATATTATTTAAATATAATATTTAAATTTAAAAAGTTTAAATCTGAATCGTTGATTCTTATAATTTAAAATTTAATGGTTGTAAATAGTTCAACGGTTCTGATTGGTCTAATACAGATCAAACAGTTATGAGAAGTAAGGAAAACGTCAAACTGTTGAAAAGTTAACGGTGTTAGTGTCATTTAACGGATATGGGCGAGTGTGCAATATTTTAGAAAATATGAGGAATTGTCTTATTTCATATCACAGGAGGTTTTTTTGTTTTTTTCACGAAAACACGGATTTTTTTTATTTTTATTTTTTGCATTTTACCCTTTTAAAAATATAAAAGAGTATCTTTAATTATGCTAAAAAATCATTGTAATTCACCTAAAAATTTAATGTAGTACAAAAGTTTGAACACATGAGTCATAAATTTACTAAAACAAAAAGTGAAGAAATGGAATCTAAGATCCAAACATGGTGCGATACTCCTACCATGTAAGAATTTCAACATCAAATTCCCAAGAAATTTGGAAGCAATCAAGCAAGTACAATGTCCTAACATCCAAAAGCATAATACAATACAGTAGTTGAACATAGTTCCTACAGAAATTGGATTAAATCCCTAATGAAGTTGTTCCATGAAACTGTAAGAGCAGACACAAAGGAACTAACAACCTAGTTGCATGAAACATAAGCCAACTAGGAAAATCAGATGTATGTCTCGGTACCAACACAAGTAGTGTTTGGATGAACTCATGCCTTGATTGTGACACTGCACAGGCACAATCCCGACGGCTTTATTTCAGAAGTCTGCCATTCGGAGCCAGGGATGCATTGGGATCGTACGATAGAGTGTGGTAACCGGGGTCCTCCTGCACTGGGAACAGCAAAAGTTTTCCGTCCAATATGCCAAACCGGAACCCGATGCTCGAGCTTCCAGTCACTGGAACCGGGACCATCTTCCAGGAATTCTCAGCCGGGTTGAATATTGCTAATTTTACGCTCGTTTTTCCACTCCATGCAACAGAGCTTCTTCCCAAGCACGGCATGAGCCGTAACCATGACACAACCGTTTTTCATCTGGCACCAAGCGTGATCGTCGGGGCTATACACGTCGACGAACCGTGAGTTTCCAATTGTGAAACTCGATCTTCCGCCCATAACATAGAGCTTCCCTTCAAAGCCACAGGCAAAACAGCCCCACCTTGGGCGCCTCAGACTCTCTATTAGAGTCCACTTGTCGTTATCAGGGTCGTACATCTCAGCACAGGAGAGAGATCCTCCATCGATCCCACATCCTCCAACGACATAGACCTTGCCGTTTACTTCAGCACAGGCAAAGTCGTAACGTGCCACGTTCATGCTAGCTAATTTGCTCCAGCTGCACTACGAGGTATGTTTGTTAGAGTAACCACAAACAGGTATTTTCGAATTGTTATGTTTGGAAAGTTTTTGCTTTCTTCACGCAGTTATTCAATAATGCCTCACATTTATGACAGGTATACGTAGGACGATATTTGATAAATTAAGCCAACGGAGGGCTGATTAGATGACACAATACTATCAGTATTTAATTCAATGCTGATTTCTTCTAAACCATGTACAACTTCAACATGCTAATTCAAATAGGAATAACCATAGCAAATCTATAAATGACCAAGCTTTAGAGAAGATTAGCTGACTCCATGAAGAACATTAGTTCCAAAATGAACAACGTCAATGTCAATCAAGTTGTATTCTGATGTACACTTCCAGAGCTAGGTTACTTCCTATATGAAAACGGCGTATCTAACTGGCTCAAAAGAAGCTTAAAAGTCAGATTGCAGTTAACATATCCATTAGGAGGCAAAACAGCCAGCAAGCATTCTACCCCTTGTGGCACAAGCACAAAGGGAGAAATCGTAAATTTTGGAAGAACTCATTCAATCCCTTTCAGATGTGAATCTATCTCATTCAGATGGGAAGAAACTTTCAATCAGCATCTCAATGCAAACATGGCTTTGATTAGCACTCCATGTCTTAGAAATATTTACCATCCGAAAAGAGGAAAAATAGATTCTTCGTATAAAGAAATGCGTTTAGAAAGGCCAGATGTATAGATTTGTTTAATGGGATAGTGCTTTTTCAGGTCTCTCAAAATGGAATGCATTCCAAACATATATGCCATGGCTCCTTACTTCGACAGGGCACAAATATCTAGATTTGATGTTTTACAAACTTATTCATACCTATTGCCAGTAGGAGTAGAAGTCAAAACTTTTGTATCCATCTTTATGATATTATGCATGGAAAATATTGTAATTAAATATGAGAAGGTTCACTAAGTGAATGCAATGAGACACCCCATTTGATATGTTTCCACCCGGCTCATGTGAACCAGTAATGCAACTGAGTTAATTTCACCAACCAAATTTGGGATTATTCTTAATTAAGAGCACTTGGATACTTTGCTATGAGTTATCCTGAATGACAAATATTCTAGCATCATCAGTGGATCACAGATAGCAGATATTGGATAACTCAATTCAAACAAGTAGCGAGCTAATGTGGAAAAAGGGAGAAATGATAGAAACTGAACCTGTTGAGGCAAGAATCGTATTGGTAAACATCAGTTGAGACAGAACCAGTTCCATCAACGACAGAATATCCAGCAATCACCAAAAGCTTCCCATTGAGAACAACAACACCAAAGCCTGCTTTAAGAGGTCCAGGCATTGGGAGGAGCTCGTGGTGTTTCTGTCCAAAACAATCGAGAACCTCCCAGTGGCTTTCTTTTCCTTCAGCATCCATAGTTAGGACATAAAGCCACTCCTCAAGCACCCCAGCAAGTTTTCGGATCGTGATTAACTCTTTGCTTTTGATAAAGGATCTCCACCGCTTGGATACAGCACCCATGGCAGGAAAATTAGAGCGGGGAACGAGAGCGAGGCAATGTTTCGATACATCATCAGGCAGTCCAGGCAATATGGGACTGTTCCAATCATCGGCAACCTTAGAAGCTAGGATTGAGCAATTTTTAGCATCAGCAACTTTAGAAAATAAGATTGAACCACTTTTAGCGGCTGGAGTGTCATGCTGGACTGAGTCGGAGAAACACATATCCGATTCCTTGATTCTCTTAACAGTAAAAGGACCCGGCATTCTTCAAGTTCACAGATTATAGGAGTTTGGTACCACAATCATCATTAACAAAAAATGTCACTCTAGACAAGCACCAATGCAACAAACAGACTCCGGACGGCTAATTAAAGAAACTCATGAAATCCTTCACTAATGGGAATTCTACAAGACCAAGGCATAAAAGATGTTGCAAAACGGATCTCTTGAGCTGTGAAGGACGATAATATTCTATGCTTCGTCCAATCAGATTCAAATTCCATGCCACTTTCACTGATCCTACTATAACTCAGATTCTTTGACTCAACCTGGCTTATCCCCAATACTGATTTTTCTGAGATGTTTTTACCCTCACACATTGCCCAAGTACCTACAATTTTCAGAAAATCATATAACAACAATACTTGAAAAACAGAAACAAAACAAATAACTATCCAAAAAGCAGATAGAATGAGGAAATGGAAGAATACCTGTCAAGGCCATAACCTACCACGTTTAACCTCCCTTGACATCCATTTCTTTGCCGTACAATTGTCTGCAGCAAGTAATAAATCCGGAGATAAATAAACGCAAATATATGAAAGCAGCTCCAGGATGCATAAAACTGTATATGCGACCAATATTCTAATAAAAACATGCTGCAGCTGATATGATTCCATATCTTCCAGATCCAGAAAAGCAAGAGAAAGCAATTCAACTGCTAATCTTACGAGCAGAATCTATGAAATGACATCTGATGAACAAACTGGAACTAGAAACACGGATCTACTTGAATACGACTGGTCGGTGAAATTCATCTTTAAAGCATATCAAATAATTCAAATCACTCTAATACAGAAGTTATTACTGTATAAAATAAAGTGGTAACTTACCTGATATGTGATGCACTTAAAAAAAAAAAAAAAACCTCCAATAGAACAGGAATATGTTTATGCTAAGTTTTTAAAGATGAAAAACCATTGAGCTCACCTACCCACCAACCTAACCTACCAGGCCACCGCATACCCCACAACAAGAAAGGGAGAATAAAAAAAGCTATCTATTGAGCACTCCAAGATGAGGAGCTGGAAATACGTCATTTGGAGCACTTAAAAGTTAAAAATTAACTTAAAAAGGGACAATTACAAACAAATTTGAAAAGTGAAATACAAACAGGAGAAATCGAACCAAGATCTATTATCTTTCAGTCGCTTAGAAATCTCAATAACAAGAAAACGAAAATTCTAATTCATAGCTCTGAGAAGTTAAAATTAAATACTGGCAACAACTTATACATGTAACTCAGATCTATAATTCACTTCCATAGCACAAAATCAAAAACTCGAAGAATCATGCTTTAAACCAATTAGACTTGATTGAATCACTAAATACACCTAAATACACAACAGCATTACCAAATCCAAACCAAAAACACGGAATCCCGAACCATTTCACAGCCAAAAACCAGCTCACAAAAGAAAAATAAAGGCTGAATCAATTACTTCATCCAGAAACTCAAAGCAACACATACACAAATTGCAAACAGATCTAATGCCACAACAAACACAAACATAAACCGAATCCAAACATCGAAGAAAATGAAAGTGTGTACCTGCGAATCGGAATTCAAGAAGACAAAGCTAGCTACAACTGAAGAGCAGAAGCGTTGAAAGAGATGAATAAATAGAGGGATGGAGCAACTGGATAAGGGGTGAGAAGAATCCGTGCGGCAATATTGGGATGAGGGTAAGAACAAGTAATGGAGAAAAAACTGGTTGACTGAGTATATATATATATATGTATATGTGTTGTGAGAGAAAGAAATGGTGAGAGTATTGCAATTGCAACCAAATGAAGGGATCAGGGAATGTATCTCTGTGTGTGTGTTATATATATATAATATTATATATATATAACAACATAAGGTATGTGTGGGTGGGTGGGTGTTTGTATGAGAGAGAGAGAGAGGAGAGAGATAGAATTTGTTGTGATTATACATAAATTGTGGTTTGAAAAATTATATTTAATATTTTTTAGATTTTTTTCTGTCTAATAAATAAGTACTTCTATTATTCATAATTTACCGAATTTGTTAATATTAGTAAATAAAAGTTGAATGAAAATCGTTATCTACCATAGATTGACTTATTATTGAATTATTGTAGGATAAATATATTTTTTATTATGATCAAACTACCATCATACATCTCCACTCGTTAATGCATGTGAGGAGGTATATCTCCACGGTTATGAGGGTAGTTTAATCAGAAAATAATTGTTTGACCTGCAATAAGTCAGTAATAAGCCAATCGAGGGTAAATATCAATTTTCATTTATTTTTTTGTTAATATCAATAAATTCGGTAAATTTTGACTAATGAAATGACTTGTTTGTTAGACAAAAACAAACCCCAGGGACACTAGATGTAATTTTTCAAACTACAGGGAGTCTATGTGTAGTTACACCAAACATTAGGAGAGAGGAGTGTAAATTTCCCATCGATATATATAAACTACGCGTACAAAGATTATATCATATATTTCAGGATAAATTACAATGATTTCTCATGAGTTTTGACATAATTACAAATATTTGCTCATTGTTTAGAATAATGAAAAATATCCTTGATTTTAATTCTGTCCAACAACTAATTTATTCCGTTAGTTTTCATTACATTTTCATCTATTTTTTGTGGTTTCTGATCATGTTTTTGAGCTATGAATTATAATTTTACTTAATTTTAAAAAAATATTTTTTTATGGACTAGAAGGGTAAAATGGGAATTTTTCACATCAACAATTTTTACAATTTTTTATTTTTTTAAAAGAAAAAACTTAAGGACAAAAGTGGATATTTCTACACCTCCATCCAAAAGAATATAATTTCATCAAATATTATCATCAGATATTTTTTTTAATAATAATTAAATATTTATAATTATGTCAAATTTTATACCAACTCGTTATAATTCACAATGTAATATTTTAAGAGAAAATTTTAATGAAATAAAACATGTAATATGATTCAAATTTTCATGACTTAACGCTTTTTAGGGGGATCATTGTCGGCAACTACCAACGCTGTGTTTGGTTCTCGTTTTAAATGTTCTACTTCGTTAGAAAAAATAAAATAAAAAAAAGAAAAAAAAATATATATATATATATATAAAGAGTAAATTATGTCAACATTCTTTAAAATTAGTGTAAAATAAGGGGGAAATAGCATTTATGGTCCATAATTTAGGCCATTTTTACTTTTGGTACCATCCGTTATGGGATTAACACTTTTGGTCCCGTAACTTACAAAAGTTAGCAGTTTTCGTTCTCCCCCGTTTTTTCGTTAGTTTTTTTAACGAAAATGGCCATTTGAGCGTTAATTTTTTCAAATTGAACGAAAAATTGGCGCCCTTTGTGCATGGTATCATATTTGGTAGGAATATAACTAATATTGAGAGCTAAAATAAAAAATTAAAGGAGATTAGGGCAAATAAAGGTGATTTCTATCCTCTCTCACAAAATACAATATTTCCTTCTTTAATTTTATTTGTGTTGCAATTTATCATTTCCTACGAACTCTGTAAATATTAGAATAAGTGCTGACCCATAAAAAATTCAAGTAACACAATGTAACCACATAAATTACATAAATTATGTAAATTGCATAAACTATAAATATTCAAGCTCTTGTAATTGAATATGTACTTGATTTCTGTAAATATTCAAGTAAATATTTATGCAATTTATGTAATTGAATTTTTGTAATTTATGCAATTTATGTAATTAAGTTACTGTAATTTATGCAATTCATATCATTTATATGCTTACATTGGGTTACTTGAATTTTTTGTGGATCAACACTTGTTCTAATATTTACAGAGTCCGTCGAAAATGATAAATTGCAACACAAATAAAATTAAAACAAAGATTGTCTTTTTGTGAGAGATGATAGAAATCACCTTTATTTGCTCTAATTTTCTTCAATTTCTTAATTTAGCTCTCAATAGTAGTTATATTCCCGCAAAAAATGATACCAAGCACAAAGGGCGCCAAATTTTCCTTCAATTTAAAAAAGTTAACGGTCAAATGGCCATTTCCGTTAAAAAACTAACGGAAAAAACGGGAAAGGACGAAAACTGCTAATTTTTGTAAGTTATGGGACCAAAAACACTAATCCCGTAACGGATGGTATCAAAAGTGAAAAGACCCTAAGTTATGGGACCAAAAATGCTATTTCTCCTAAAATAAGCGATACGTGGGATATATTGACCTGTTCTGGTGATAATGGTGATGGTAATTTGTATCCCAAAATACATTAAGTTATAATTTCAAAATAGTAGCACTATACTTTGAGAAACGGCGGATGAAACAATATTTTGGAACTCTATTAATAGAAGACACAATATTGATTTTGCTAAAATACTTTGAAATGATGTAAAATGCTTTTCCAATTAGGAGGTATTTATTTATAAAAGTTGGAAAGAGATTATTGAATAGACATGTCTAATCAGAAAATATACTTGCAAAAATGCCATAACTTTTTATCTGAAAGGATGGATCATTCCACTCAATTACATATCATCTCATCAAAATAGACACACCACTTCAATCAAATGACACATCACTTTAGTGATTGACACCTATTTGGGCACCATCGGCCATCATCCACATGTCACGAGCTTATCATGTGTAACACATCGTGGCTAGATAATTAATTTTGAAAGAATTGATTTAAGAAAAATGATTATGAAGTTTGGACAGATAATTTTATAATTAATTATGTAAATGCATATTGTAATTAAATTTAAAAAAATAATCTTATTCTTAAATTAATGAAAGAATTAAAAAAATATTTAATTGGTATATAAAAACAAATAATAATAATTGCGACAAAATTAAAAACTACAAATTATAATTTTTATCGTAACGTGATTTTAATGAAAATCAATCATAGAAGTGAAAAAATTACGTTTGTACTTTAAACACAAATCCACTTAGACGCCATTAAGTATGTCTGTTTTTTTATCTTTTATATAAATAAATTTCAAAAATAAATAAATAATGATCCTTGTATTTTTTTTTATTATATATTATATATATAGAAGCTTAAAATGCATAGTTTACTTATATGTATATATACACACCAAATATAAATTAAAAATAAAACAAATATGAACCCGTCATCGCTAATTGTTGCTCTTATTCATCATTGTTTTGTTATATTATTTAATTTTATGTTATATATAAACATAAGGAATAAATTTAAAATGTCTTAAGATTTGAACCATTCATATTTAATCATTTTGAAATACATTGATTGCTAAATAATTGATCAAATCCAACGATTATAATTTATCTAATAAAAATTGAAGGACTCATAAAAATAGAGAAAATTAACAATCAATAAGGGTGTAATGAGCAATTTATTAAAAGATTTAGTTAGAGTTCATTCACGGTATGAGCAAGTGTGAAATACTTTTCAAATCAAAGCGAAAATATTAGACTATTTCTTTAATACAGAGACTTTCGTACAATTTCTCAAAAATACATAGGGATATTTCTTTAATATATGTTAAAATACCTCTCTTGTTTTAGAAACCTACTACTTATTGCTCACGTTTATTTAATTTTTTTAAAGTAGTAATTATATATTACATTAATATCTCGATAAATTGAGTATTACATCAATATAATTAAGAATAATAAATAAAATAAAATAATTCATATTAAAGTGAGACAAATATCCTTATATTCACTGAGACTCGAACCACAAATCACTTGGATATTACAATAAGGCGGTCTAGGATAGCAAATGCCCCAATCCATTCGGGTCGGATTTATTAGGTTCGGGTTCAGAGCCAAGTCTTCAGTTTATTGATCCAATCGAGTTCGAACAAATCTACAGTCTTGTAGAAAAACCACCGCTCACTCGCCCCAAATAATATTTTAAAATATAGGTACTTTCTTTAAGTTTTTCAATTTTATGTAATATATATAAAATAAATCATATTTTTGATATAATAATACCTTATTAAACATTTATAAATAATAATTATTTTTTAAAAGTATTAGAACCATCGGATCCAGAGTCGGAGCAAAGCAAGTTTTGAGTTCAACTAAAACTAGACGGAAACACACGCTCTATGTGTGTGCAAATAATAATATTTTTATTAAATTAATAATTTATAATTAAAATAGAATTGAGTAAAATAAAATAGAGCAAAAATATGGGGAAAGAAATCCATATATAAAGAAAAATATAAATGAGTAGGATAATAAGTGGGGAGAAGTAGTTATTTTAACATGGAGAGTGAAAAAATAAAATAAATAAATAAATTTTAAAATAAAATAAAATAAAATTGACATACCAAAAATTGGGAGACACCAAATTGGTGCTCTCCCTTAATAAGAAGGTATAGATAAAGGGATAATTACACTCCTTTCACCCGAAATTTGGTGTAATTACACGTAACCCCTTGTTGTTTGTAAAATTACATCTAGTACCCCTGAGATTTGTTCATGTCTAACAAATACGTCCTTCCATCAGCCAAAATTCACCGAATTAGTTAATATTAGCACAAAAAAAATGAATTAAATGTGATATTTACCATCGCTTGACTTATTACTGACCTATTGTAGGTCAAACGAATCTTTTTATGATCAAACTAATATGTCGTCACATATTAATGCATCGAGGAGGTATATTTTTACCGTTATAAGGGTAGTTTAATCATAAAAGATTTTTTTGATCTACAATAAGTCATTAGTAAGTCAAATCGAGGGTAAATATCGATTTTTATTCAATTTTTTTTACTAATATCAACAAATTTGGTAAATTTTGACTAACGAATGAACCTATTTATTATACAGAAGCAAACTTCAGAAATTTTAAATATAACTTTTCAAACCACAAAATAGATTTACGTATAATTATACTAAACCTCTGGAGAGAAAAGTATAAATATCCCTAAGATAAATAAGACAACCCCTGGACATGAAATTCGTTCCAAACTCGTCCCGTTGCTATTATAAGGCCTACAACTAATTATAATAATATTGAAAAATGAACAAGATAAATTTCAGCATTCGAGAAAGATGCTTTTTGCCTCCCCTAGGTTTATACTAGCGAGAAATTTTATGGGAGAGGAGAATCTTTTTTGTTATCATGCATGTGGTCCAAATTCTTACCATCAACTAAGGAAAACCGTCAGGTATTTACACCGCGTATGAAATACCGTAAAATCTCTATAAATTAATAAACTTTTTATAATAATAAAATTTTTCGGTCATGATTTGAGTTTTTGTAAAAATTTATTAAATTTGATAAGATAATAAGATAATAATTTTTTGAAAAATTCTTTTATAAATATTAAGTCCCATTAAAACTCTAAATTAATAATTCACAAATATTACAATTATAAATATTATGATAATTTACTAAAATATGAATCTATTGTTATTTAAGTGATATGAATTAATGTAAACATATATATTTAAGTAATTCAAATGAATTGATACATGCGTCCATGAATATAATAGTTAATTGTATATAATGAATTGATATTATACATGAATATATTTAATTAATTACAAAGAATTGGTTGTTGCATGAATATAATCAATGAAACATATATGAATTCATTTATTTTTAATACATATGTACTAAATTTGATGAATTTAAAAAGTCTCTCTTTTACTTAATAAATATTAATTTATCGATATATTAATATCTCTCTAAATTAATAAACTTTCATGGTCACAAGGTTATTAATTTATAGAGGTTTTATTGTAATTTCTATGCGAAAATAAATTAGTAAAAAAATTATAAATTAAGCGGTAAATATACATTCTGAAAAAACAAACTTTCATATGAGAGAAGCAAATGAAAGACTTTCATAAAAATTCTCGTAGAATCGAGAATAAAGCTTTCATTCTGTGCATGCCAGATCATGAATTAGTAACTACATTTGATTTTTTTAAAAAAATTTCCAATTGGGAACATTTGAAATAAAAAATTGATAACGAAAAAACAAATTGAAGTTGAATGTTTGAAAAAATAATTTAATATTTACAATTTTATTAATAAATTATAGAAGTCGATAGGAAGTTGCTTTTACTTTAAGAGCAGAAATCGTAAAACAACAACATTATTTTAAAAAATAAGTTGATACGCGCTTATTTTAAACTTTTGCAAACGGACTTAAAATTTTTGAAGTACCCTCAAAATTTTATTTTCTAATTAATAAATTTTATTTTATTATTATTATTTTTTTGTATATAAGTTAAAATCTCTCTCTAGCCGTCGAAGCTACTAGTTCTGATTTCATCTCTATTATGAGAACCACAAATCGCCTAGATATTTTGCAAAAACTACATAAAATAATAATGATATTTTAGGAGTAAGAATATATGGTACTCTAATTATACCATTAATATTATTTTGATATTTCGAGTATTTTTAAGTGAATCAATTGATATATGAATTTCACCAATAATATATTTCAATATCCAATTGGTGTATTCTGTATATTTTCTTCTATTATATTTGTATCTTATGATCGTTCTGCTCCTACATACTAAAATGAAAATACTAAATATATCGAAGAAAAAATTGCAAAAATTTTAGTTGGAATACTTTAACTTTACACAAAATTTCTTAAGGTTGCATTGGATTGATGTTTTTAAATTTGAAAAATCGTTTCAAATGACTCTATATCAAAAGAATTTGAAATTCATCAATTTTCAAGTATAATTCAAAATTAGAATTGAATGATTTGAAATCTTTTGATTTTATAATTATCCAAAGAACCCATAAGAGAATTTGCAAAATTTCTCAAATGAAGAATAAATCATGAAATTAAAATAACAAGCACTAACAAAAATCAAATAGTAATAATTAAAAATAATAGATATTTGTCTACTGTAACAGTAATTATTATTTAATTATAAAATTACTATTAAATATTAATAAATAATATAACAACAAAAATTCATAATATATATATAATAGATTTGTTCGAGAAAAATTAGGACATTATCCTGTAGAGCTACTAGAAATTTAATATCAATACTTGTTGGCTTAACTACTAAGAATTGGCCATTTCGAATCAGATTATTGTGGGTTCGATTCTTTTTACTGATATAAAAACTGTGTTGGTGTAGAATCTATTGTAAATAACTCTGATA
Source organism: Sesamum alatum (assembly GCA_034509735.1). Lineage (NCBI taxonomy): Eukaryota > Viridiplantae > Streptophyta > Magnoliopsida > Lamiales > Pedaliaceae > Sesamum > Sesamum alatum. The sequence continues at coordinate 4,350,239 of JACGWO010000012.1, read as the reverse complement.
TACAACCCTGGGTGCATGCCCTGGACTACTGGGGTGATAGGAGTTGAAGCCACTCATTTTTTTATTTTTATTTTTTTATAGTAGAAGAAAAACTAAAAATTTAATTGCACAAAAATGAAATTAGATACAAGTAATTTTTTTTTTTTTTAAAAAAAAAGTGGGCCCTACCCATAAGGTCTTGGTTTAGTCAAGTTGGGAAATTCTAGCCCCGACCCGACTCAATCAAATCTAATTATATAGTAAGTTTAATACACTTGCCGTGTAATTAGTGTGCAATTCAAGAAAAGTGACGAATCACACATCAATTATGATACACTTGCTATGTTATTGATTTGATTCGGCCAAATTTGATTTGGGTAAGAATGTTCCACTACGGTTGATATTTTGATATTGTTTATTGCTATATCAATACATGCGAACTAAAATACTAGTTCCATACACCAATATTTTTAAATCAACAAACATATTCAAAGTAAACAAATAAATAAGGCACTACAATAAAAAACAGACTACCTACCCGTATCTATGTGACTTGAACTCACAACCTCTTGATCGTGAGAGCTCAACCTCACCGCTAAGGCCTCATTGGCAATTATATTCACGCCCCAATAAGTCAAATATGATTGGACAAGAGATTGAAGGAGACTTGTGATTTATAATGTTGAAGTTGTCAAAATTGAAGAGCATATCTTGATCAATCGTGGTCATCCACAAAAACAACTTGAGTGGTGGATCTTACCTTACCAAGCATGATAGTTACAACTTGAAATCTACAACATCAAAATTCTTTGCCTCAATAAATTTCTTGGAAAATTGAAGAGCACATAATGTGTGTATTGTTTGTGTGGCTATCTATGATCCCTCCAATATGGGATTTATATATATCATGTTGAATTTATGGTATCTTATATCCTCTTCTCACCAAAGAAAAATTAAAAATATCCTATTAATTTTGCAAATATGATTCTAGAATTCAAAAGCCCCGTTTGTTTGTTTGTTTATTTTTTTGAATTGAGCTAGATAATCAGTTCGATTCAGGTAAAACGGTTATTTACTTTCTTGGAATGGGGCGCGGGGATTGAGGTGAGATGAGTTATTCGTCAACCCAATCATTATAATCAGTCTAAATAAACTGACTACAATTAATGCTATTTTTTTTATCATACATTTAATTTTAATTTATTTTAGGGTAAATTACATACACCTCATTTGAGGTTTGACATAATTACAAATACCCCCTCGTTGTTTGAAAAATTATAAATATCCCCCTGAGGTTTGTAATTTTTTAACCAAAAGCCTGAAATTGACCATTTAGCCCTCAATTTTTTTTTTATTAAAATTATAGAAAAATCAACCAAGGCAAATTGCATTATTGCTCCTACGTGTAAAAAGTTTAAGAAACCTCTCCCTGCGTATTATAGTCCAATAAATTTTACGAATTGAATAAAAAATAATTCAGTGCATAAGGGCATTTTAGTCAGTTTACTCATAAAATTAGATGAAAATGAGTTATTTGTTAGACGGTTACAAACCTCAAGAATATTTGTAATTTCTCAAATAACGAAAGTATTTGTAATTATATCAAACCTCAGGAGAGGTAGCTGTAATTTACCTTTTATTTTATGTCTCGATTATCCCATAATACAAAGTAAGCGCGGTCAAAGTGTATAAATAGTAATGGTGATAAGTATGATGTCGAATTAGGAATGACGAATGAGGCGTGTCCGACATGAATGGAGAGGGTTCGGGTTCGAGTTCGAATTTTGAGATTGATTTTTATTCTATGGACCCGGCAGAGTTCAGGTTGGATCTTGTCCAAAACCCGCCATGGACATGCTTTAGATAATATTTATAAGTATTTGATTTATTTAGTAGTTTTATCTTTTATTTACAGTATACATTCACAAAATTAATTATATTTGTAACATGATAAAAACTTCTAGATTGAAGATAAATGAACGAGGGAAAGAGAAAAACGTAGAATGCCATGAGTAAATATGAAGTGAGTCTGTATATTTTCTGATGATGAAGATGAGGGCCAAGGACCCTTTAAATACATTTCAGACTCCCGCCTCCTGTAACCGCTTCTTCTAACAAACTAACAACCTAACTAGCTTGCTGACGTGGATAACCAGATGGACCAATGACAATCTGAATAAAACAGTCAGCAGATTACACAGGGAAAACTGAAGAAACGTAAACGCGACTTTTATAAGTGAAACACGGTTTCCTCATGTGCTACCCAGCATCAAGATGGAATTGGGTGGCCTCACTTGGCTTCTGCTGCTGCAACACTTCATCACTCCCCCCACAAGCTGGACTCGGGGCCATGGAGAACAAGGCCAGCTTGGACAGTAGATGGAGAAAGGACGCAGCAGGGAGGCTCTTGGTGAAGAGATCTGCAACCTGTTCGCGACCACGGACAAAGGACGGAGTGATAAAACCCAGCTTGTATTGGTTCCGAACAATGTGGCAGTCTATATCAAGGTGTTTCGTACGCTCGTGAAAAAACGGGGTTGGCCGTGATGTGCAAAGCCGCCTTGTTGTCACAGAACAGAGGAACGGGAATCTGAAGAGGAAGACCAAAGTCCCGAAGAAGATATGAAATCCACAAGAGCTCACACACAGTAGCCCCCATACTCCGATACTCCGCCTCCGCCGAAGAACGAGAAACTGTAGCTTGTTTCTTCGTCTTCCATGAAATGAGGGCATCCCCAAGGAACACACAGAAACCGGATAAAGACTTGCGGGAATCAACACACGACGCCCAGTCAGCGTCGCAATAAGCCTGCAACTGGAAGGAGTTGGAACTAGGGAAGAAAAGACCAGTAGCTGGAGTCCCCTTCAAATAACGAACGATATGTAAAGCTGCATTCCAATGGCTTTCACAGGGATGTTGGAGGAATTGGCTAAGTTGTTGTACCCCGTAAGAGATATCAGGCCGAGTAAACCCCAAATAAAGGAGTCTACCCACCAAACGCCGATAAGGTTCTGCATCCGAGAGCAAAGCACCGCCATCAACAGTAAGTTTGACATGTTGAGGAAACGGCGTAGTGACAGACTTGGCGTTCAGCAACCCGGTGTCACGAACAATGTCGTGGATATACTTCGCCTGAGTAACGCTAGTACCCTCAGCCGACCGTGCAATCTGTAAGCCAAGGAAATAACGAGCTGCCCCTAAATCCTTAATAGTAAATAAGGCGTCAAGATAGGATTTAACACCAGCAACCAAGGAACCGGATGGACTGGTGAGGAGAACATCATCCACGTAGATCAGCAATGCTACAAACGTATCATCTGAACCCATGACAAAGAGACAATGATCATGGGGCGATTGGACGAAACCGAAATCTAGCAGCTTCGAGGTGAACTCCTGATTCCACTGACGAGACGCCTGTTTAAGGCCGTAAAGCGAACGCTTAAGCTTACATACATGTCCACTCGGAACAGCATATCCCTCCGGAGGAAGCATAAAAATCTCCTCATCCAAATAGCCGTGGAGAAAAGCATTATTAACATCCAACTGATGTAATTCCCAAGAACGAGCTGAAGCAATGGCCAACAATAAACGGACAGTAACGGCCTTGGCAACAGGGGAAAAACAGTCGACATAATCCACCCCCGCAACTTGGCTATACCCCTTAGCCACCAAACGAGCTTTACACCTTTCCACCGTACCATCATCCGAAGTTTAAGCTTGTAAACCCAACGACATCCGATGGCTTTCTTTCCCGGTGGGAGAGGCGTAACATCCCAAGTACTGTTTTTCTCAAGAGCATGCAGCTCCGCACTCATGGCATCCACCCATTCCTGCTGTACAACCGCCTGTTTGTATGAGTGGGGTTCCTGCAAAGTGGACAATGCAGCTACAAAACATGCATATGAAGGGTTAATATCAGCCAAGGAAGGCGGAACTGAGGGGATAACAGAGTGACAAACAAAGTCAGTCAGCCACGAAGGTGCCGTGCGCGCTCTAGTTGAGCGACGCGGATGCGGGGTTGTGGTAGAAGGTGACAGTTGAGGGACAGGTGACTGAGGCGAGGAAGAAGATATGGAAAGGTTGGGACTATGGGCAGAAGTTTCCGTATCAGATGACATTCTAGGAGAATCAAAACAGCGTAAAGGTGCATCCACAGTGTCAGAAACCAAAGGGAGAGGACAATCAGGTGGCCTAGTAGGAGAACTAGAAAAGGGAAAGATGTTTTCATAGAAGAGCACATCCCTAGAAACAAGGTACGACTGAGACTCACAATCGAACAAGCGAAAGCCCTTCTGTCCAGGGGGATAACCGAGGAAAACACACTTGGTGGAGCGTTTGTCAAATTTGGTTTTGTGTGGCTTGGTGTTAGTCGCGAAGCAAAGGCAACCAAACACGCGTAAGTGATCATAGGAGGGTGGTTTACTATGTAGGAGTTCATATGGTGTGAGCCAATTAAGGATTGGAGAGGGAGTGCGATTGATGAGGTATGTGGCCGTCAAGATGCAATCTCCCCAGAACATGTCCGGAAGAGAAGCTTGGAACAACAAAGAACGTGCCACGGCAAGGAGGTGTTTGTGTTTGCGCTCAACTATCCCGTTTTGCTGCGGGGTGTAGGAGCAAGATTTCTGGTGGATTATTCCATGGTTATCAAGCAGAATTTGGCAGGCTTGGTTTAGAAACTCTGAGCCGTTATCGGTCCGCAGAGTCTGGATTTTCTTATTAAATTGGGTGTTGATCATGCTTATAAAGGACTTGAGATAATCAACCACCTGGGATTTGAATTTTAGAAGGAATGTCCAGGTAGACCTACTGTAATGGTCTACTAGGGTCAAGAAATAAGAGCAACCTGATAGAGTGGGTTGTTTATAGGGCCCCCAAACATCGGCATGAACGAGTTCGAACGGATGAGTGGCCTTGAAATTGCTTGAAGGGAACGAGAGACGATGCTGTTTTGCGTAATGACAAACATTACAAGGAGAAGAGATGGAATCTGGATTGTATTTTATTGAAGGAATACGTTTAAGTGCATCAACAGAAGAATGTCCTAATCTCATGTGCCACAAAAGAGCACTTTCAATATTCTGTTTTTGTGATACAGAGTGGGAAGCTACATACACCGATTTATTCATGAAACCAATAAGAGAAAAAGAACTACTATCAAGGTAATAGAGAAGTCCTACTAGCCTCCCTAGTGCCAACCTCTCTTTTAGTCCTGAGGTCCTGCAAAATGCACCCAGAGTTTGAGAATTCGAAAGTCACAGGTAGGTCATGACAGAGCTGACTGACTGAGAGCAAATTAACCGAAAAAGTGGGAATGTGTAAGACATTATGTAATGTAATGTTCTCAGAAAGTTTAACAGTGCCTATGTGAGCTATTGATCTTTGGGAACCATCAGGCAAGTGTATTTTGGTTTCTGTGGTGGGTGAATGATAATGCATGAAATGTTGTAAGTCTGCACATACATGTCGTGTAGCGCCAGTATCCACAATCCAAGAACCACAATCAGAAACAGTAAAGCAATAAGGTGTACCTGCAACTTCATCAATCTCCTCAAGTCGTGCGAAATTAATTCTGATGTTGTTGTCAAATGGAGTTCTCATTTGAACCTGTGAAGTCCCTTCCTCAGTCATCATCCTTCGGATCTCAGTTCGCAGCAAATCAGCCAGGCTGGGGCCTTGCACTGGGGCATTCTGAAGTTGATTGTTTTGTTCAGGTGATGCCTCAATTGCAGCCACAAAACCTCTTCCCCTACCAGCTCCTTTTTTCCTTTTTTCAGCAAGTTCCTTGTACCACTCCGGAGTACCGTGCAGCTTAAAAACATGTGTCTATGAGGTGTCCAGGCTTTCTGCAGTGAGCACATAACATAGACTTCTTATCTCTTTTCGAATCCTTGTACTGTATCTGATAGACTGCGCCAGTTCCTCCTTCAGGAAGATGCACTCGCACCTGGAGCTCTTTCTCAACCTGCAGAACCATCGAGAAAGCCTTCTGCACATGAGGACGTGGTTCCATCAATAGAATCTGGCTTCGCACATGTTCGTAAATGCTACTCAGTCCCATCAGAAACCTCATTAACTGACGCGAGGCTTCTCGATCCACAGCTTGTCTGTGTGCAGCACAAGTACAGGCAGGCAGAGGATCCACACAAATGAGTTCATCCCAAAGCATTTTTATCTTTGTGAAATATGTTGTGACAGACATGTCTCCTTGAGAAATCGAAGAGATCTCCCTCTCCAAATTGTATATCATCGGTCCGTTGCTTCCGCCATATCTCGCTTCAAGTTCTAGCCACAAGCTTCTCGCCGACGTAACATATATGAAGGCGTCCACTATCTGTTTTGACACCGAATTCAGAATCCAGGTGATTATCATATAATCGATCCGAATCCACTCATCCAGATCCTCTGAATCATCAGCTGGTCGCGTAGCCCTTCCATCTATAAAACTAAGTCTCTTCTTAGCTCCTAGAGCGAATCTCACCGCTCTACTCCACACCAAGTAGTTGTCCCCAGTAAGAGGAGAAGAAACCAAAGTTAAGCCAGAGTTCTCAGTACCTTGAGAGCTCTCCAGATCTGCTCGAGATCTACTGCTCGAACCGATCTCCATTCCCATCGCTGGTCGATCCTCAGCCATTCACTTCGCTAATCGCCGATCAAAAATCTTCGAGAGTGCGCGCGGTATGCAGAGACCTTCAAATGAAGGCTCTGATACCATGAAGATAAATGAACGAGGGAAAGAGAAAAACGTAGAATGCCATGAGTAAATATGAAGTGAGTCTGTATATTTTCTGATGATGAAGATGAGGGCCAAGGACCCTTTAAATACATTTCAGACTCCCGCCTCCTGTAACCGCTTCTTCTAACAAACTAACAACCTAACTAGCTTGCTGACGTGGATAACCAGATGGACCAATGACAATCTGAATAAAACAGTCAGCAGATTACACAGGGAAAACTGAAGAAACGTAAACGCGACTTTTATAAGTGAAACACGGTTTCCTCATGTGCTACCCAGCATCAAGATGGAATTGGGTGGCCTCACTTGGCTTCTGCTGCTGCAACACTTCATCATAGATATCTACAAATAATAATTTTATACTATGATTAATTGAAGAAAATAAGAAAATTAATCGGGTTTTGTGGGTAAGCAAGGCGGAGGGCGAGTTCAGGTCTTGCAAAAATGAAGCAGGGTAGGTCTGGGTCCAGTCGAACTCGCTTAGTTGTTGTTTTCATGTAGAATAAAAGGCAGATGCATACCGACAATATTTGGACCCGTAGAAATTTAACATATAGTGCTTGAAGTATGCAGTAAGACTTCACTACAAAAAATTGGTTCTTCATACACTATAAATGATAACAACTTAAAAATCATGGTAAATCAATACTATTAATCACGATCAAACAAAATCAATGCGAAAACTGAAACTTTTGTTACGATTAATCAATATTTGTCATGATTTTTAGTTATGGCCAAAACATTACCATGCTTTTAGCCATGACCAATGTTTTGGCCTCACTTGCAGAAACAATAGCTAATAACTGTTGTTGAGCCATGGTTAATTTGTATTAGCCACGGTTATTTTTTGTTCTATAATAATTAACCGTAATAAAAAATTATATATCTTATAATGCTTCAAACAACTGTAACTTTTAATTTGAGATGAGTTACGAGACGATCTACTTATACATACGATTCTTAAATTGTTTTTAAACATTTTTTATTTAATTTTTATATTTTTCGTAATTGTCTTTTGGCTTAATATTTTACCACATCATTGTTTGGTGTTAGGGTACTTTTGAACCAATTCTTTTTTCTGCAATTACAAATAAAATATAGCCTAATTTAGGGCCTATTGGCATAGATTAAAATCTATCATTTAAGTACCTACAAACTTTATTTCTTGAAAAATTCAATTAAAAATAGGGTAAATTACAGTAACACTCCTTGAGATCATACCAAAATACACAAACACCTCCTGTTTTTTTGCAAGATTTCAGCTACACCTCCTGAGGTTATAATTGTATTACAACCACACCTCATAGTCAGCTTACACTAATACCCCTAAAAAATATTACACTAATATCCCTCAAGGGGTATAGCTGTAATTATGCAAAAAATAAAAGGTGTTTGTGTAATTGAACCTAACCTCAGAGGATGTCAACGTAATTTACCCTTACAAATAAAATAACTTTTTTACCAATTTTGAGTTCTCAATAGTCTATAAATAATAAGTTTTCTGAATTACTTATCAAACTTTTATCTCTTTCGTTCCATCACAGTAAAAAAAACTTCTGCATCATAATTTTCAATAAAGTCTAAACCAATTTAAAATATGATTAAAAAAAAGTTCTTAAGTGGGACATGTTTACTGTTCATAATTAGGCTTAATTTGTTATAATAAAGGATAAATCTATTATTTGAATACCAACTCTTAAGTGGTATTCAAATCATCTGAAAATTGGGCCAAGTTATAATTTGTGCATTAGTTCATATAACCCTTATATTGAGTATTATATTTACTTTAATATCCTCAAGTATAGAAAATATTACAATTTTTCTATAAAATCGGTTTATATTAGCCTACAATTCTACAACATATTATAGTAAATAAATAAAATATTATATTCGCCTACAACCATTTATCCCGAATAATATCATTTATTAATTTTTCACATTATAATAACATCCAAAATAATAAATATATCCTCGTAGTGATAGTGTAGGTCCCACCAAAGAAACTTGAAGCCTTTTAAGTGTATAAAAAATCAAGAGGTGTCAAAAAAGATTGGAAGGATGAGGTTTTGTTGAATATATAAATAAAAAAACATATCTCGAGCTTTGCGATGTAATAATTGTAGCATATATTCACATGATCCCAATTATCTTGTGACTAATATATGTCCACGTCGTCCCATCATATGTTTGAATATTTGTTTTATTTTAGGAATAATTATACTTTTCTCCCTTGAGGTTTGATCTAATTACACGTAAACTCCTGTGGTATAAAAAATTATACATAATACCCTTATTTTTATTTTCATCCAACAAATAGATCCTTTAATTAATAAAATATTGCTGACATCAGAAGAAAAATTGAATGAAAAACTATTTTTGCCCTTGGTTGATTTATTGCAAGTCAAATAAATATATTTTTGATCAAACTACTCTTATACATTTCCCACACTTATGCATGTGAGTTTGTTCTATAGTTAAATTAAATCATAAGACTAAATAGTGTAATATATTTAATATACCTAAAGTTTATTCTATTAAATAATTTTTAATTACTAAATGAATTAGATCGGTCAACATAAATTTAGCTCTTAACATGTATATGCACTATTTATTTTTTTTAATTTCGAACATATTTATACTATAAATGTTATATATATACACACACTATATTATGTAATTTAACCAAATATTTAGAAAACATATATTTTGATAACTCAATCGTAAACATATCACTATGATAAAATGATATATTATTTACATCCCTTGTGATATTTTAATAATAGCAAAAAATATTCCCTGCAATTTTATCTTCTTAGTCTAAAGCATATTTTCAATTTTACACATATAGGGCGTCAATTTTGTCTTCTTAGTCTTTCAAATTTCATATTCTTTTTTAGTTCTTTTTAGACACATATTATGAGTAGAAAGGTAAATTCATTACTTTTGTTAGGGAATTTTGACATATTTTATAATCAGGGGTACTAGGTGTAATTTTTTGAACCACATGGAATTTATGTGTAATTACACCAACTCTCAGGGAAGAGCAGAGTAATTATCTCTTTATTTTATATGAGTTTATTGTAATTATTTTGTGTGAATATTCATCTCACTTTATTCGAATTTATTATAATTTATTTCGTTCTTTAGTGTGTAGAAAATATTAATTGAATTGATGTATTATTCAATTTATTTTTACATTCGTATAATTGTGAAACTAGAAAAAATATATATATTTATGTCTGCATCTTTGATGTTGAGATCAATGGTCCGAAATTCAGTTCAGTTCAGCCTCAAATTGAAAATGGGGCACCAACAGTGGTATTAAATGTACCACATATACAATCATACAATAACATAGCTTTTGCTTTTTTAAGTTGAAGAAAACTGTATATTGACTTTCTATTACTAAGAAACTTATTTGTTTTTGGGAAATGTTTGTGATGTTGTCATGCGTTTTATATCGATTATAAATGAAAATTTATGTTGTTTATACGCTTTGATGTTTTTTTTTTTTTTCCTTAACAAGGTGTCGTTTTTAGGATAAATTCATAAGACTAGTCAAATTGGACAATATGTCGAGCCACAAGGCTTCGGTCACATGTTACGCTACACCATTTAATGTTTTTGAGGAATGAAGTCTTGTGTCTGTCCTAATTCTCTCGTTTGGGGGCTGATGATCTTGGCAAATGTCTCACGTCAACTGCAGTTGTGTGGTTATAAACCCAATAGCATTTTCTTCCTAGCGAAACACCGTTTGAAAACCAAACTCGTAAGGCTCGGGTCAAAACGGATGATACCGTGCAAAATAGGGTTTTGATTCACGTCGTATACCACATCATTTGACGTTGTTTGTGGGAACGATGAATTTTATTAATTGAAATAAAGCGAGTACAATCAGTCCTGTCAGCATCAATATTGGACAGAGACAAATACAACAATCATATCGACAATATCACATAAATTAACGTATTGCTATTATAACAACAAATAAACCTACTATACAGTAGAAACACTATCACAAATAAATCTATTATACAGTAGAAACAATATCATCCCACGCAGGGAATTCAAACCCATGACCTCTAGGATCATGGGACCTCAGCTTTATTAACTGAATTAGGCCTCATTGGCATTACATCAGTAGTAGAAAGGGAGCTTATAAGCCCAAGAAATACCTCCACAATCATGATCGACCAAAAGTGATTTTAGATATAAGCCGTCCAAAGTGATTTTGAGAGCCAACCATGATTTAACAAATCCAATTATTTCAAAATCAATATTATAAAATCAATCATATTTCCTAACCTGAAATCCAGAAAAAATAACTCAGAAATCGAAGTTAAAAAATTAGAAATACTATAACGTGATTAATTATCCAAACAAATCCGATAAATATGTTATTATAAATTTAAAAAATTAAATTTATCAATTCAAATATAATTTACAGTAAACATAAAATAATGATATATACTCCCTCCGATATCATCCATAAGTTAGTGAAAATTATGAGACGAGAGATTTTCATTTATCGTCGACCTTGTATATATTGACGTAGTGTAAACCAATCAATTTTTGGAAAAAAAAAATTAAAGAAAAACTTAGATAATCACAACATTATTAAATTGTAACCATCACAAAAGTCAAGGGGCTATGAGCTATATCATTATTATGACATACAATTTAATACATCTTTTAAAAAATGACTCTTGGACAAAATGAAAAACCAACTACCCCCACCCACCCCACCCCCCATATGAGCCAGAAATATATTTCTACAATTTTGGTCCTGAAAAAAAATTACGTATACTAGCGATCAAATCACACTCAATGGGTATTTATAATTTAATTATTTATAATACTTATTTTAATTAAATGAAATAAAAGAAACATAAAATCAGTAAATGAACAAGGATGATAAAATGAATTAACTTTCCATGTGGATAAATATAAAATTATTGATAGAACTAATTAATTAGAGATATGGTTATTTGCAGAAAAAATAAGTATATGTAAGAGTATTAGTTGAATATTTATTATTAGAGTAGACTTTGAGAACCAACAAAATTGACCCAAAAATTCTAGAATCAGAAGTCGCATATATATATTTTTCAAATGAATCGATTATATTTATGTCGTGAAGCAATCAATAAAATTCACCGTTTTCCCTCAAAATATGTATATTAGTCGATCATCAATTATTATACAATTGACCGTTAATTGTTATTAAAATAGATCAATACCCACACATTACTGGGACTCGACTCCAACTGTTGACAAAAAACGCATATTGGAGTTCCACTTATGTGTATTAATATTTATCTTAGTTTTTAGTAATATTTTTATGTTTTTATTTAAAGTTATTATTATATTTAATTAGTCTCTAATATCTAAATATACATAGTAAATTATGTATTTGCCTTTTCAACCTTGGATCCTTGAGAGAAAAATACTCATAATACGTACAAATCGTACATTTATTCTTTTTTTCTTTTTCTTTTCTAGAGGAATCGTATATTTATTCTTGTATTTATTTAATTATGTTGTTTCTTTCCAATTTCCCCGTCGATTTCTTGCTAAATCCGAAATGACGTAACAACAGATTTATATATTAAAAAAATAAAGTCAAGATTTAGTTATAAATTTAAAATTCTTGTAGTTATAGCACGTAGGATCGAATGACATCATTAAGCGTCCGATATTCGTTGCAGACGAAAAACTCGAGCGCCTTACAAGTCCCAAAGTTTTTTGTTCCTAGGGAGGCAATTTTCAAAACAAATTTGTGAGGCTTCTACGAAGTTATAGCAAAATAATACCTCACGTAACGGGACACCAATATATTAAGTCGCAGGCAACATCACTAGGATTTGTTTGTTTCCACTTTTTCATTAATTGAAAAAGCATTCAAAAATATTTTGGTGTTTGTCTGTATTTTTATAAATTACATAATTCAATGTATTTTAATATATTTGTATTTATTTTAATTAATACAAAATACAAAGTCAAGACATATTAAAACCACTAAAAAAAATAAAGAAACATGAGACCAAACAAAGCCTTGTAGTTTTATGGGTTAAATACATTTTACACCCCTAAAGTATGCCACCCTCATCAATTACCCCCCTAAACTTCATTAACCTTTGCTTATCCCCTTTTTTTGAGAAAATCCTTTAAATTAAATGAAAATGAACAAAAATACCCTTAACTTTTTAATAATATGATATATTCATTTTAATACCCACTATAGTAAAATAAATCAATCAAATTGACTTCAATTTTTATACATTTATGATGTTAATAAATTGATATTGATCGTCACATATTGATAAGATCAATGTTAGTAATTTTGGATTAATTTTTTTTTTTATAAACTTGTGTTTGTGCATTACACTAGATGTAATTTTAAAGTTAAAAATATTGCAAGTATCGTCGAGCCTACTTGTTTGACGCCCAAATGTCAAGTAAGTAATTTGGGGGTTAATGAGTTTTTTTTTTTTTTTTCAAGTAGTAACTCTGTTTCACCCTTTAACATAATCCTAGGTACATGTTAGACCTGTCAAGTGATGGGCAATTCCAAGACCCATATGTATTTTGATAGTTCTTATCCGAACAAATTCCTAATATTTTTATATTGGATCCAGACTTGAATCAATTACCTATTGGATAATTTGTTTGGCTATGGTAGAGCCTATAACAAAAAAAACCCGTGAGTATGGGTATTGGCGGATAAAATTTTAATACGCAAATGCATTTTTACTCATTAATTAAAAATTATTCAAGTCATAAAATTAATTTATACTAATCCAATATTAATTTATAAATACCGTAATTGGATAAAATTTTAAGTTAAATTGATTGATATATTTTACTATAGAGGGCATTAAAGTGAATATATCATAATACTAATAGTTAAGGGTATTTTTATCCGTTTTCATTTAATTTAAAGATTATCTAATAAATGAAAATTTATAAAATTTAGGGGACTAAATTAATGAGGGTGGCATACTTTAAGGGCGTAAAATATATTTAACCCTAGTTTTATACAGAATTCAGAAGTAAAATGATACTCTTCTACTGGAGATTTATTTATTAATCATCGAACTGATCTTTTATGAACTGAAAAGCCGTATGTAGTACGTACAACAATCTCTTGAATTTTTTGTTTTTATTGTTAATATACCTTTATTTTGTTAAAAATAATATTAATTAATTGAATTGTCAACTATGTCCCTTTTACAATATAATCCAACTCTAGACGTGGCAAACAATAAATTAAGTCTTCTTTATATGTTGAAAAATGACGTATGATAAATTCAAATATAAATTTAATTAAAAAAAATTTATTTCGATCATATTAAATAATAACGAGCGATTGATTATGATGTGCGATACATGATAAGTTCATGACACATGGATAATAATTGACGGAGCCTAATCATCATCCAACCGTGTCCAGTCAATCAAATAGGTGTCAATCACTGAAATGGCGTATTCTTTGATTAAAATAATTTGTCTATTATGATGAAATTATATGTCATTTTTGGGTTGAAATGATACATCCCTTCACATAGAAAGGTGACTATTCAATTTGAAAAATCATGACCATTTATTTACCTGCATTTTTTCTGACTGGACTTGTCTATTTAAGGGCACTTTTCCAACTTTTATAAATCGATGCCTCCCATTTCATCCATTTCCATCGATCAATTTGAAAAGCATTAGAACATTTCAAAGTACTTTGCAAAATTGGATTTTTGTGTTTTATTAAGATAATTTCAAAATATTTTTTAGTTCGTCGTTTCTTAAGATTTGTAGTGCTTCTATTTTGAGAATATTAGGCAATTGTATTTGTGAGACAATTGATATTGGGCTATAAGCACAAATGCAGAGTAATATTATTTTAAAGAGAAAGAGTTCAAATCTTGCATCGACTTTTAGTTAATATACAACTATCTCATTATCTATTAATTTTTACAACACTATATATAGAAAAATTTTATTCAAATCAATTTGGTTGAATTGAACTAATTACATGATAAGTGTATTGGTCACCCTCCTCGAACCGTAGTACATCAATCACATGATAAGTGTATTATATTTGTCGTGTGATTGGTTTAGATCTACGCGGACCCAATCTAATAGATCTCGTTTGGATAAAATTCATAACTAGTCAAGTTCCTTTAATAGGCATTTTTTTAATTAAAGCTTGCAATATATATTAGAGAAAAACAAAGAAAAAGAAAATGTGAAAGCTAGCAACAATTTCTTACATATAGTGACTTTTGGTGTTCCAATAAGTCATTGAACATGTCTTAAACTCCCCTTATCTTGGTTTCAAAAAAATATTGTGCAAAGATTGATCAAAGTTAATTATTCAACTAATATATATATATATATATATTAAAGTAGGGGAAAATGGTGGGGGGTGGGGGGAAGATGGTTTTTATTAGGTAAGTTAAATTGATACTCCCATGGGATTAGGTTTAATTACACGAACACTTCTTACTTCTACAAAATTGTAAGTACATCACTTGAGATTGTAGTTGTAATTACAAATACACCCATATTCAATGGTAAAACTTTTCAAGAACATCCCTGGTAATTCGCACTAACACCCTTTCAAGGGGTGTACTTATCTATACTAATATATAAAGAAAAAC